>VZTD01002300.1:333708-401562 GCA_013397725.1 Rhagologus leucostigma | reverse complement strand
CCTTTCCTCGGCCTTTCCTCCTTGGAATTCTATTTTGTGAATAATCCAGCACACCAAGCTGTGTGGCATTGCAGCATTCCCTGGATAATACACCCTTCCTCTCGGCATTTTCCTAAAAACCCACGGCCTGGAATGATCACGAAGCATTCCAAGAAGAAATGCCAGGAATTTCCCAGTAAACGTCTTGGCTCTTCACGTCCTGGGTTTTTTGTTTTTCTCTAAGAAATGAAAATGAAGCATCTCTCCAAGTCTTTATTAGAGTCCACCACGCTGGGTTGGATTTCACTGCTCCCTGCTTTCCTGGGAGTGCTGAGCAAACTCTCCCTAATTCCTTTCCACAATCCACTTTGGTCTTCTCTGCCAGGAAGAGAAAAATATTGGATATTCACAGAGTAAAACCCCATTCACCTGATGGGACAGCAGCAGCGGGATGATATTCTGGGATATCCCAGGATTTCTGTGGGATTTTTGATGGTTACAGGGCAGAAATGGCCCAGCTGGGTGCAGAGACCATCCCCAAGAGTCTCCTCAGATGCACTTGTTGTTTTCTTCATTTGAAACCCAGAAATTAATGACAAATAAGTGGTTTTAGGATGATTTATTTGGTTGCAGCAGCGCTGCAGTCTCTGCTTCACTGCTGAAGGTTTAATAAAATGATATTTTAATAAACGGATAATTTAATAAAATGAGACTTTAATAAAACAACACTTTAACAAAATAACATCTTCCCTCGGGCTTCTGGTGGGTGAAGTGTGAGGGGGTTGTGCTCCCAGCTGGCTCTGGGTGCTCCCTCCATCCCGTGTTTTCCATTGCCGAAGATTCCTCTGGATTTTGGGAGCTTTGATCTCCTGCAGCCTCTACTCAGAAAGTCCTCACTTGCAGAGCTCAGGAAAAACATGGGAAATGTCCAGAATTGGGGCCATTATGGGGTTTTCTTGAGGATCAGGTGTGCTGGTGGCATCAATCCCTGCTCTCATCCCAGTCCCAGTGCTCACACAATTCCCTATCCAGGAGCCTGAGCAGCAGCTGGAAGCGTTTGAAGCATTCCCAAGGTGAACGGGGGATTCCTGACGGGAAAACAACAGCCTGGAAAGAAGAAACCCCACAGTGGGGTCTTCTCCTGTTCCATCAGACGATGGGACCTCTGAGCAGGACAACCTCTCCCCTCTGCACCCTCTGGAAGGGCAGGATTTTTCCTGGGGCACATCAGGCTGGGAAGGTGACTCAGCCAAGTGGGTGCAAAATTTGGGGGCTGGAAAAAACAGCTTAAATCAACGGAACAGGGCAAAAATCCCTTCTCATTTCCCAGGAAAAGCAGGTCCCCAGCATGTGCCTGCGTTGAGATTAATTTGTTAATTGTTGCCCACTGTTAGCAACAGTTGCCATGTTTAGGGTTGAGTCAGAAATGCTGCTTAAAACCCTTAATTGAAAGGCACCTCCAGGAATAAAATCCAGCTTTGGAATGGGATTTCATGTCAGCTACTGTTGCTTTGCTACAGCAAACACAACACTGCCTTCTCCACCCAGCCCTTTCCCAATCCAGGGAATATGGATCCTTTATGGATAAGGCCTGTGGAATTGAAAATTTTCTAAAATGTGATTTTTTTCCCCCTAAATGTTTATTTCAGGATTTTTTTCCCCATGGCAGGGCAGTGCTGGGGATTGTGTGTCCCACCCCACGAGGTGGAAAAGTTGGGTTATCCCTATGTGATTCCTTGGAAAATCAGTGGAGGGATTGCTTCGGCTGCAGAGGAATGTACATTCCCAGAATCCCAGACTGGTTTGTGTTGGAAGTGACCAAAGCTCACCCCATTCCAGCCCCCAAGGCAGGGACACCTTCCACTACCCCAGGATGCTCCAAGCCCCATCCAACCTGGCCTTGGACACTTCCAGGGATCCAGTGGCGGCCCCAGGGAAACCTGTCCTAGTGCCTTTCCATAGATTTATCCATAAATTTATCTCCATCCCATCTCCATTTCCTATGGATGGGGTCAATGAAGAGACTCTGGGACACCAGCAAGGGATGCTGAGGGCAGCTGAGGATGGGAATGTGGAAGCTCTTTCCAACTGGAATCTGGTTTTGTGATCTCCCGTTGTGTGCCATCCTGGTACGTAGGGAAAAAGCTGGAATTCATTAAGCAGGGATCCAGTTTGAGTCTCATCACCCCATAGCCAACGGGGCGAAATTATGGAGGGCAATGGATGGATCGGTGGATAATGAGGCCTCACGGAGCTCCCACAGGCAGAGTTTATGATCCCGGTATTCCTGCACAAATGCCTTTTCCTGACTTGTTGGCACTTGTTCCCTGAATTTCCCATTATCACTGCCTCTGAATTACTGGAATGCCCTCCTGGTTTTTCCTTGGCGTCTCCCCTCTCTGTCTCACAGAGTTAAGCCAGGAAATTGGGAAGACAATATTCCAACACTCCCTGTGAATCCAGGGCAGGCACAGCCACATTTGCCCCAAACAAAAATGTCTTAAAACCTCTCTGTGTTCAGGACTGTGTGGCTCCCACTCCTGAAATATCCATGGGAATAATTTAGGGAGCACAATCCCTCTCCTGCCTTCACCACGTGCTCCTGAAGTTGTCACAACTCTGTCTTTAACCACAGGGGAAGCTGGGTCTTCCAGCCTGAGACACCACAGCAGGTGCTTCAATCCATTATTCACAGCACGGATAACCAGGATAACTGGATTTTTATGGGATAGAGGCAGGTATCCATCCTCCGTGAATGAGAATTATAAGGATGGTAAAGTAGGAAAGGAGGAGAGCTTGGAACAAGGAGATATTCCTAGAAATTCCCTGCTGCTGGCTCGGAGCAAAGGCAGTGCCCTGGGAAATGCACAGCACAGGTGAGTACAGGGTTTTGGGAATGACGCTTGTTTCTCTGGAGCCAGCTGGGATTTGAGGGCTGGGGAAAACACTTCTTTTATTGGATTGTCAGGGAGTGGGGAATCACGTTAATAACCCCTCCTAGAGCTCATAAATCCAGAGGGATGCTGCCAAAGGCAAAGGACTGAGCCACACCAGCACAAGAGGAGGAGGAATCAGAGCTTCTGACACAATTTTGTGGGAATAAGGTCAGAACATTTTGTTTTGGCTGCCTGAGTGGGACTTTCCCAATGGGACACAGTGTGGAAATATTTTGACTCTTTTTTG
The DNA here is from genome assembly GCA_013397725.1 of Rhagologus leucostigma. Lineage (NCBI taxonomy): Eukaryota > Metazoa > Chordata > Aves > Passeriformes > Rhagologus > Rhagologus leucostigma. The sequence goes on along the minus strand of VZTD01002300.1, from coordinate 398,400 downwards.
GGGTGAAGGAGGTAAATCCCAGAATCCAGCTGCTGTGTGATTCCCAGTTGAGTGAGTGATGTAATCCCATGAGGTGTGGGTTCAGTCAAGCCGTCCTTCCCGGTATCGATCACAAATCCAATCTGCTCTCCCAAAGGGTTGGGTGCTCTGCCCTTGACGGCCACTCCATCGTCTTTTTTTTAGAAATGACCAAGGTGCAGCCTCCTGATCCACCTGAAATTCCTTCTCTGCCTTCAGCAAGGAATAAACTCCCTCTGGAAAAGGCCAAGAGGTGCCTGAAATGCAGGACAGATAATTCCCAACCGAGAGCTGCTCGGTGCAGAAGGAACGAGCTCCACTCCCCCTCAGAGCATGGCAGGGGACTCACAGAAGAAGTGAATCCACCTCTTTACTCAGCAGCATGACTTAATTCCAGCAGGGAAAAACGAGCTCCCAAGGACTGCCAGTTTCCCTTTCACCTTCCCTCTCCCTCCTCCCAGAACGGGAACGGGCAGGGGAGGGTTGGACTCGTGCTAACAGCGTTGGCTGAGCCGGGGAGGAGAGAAATCTGCATGGAGCTCACCCTGCTCATCCAGCTTTTCCTTGGAGGGAGGATGGGCAGGGAAGGAGCTTCTCATCCATCCCCACAGCTCCTTCCGCCTGTGCCCGGCTCGGGCCAGCTCCATCCCCCCTTTTCCGTGGGAAGAGGATCAGTGTCAGTCTGACACCTCGTTATTACTCATCCCGGTGGCTTTGGCACACAGGGATTTAACATCACACTTTCCTCTAAGTGCTCTAATTCCCGCAGAGCCTCTTCCAGCTCCACTTGGAAGTGGTGGGATGACAGAGGGGGTTGGGATTTCACTGGGAGAAGTCCAGGTCAGAGCCTCAGCCTGTGCAAATCCTCTGGGATGAGCTGGATTCCGGCATCCCAAAGCTGGCAAAGTTGGAAGTGCAGATGTCTGGGCAAAGCAACGATCCCCAAAATTCTGTTTAAATGATGGGAATAAAAGGAAAGCAACTTTAGGAAGTGGATGTAAACCATCCCTAATCACAAGCTGGAAATCAGCTTTGCTGCTGAGGGGCTCAGGGTGGGGACGGGAGAAACGGAGAAGGAATCAATTTTTGCCGTGTTGTGCTGAGGTCACACTGACAGACACAGAGCAGCTGTCCCTGGCACTGCTGAGGGCACAACCTGACCACAGTGCCGTCACTTGGGCGGCAAAATCCACTGGCAGGACACCCCCAGCTCCAGGGAGTTCCATCCTCCTGGAGATAAGGAGTGAAACACTGGCAGAGATGTCCTGGAGGTGATCGTGCTCATGGATGTGGAAAATCTGCTGGAGAAACAAGCTGAAAAAAGTGCTGGAAAAACCCAGCTGAAAATCTGCTGGTTCCTCTCTCCTTGGGGACTTTCCACTCGGTGACCAAGTCAAGTGACAGCTTCTGGCTCTGGAGCTTCCAACTCGCAGCCTGACAGCACCACTGAGGTGCCTCTTCATCCTTTCATGGAGCTCCAGCGGATATTGAGTCTCTTCCCCATTAATTCTTCCTCCTTATGGGCCTTTCTGACCTTCAGCAAGAGCAGAAGGTGAATTCGTCAAGGGTGGCCACAATTCAAGAGGAATTTTTTCATGGAAAGGGTGGTCAGGCATTGGAAGGAGCTCCCAGGGAGGTTTGGAGTCCCCATCCCTGGAGGTGTCCAAGGAATGACTGGATGTGGCACTCAGGGCTCTGAGCTGCGGACGAGGTGGGCATCGGGCACAGCTTGGACTCGAGGATCTTGAAGGGCTTTTCCAGCTTCATGTCTGGGATTCTGGAACTCTGGGATTCTGGGATTCTGATCAAATGCCCAGACAGTGCCCAGAGGGCCGTGTGTGGGACAATTTAAAGTGACACCAGTGACACACCAAGTACCCAAAGCAGGACACCTGAAGCATTCAAGCAGATCCCACGGTCCAAAAAATGATCTGATCAAAAATTCCTAAAAATTCCACGGAAAAACAGCAACAAAGTCGTTCCAAAAGCAGGGATGCAGCTCCAACCTCTCCTGGATGGCTCTGAGCACTCCTGCATTTATGAACGTTGACATCAGCACCGGATGGTGTTTTTTATTTCGTTTCACGCTTTGTTAACTTCTCTCAATTACATGGAACGCTCTTTTTTTTTTTCCCTTTTTTTTTTGTGGGTTTTTTTTTTTTTTTAATGCCCAAAACTTCTGCCTGTTCCCAATTACCAAAACGAAGAAAAAAAAAAAAACAAAAGAAGAAAGAAAAACAGAGTGGAAGAAGCTGGCACCAAAATGAAGTCAAGCACACAATGGAACAGAAGAGTTGGAGGCTGGAGAGATGGAGGAGTTAAGGCACGTGGTCGTAGGAAGCAGAGGAAGGCACTGACAAAGATAGAAAGAGGCCTTGAGGATTTCACAAACCCTGAAGGAAATGTCAGAGATATTTCGGTGATAATTATCCCTGCCTTCTGCTCCGGGTATTTAGAGGATTTATGTTGCCTTGGAACAACAAAAAAGCCAAATCAGTGCTGCTTTTTGGGGGGTAATTTGTTAAATCTTAATAAATGCAACCAAAGCTTCGCCCCGTGCCAGAGGTTCACCTTCAGCAGGAAAATGGAGTGATCCAGACCTTTAAATAGCTCGGGATGTGCGGTTTGCCGGGCTTTTGAGTCTTTCTCCAGCGTTCAAAGTTGTTTTTAACACAACTGAAGATGGTTCTGATTCAATTATTGCATTAGTGGGAGGCTGAGCAGGCTCGGGAGCAGCAGGGTTATGGCTCTATGAGTTAATGTTCACACCCCTTTCGGGTGTCCCGGAGGAGCTCCGCGGGCTGGCGGCCAAATTTGAGCTTGACTCGGCTCCCAGCGTGCGAGCCAACTGTTCCTGCATTTCATTTCTGTCATATCCTGGACATTAAAACACCATTAATCCAAACCTTTTGTTTCGAAGAACAACTGTGCTGTAAAACAGCAAGAGAAGCTGCCAGAGTTCCCTCAGAGCGGTGTAATATCGTGGTCATCCACGCAAAATGGGATGGAAAACTCAAAAAAATGGGGTTTTTTGTGTTTTTTGGGTCTAAAACACGCTACAAATAAGATTTTTTCCTGCTCGGCTTTGCTGTGGGATGAGTCCAAGAGCAGGTTTGTCCCTGTGGGATTCCGCAGCATTTTCCCCCCATTTAACCATTAAATAAAGGATGAGCTGGGAAAAGATTTTGCTGTTGTGAAATGCGTTAACCCCAGGCTTTAACATGGAAGTGGCTCTGTCCTACTTGCATTGGCTTTTCCTGGTAACATGAGAACCACTCTGGCTTTTTTCTTCCCAAATTGCTGGGTGATTCAGCACAGGCTGGGAGACGCCTCCAGAGGCACGTTCCCTGGATTGGCCACAGGAGTCAGGGATATAGTCAGGATTCCAGCAGCTTCCCCATCTTCACATAGACCCCGTTATTTTATCTGTGCTTCTTTAATTATCTAATTAATTATTATCATGGAGGGGGGGAAAGGCGGGCAAAGGGTGAGGCTGGAAAACCCACGAGCCAAGGGATTTGTCCCGGACCCGCTCCAAGTTTCCCCTTTGTCCCACCATTCCCACAGGGACATGGCCTTGTATTCCCAGGGGATGGATGGACACGGCCACATCCCCATCCCAAACACAGCAGCCGAGGGAAACATGGAATCAGAGCATCCTTGAAGCTGGGAAAGCCCTTTAGGATCAGCAATTCCAACAGTGCTTGAATCCAGCTGTGTCCTCATCACTGAGGGCATTCAGCCCTGTCCAAACCCCCATTCCCAGTCACCCTTCCCGGTTTTTCACAGCCTCCCCATGGAATCCTGACTTCCTCCTGCAGAGGTCTCAGCTTTTCAATCCATGGTCAAACGAGCAGGGAGATTCAAACACCACCACGTGCCTTCCTGCTCCACCCAAGTGGGATCTGCTTCCTTGGCTTCCCAAGGCTCTGGATGAGCTGAATCCACAACCACTTCCCTCTCCTCATGGTGCCTTTGGGATTAGGATGATGATGATGATTACGGCCAAGTGTCAGGATGGGATTTTTCACCGTGGGGTGATTTTTGGGATGTCCTGTGCAGGGCTGGGAGTTGGACTCATTGATCCTCGTGGGTCCCTCCCAAGTCAGGATATTCCATGATTCCAGGACACCCTTCAGCAGCTGCTCCCTCGCTCCCATGTGCAGGGACTGAGTGCTGGATTGGGCTCCTTTCCCAGAGCAGCTGAATCTCCAGGAATCCCCCATCCCTTGAGGAATATTCCAGGTAAAACAGTCCTGGAGCTTTTCAGGTGCAGCGGCGGCTGCAGCATTCTAAGGCCCAAGTGTTTCCTGCACGTCCCTCATTCCCCCAGAGCTGGCAGTTGGAATTGGATGTTTATGGAACAAGGGGAGTTAGGAACTGGAAGGAGGATTTAGGAAGCAAAGCCCTGCAGGAGGATCTCTGGCACCAGACATCCAGGAGCCGTGGAAGCAGCGCTGAGCCTTCCAGGCTGGGTTTGGAGGGGCTTTAGAGGAAGTTCAGACCCTCTCCCTAGAAAGGAGATGTCCAAACATCAACATCCATGACTCAGCTCATGCCTCTGGATCAACCTGCCGTTCCCAAAGAAAACCTGGAATGTCCTTGCAAACAGGTTGGGGTCCTTCATCACGCACTCTCCATCTTTCATTCCGGGGCTGATCAGGAAATATTTTCAGAAGAATTTAAACCACTGTAGATCCAAGCCCAAGCCAGCTCCGAAAGAGAGAAAGGGAAAACAAATAAATCCAATACCACCAGGAGAGAGGGAAAGATCTTTCCCCAGGCCACAAATTCTAAAGCTCCCAGACGAATTTATGACCTGGTGGTTCAACCAATGCTCCTGGAGTCCAGGATCCATCCTGGAACAAGCTGAGATGGATCCTTGAGCTGTGTTTTGGGCAGGATGTTTTGCCCCCATTCACTGTTGCGTTGTCTCCAAAATTTCCCAAATCCCATCCTGATCATTCCCCCTCCTCTCCCTGCCTTAAAAGCCTTGTTTTGGCTCCGGCTGCAAGGAATAACAGAGCCGAGAAGAGGAGGGAAAAGGGATCTCTGTCAGCTGCTAAACATATAAACCTGCAGATTTATTTGGTAGGAATAATCCCTGAAGGAGAAACAGATCCAATACTTCATCATCCCACAAACTGCCCACATCTGTTCGGAGACAGCAACAGGCGGTCGGGAACATGTGCCAGGAGCGGCTTGGAGGCAACCTGTCACTGCTTCCCTGGATCCCACATCCCGCTTCCCAGCCCGCTCTGCTCCCAGAAATACCTCTGGATGCTTCTCTTCCTTGTGGAAATTCCCTCGGCTTCTCCTGGGCTGCGGAGGTTGTGGTGGGGAAGCATCCCGGGACAGCCTGAGGAGTTCATCTCAGAGTCTGTAGTGGGATATACTGGAAATTTCGAAAAAATCCAACATGTGGATGACTTTAACCTGGGATTCTCTACCATAAGCACCAGGAAAAATATTTGCTCCGGCGGCTTCAGCCCTGGAGGTGATGGCACGAAGTGCTGGGTGACTTCCCATGCGGAGCACAGCCCACAGCACCCTAATTTTGACCTTTAATTACAATTTCAGCTCTTTGGGAACCTAGAAATAAGGAATAACCCAGTGCCTCAGGCTCCTGAGTTGTTACAGGATCAGGATCATCCCAGCTGGATCAGGAGCCTGGCAGGACAAAATCTGTCCTGTAGAGAGGCACTGAAATACCCCCAAAATCAGCCAAATTTTGGTGGGTGAATCCACTCAGCAGGCAAATGGATGGAGCCAGGTGCTGTCAGGCTCCCTGGGGATTTCCAGCATTTCCAGGCTCTCCCTGTTTTCCATCAGGGAAGGGAAGCAGGGCTGGATCCGTGGCTGTCAAAGGGCGATTGTGGGGGTTTGGAGCAGGGCAGGGTGGAAGGGGCTGGCCCTGGAACAGCCTCCCCATGGCTCCCCTGTGGGAGCCACGCGGCTCCGTTGATTTTTCACACCTCATTAAGGAGGAAAACTCACCAGGCTCCCGGTTGACATTCCCGGGATCACGCTCCCCACCGGCAAACAGCGTCTCTGTGTTCGGGCTCTCGTTATTTTGGGGCCCAGGCTCAGCTGGAAAAAGCCGCTTGACAAAACTGTCTTGAGAAATCTCCTCCCTGAAGAGTTTAATTGTCCAAGTTTATGCTCCACTAAAATCCCCAGTTTGGGGCCTTTGGTTTTCCAGCGGGGCTTCCCGATCCCGCTCGGATCCGTGTGGGAGTGCAGCGCCTGGGCTGGGGGACAGGGTGTGGGGCAGATTTGGGATTTCTGGCTCTGTGCCTGCAAAAAGGTGGATCCTGTGGGACGATCCGCAGCCGCGTGTCACCTGGAATGTGCCCAAAGCAGAGTAGGCATGGACAAGTGGTGGACAAGGCCATGGAAAAATGGTCGACAATGCCATGGAAAAGTGGTGGAGAAGGCCAAGGGCTGGAAATGTCTGGAAGGAGCAACTCAAGGGATGGAGTGAGTGTCAAAATCCCTCCCTGAGGACTTATTTAAGTGTCCAACTTTGCCCTGATTTTGTTTCTAGACCATCCCAGGATCTCTGCTCCGGACGATTCACAGCACAATTTTGAACTCCTAAATTAAATTGTGAAGGCATCACCACTAATTCCGCTTAATTCATTCTATTTCCCATTTAATTTGAGTGACACGCAGCAAATAAATACTAAAAATTAGAGCAGAAAATAAAAAGATGATTTGTGTGAACGTGTTGTGGCTGCATAAAATGGGCAGGTTTTCATTTGGCTACTTTTTAGTTCTTGGAGTGGGAGAACTGCAAATAAAAACACCTCAGGAAGCTCCAATTTTGGGTCAAAAGCCACAGTTTATGTCACAAACCCCTCAGGGGGCGATTTTTGACGCGAGGAGTGGAACGCATAATTCGGAAAACACAATATGAGGGACTTAATGAAGATTTAGGATTGAGGAAATCAATTTTTTAAATGGGAAGCGATTTTTGGAAAGAGTTGGTTCCAAGAGGAGACACACAGATTCCAGGGGGAGAGGATGGAAATGACTTTTTTTTAATATGGGATCATGTTACCGGTGGAAAAATTGACCTGCAGGGACTGATTTCCTCCTTTGTGTCACTGACCATCTGCCAAAACCTGATTCCTTCTGGATATTAAGGGTTCAAAATCCAAGTGCTGGAAGGCCGCGTTTAAACCTGAGCCTTGTGCACTCCCCAACTTCCTCCACATCCCAAATGAAAAAATCCTAAAACTGAACTCATCTGGGACAGAAGCGACGCCCTTTTTGAGGACAGCATTACAAAGCCCTTCAAAAAACCATCATGAAGCATCTTCAAACCTTCTCCATCAACCTGTGAAGAGCCCAAACTCCAACCACTCCATTCTCTTGGCTGCTCCAACAGCTCCAGCATTCCAGGGAAATCTCAGCAGCGTTTCCTCTGTCTTGTCCTAGGATATTGCAACATTTTGAGTGTCTCAAGCCCTGCTAAAGGTCAGGAGATGCCTGGAGTTGGTGCTTTGCGTTGGAACATCTCCAGCTTGGAGCATTTTGGCGGCACAGACACCAAGCCAGGTCTTGTTTGCTTTTCCCTGTTCTTCCTTCTGCCCCTATCGGGGTAGGATTTGATCCTTTTGAGGGGAGGTGGGTGCCAGCCAAGGTTTCTCCTTGTCACAGTTTGATTCAGATGAAGTTGGAGGAGAATTCCTCTCAGCAACCTCTTGGAATGTGTGGAGGAGGTTGGAGTTCAGCTTGGTTTTTTCACAAAGTCTTCCCTGGGTTTTGGTTTGGAAACCCCAAATTCAAATGAAAGATTGGGGACTGAGATAAAATAGATCTGAGATCCAACTCGAGCTGATTTTGCTTTCACAAACCCCAAACCATCCTGGTTTGTTCTTCACAGAAATGAGGGGGGAAACCCCCCAAACTTTCATCTGACCCCTCCTCAAAATTCTTTTGATGCTCAAGATAAAATGGAAGCGAGATTCCCACAATTCTTGGGGGAAGAAGAGGCCTCAAAACAAGACGTTCTGGCCCTGGATGGACGTGACCCAGCACAGCTTGGCAGCCCGAATTCTGAAGTCATTGATCCTGGGAAAAGCAATAAATCCCATCTGACAGCTCAAGAAAACCCAGTCTGACCTTGGGCTTGGTTTTGATCCCACTGATGCAGCTGGAGACCTGCAGGAGCACAAAAATGGCAGCTCTGAGCCAGCAGCCAACTGGAAAATGGGTGGAAAAAATCCGCCCTGCTGAGATGGGGAATAGGAAAATGTCTCTCCAGGACAGTGGCATCCCGCAGGTCATTGGCTGAATTTATTGAAAATCGTAGAATCATGGAATCACTGAGGTTGGATAAAAGTCTCCAGGATTATTGAGTCCAACTTGCGCCCAATCCCCACCTTGTCCCCAGCCCAGAGCACTGAGTGCCATGTCCAGGCCTTTCTTGGACACCTCCGGGCACGGGGACTCCAAACCTCCCTGGGCAGTTCCAATGCCTGACCACCCTTTTCATGAAGGAATTCCTCCTGATGTCCGACCTGAACTTCCCTTGGTGCAGCTTGGGACTTTCTCCTCTTATCCTGTCCCTGTTCCCTGGGAGCAGAGCCTGACCCCCCCCTGGCTGCCCCCTCCTGTCAGGGAGTTGTGCAGAGCCAGAAGGTCCCTCCTGAGCCTCCTTTTCTCCGGGATAATTCCCCCCTCCAGCTGCCTTTCCATAGGCAGTGGGAAGCTGGGAAAACAGCCCTGTCCCCTGTCAGAAACCCACGGAGTGTCCAACTGGCTCCGGTGGGATGGAAAACCCAACATCTCCCAACAGGAACTGTTTACTTCTTCCTCCCACCACCTTGGGCTGTAACATCAGCCGCCAGCTCGGATTTTGGAAGTTCTCAGAAGCTCTGGAAGCTGCACAGGGTTTAGGACTGAACCTCGCCAGGCTAAAGGCTCACAGCCCTCCAGGTCAAGGCCTTTTAAGGACTCTTTTATTGCAACTTTTGCAAATCCATGAAAAAAAAAGGAAAACAATCCTCCTGAAGATTGCACCTTTGAAACAACAGCTACCTACGAAGTTTCACCACAGTAGTTCAAAGTGTTGGAAAAGACACTTTTACATTTAGCAGGGAACAGCAGGTTTTAATCTATTGTGAGGTTTTTTTCTCCTCAGCATGTTCTGAGTCTGTTCCATGAGTGTTATCTGTCCGGTTTCCAGGTTTTTATAATCCGCTGGGGCCTGTGTAAATCTCAGGATTTCCTCTGCAGACTCGGCTCATGTTCCACAGCTGTGCTGGAGCACATGTGTGAGGAAATTAGAAATGAAATCAGCTGATCCAGCATGGATTAGGACAAGGAGAGAGACCCAAGCCTTGCAGGCTCCATGGCCTGGCCAGGGGGTCAGTGCCACCCTCCAGAGCGTGGCCATCGTTGGATCAGGGTCCTCTCACAGGAGGAGTGAAATCTGCTCCCCCCAGCCCTGCCCAGGGGACACCTGAGGCCTTTACTCAGAGGGTGGTGAGGCCCTAGCGCAGATTCCCAGAGAAGCTGCGGCTGCCTCATCCCTGGGAGTGTCCAAGGCCAGGTTGGATGGTGCTTGAAGCAACCTGGGACAGTGGAAGGTGTCCCTGCCCATGGCAGGGGGTTGAAACTAGATGACCTTTAAAATTTCTTTCCAACCCATACCATTCCAGGACTCTATGGTTCTCTGACGGTTTTTCCCATCTCTTGCCCATCCAGTTGCAGGAAAATTGCACCATCAGGAGGTGTCAGCTTGGAGGAGGTCACAGGTGGTTAACTGAGGTTGTGATTCCGTAAATTCTTTGAACTGGATTCACTGTGTCCATCTGCTCCTGCTGCACTTGGTTCCCGCAAATCTCCAACTGGGAACCAGCAGCCAGGAATGGACCTTGCAGGATGCTCAGAAAGGGCAAGGTGATGTTTGATCCCAAAACCTGCAAATATCCCACAAAACCAGTGCCAGCAGCATGGAGTCAACCTTGCAGGATGCACACCAAGGGCAAGGCAATGCTCAGGCCCAACATCTGTCCATGGCAGATGCCTCTTTGGATGTTGGAAAATTCCCTGTCCCAACATCTGTCCATGGCAGATGCTTCTTGGGATATTGGGAAATTCCCTGTCCCGACATCTGTCCATGGCAGATGCTTTTTGGGATGTTGGGAAATTCCCTGTCCCAATACGTCTCTCTTGGCAAACCTTGCTCAGCCAGATGGAGGATCCTGCTCCATGTACACCGTGTGCTCCATGTGCTCCATGTGCTTCATGTGCTCCACAGTCTCTGTGTGTTCCATGTGCTCCATGTTCTCCATGCGTTCCACGTGCTCCATGTGCTCCCTGTCCTCCACCTTCTCCATGTGCTCCCTGTGCTCCACGTTCTCTGTGGGCTCCAGCAGAAGGGTGCAGGGCTGAGCCCCTGGGGCTCAGGGGTTTATTTGATGCCCCCTGAGCTGTTGGGGGCTGCGGGGCTGTATCAAAGCTGGGCTTAGCGTGGGCTTAGACTAGGGGGACCAGGCGGGGGTTAAGCGAAGCCCGAGGGCTCCGACAGTTCAGGGCTGAGCCTTTCCCTGCCAGAAATTCCCACTTCAGAAAGATTCCCCCCACACAGCCAACTTTTGGCCCTGGAGTTGGGTTTGCCATAAAATCCCCATGCCAGGTGAGTTCTACCTGCTTGAAATTCTCCTCCGAGTGCTCTGGGGCCAGGAGGGTCACCAGGTAGGGTCCCTCCTTCCCTCAGAAGGATCCAGGAGCATCCCAGGCATCTGCTGTGGGATTTCTCAAGCCAAACCATTTTTTCATTATTTTTTTAGGCTATTTCCTCCCCCTGACAGTGCCAAGGAGCCTGAATCCCCAGTTGTAGGACCATTTTCCACTCCTATTAGCCATGGGTTACTCCTGGCAAAACTCTCCAGGCTTCCCAAAGATGGGAACACTGGGAAGGGGAAGGGAATCAAGGTAATTTCGGCACCCCAAAAAGTGTGGACAGCCGTGGGTGAACCCTGCAGTTCAATCACCCCGAGCAGGTAAATTCAATCAACTCCTCACCTGAACGGTTCCTCCCTTTTCCAGCACCTGGGGGATCACAAACATCCCTTTATCTCAGGATTGTCTCATGTGGAATTGGCAGCTGGGCTGGCTCCAAACAACTGTGCAAAGTTGGAATTCCTGAAAGACTTTTCAAGGGGCAAGCCCTGCATTCCACGGTCTGGCAGCACCCCTGGCTCCGCTCCTGGATCGGGAGACAAAAGCGAATGAGGCTTGGAGAACAAGTTCCCAACGAGATCCATGGATGTGACACCCGTGTGGCTGGAAAACCCCGCTCCTTTTCCTTTTAAAGGAGTTGGAGGAGCAAAAGAACGGGAATCTAGCCCAGGTTTCCTGCATATTCAAGCAGCATTTCTCCCTCTAGGCCATGGGCTCGTGCACAGGGAAGCAGAACAAAGGGAAAACACAACGGCTGTGAACTGGGATGAACTTCCAGCCAAAGTCAGGAGAAGGAATTCCAGCTCTCGGAAGGTGCTTGGTGTGGTGGCCACCGGTCCTGACTCCTGGCTAGCTCAGCTTTACATGGATCTGTAGCCAATAAATTCCTGCCCTGAACTCCTGGTGGGCTCTGGTGCCAGTTTGGAAATGGTGGTGGAGCTGGTGTGACACTCCTGTGTCCAACCATTCCCGGGTTTGGAATGTGGCCAGAATAAGGTTTGTCATCCACACGATCTCACCCAGGATCGAGGGCTGAAGGTGCCTCCGACAGGGAATGTTCAGTTTCTCCCAGGGCAGACATAGCAATTCTATGCAAATAACTGCTCCAGACAGGAAAAATTTGGAGGAAACAGAGCTGGACTTAATCCTTAACCAACATTCCTGCTCGTGTGGAGAAGGATATCCCAAGGGAATTTCCTATGATCTTGGTAAGAAACAACCCTGAGCTCCAGAGCGTGGTTTCCTACAGGGATTTCTCGCCCTTCCGAGGCTTTGGTGTCTCAGGACGTGCAAGCTCTGCCTTCATTTTCCTCCCGGATGAAGCTTCTGCACTAATGGGATTTTCTGGCTCTTACAAGGATTTTTGAGGACTGCTGCCTTGGAATCTTGCTCTGGGAAGCCAGGAAGCAGCTCTGGAGCAGGGAAAGCTCAGCAGAAGCGGCTGTGAGCTTCCCAAAAGCTGAGATGGAGAGGCTGGGCAGCTGCTCGCACACTTGTGTGGAGCTTCACCTGCTGCTGGAAGCCAGAGAGGGGCTGGAAAACTCCTGGAACTGGGGTCCTCGGGTGCTTTTGCATCACCCATAAGGCCCCATGGGATGCGGGATTGGCACATCCATGGGGAAAAAATCCCTCTTGGAGCTCCAGAAACTTCCAGCAGCTTTGCTAAGCCAGGACTGGCAGCTGCAGGAAAAGTTTGGAGAGATTCCCTACTTTCCCTCCACCTGTTTGGCTCTTTGGCCCTGGTAGGATGAGGAGTCTCCATGCGCGCTGTTGGATTCACGGAATTTTGGTGGTTCACAGGCAATCCCTGGGCGCTGAGGAGAGTTCGGAGTGCGTGACCCCCTAACAGGGCTCTTCCTCCCACCTCTGCTCCATGGGAGGCCCAATCCATCCCCATCCCTGCCCCGTGGCCCCTTCCATGTGGCGGATCCAGGCGGCTCGTGTTCCGCATCCCAAGGATCCCGGCTCGCTCCGTGGTTGTTGTTCAAACCACCCAGACTGCGTCCAGCTGTCCTCCCTCAGATCCAGCTGTTCCGGGGGAGGGAATTGCAGCTCCCAGCTGTTTGTCCCTGCTCCCCTGCCAGCGGGGCCGCCGGGGTCAGCGCTCCCTCATCCATCTCTGTCCGGAGAGCTCTGTTAGCACGGACCTGCTGCTCATTCCCTCTTGGAATTCAGCTTGGGTTTGTCCGAAGGAGCTCAGGTAGAAAGGACCTTGGGAAAACTCCTTCCCTCCATCTCAACACCAGCATCCTGCAGGACAGGATAGGGGTGACATCGCTGAGCTTCCTGGCACATCCTTTTGGTGCGAAAAATTCCTTGGAGCGACTCATCGTGGTACAGAATTCCTGCTCATCCCGCCCTCCCTCCCTCTGTCCCATCTTTCCCTGCATTCCCATCCGAAGGGAAGCTCGGGGCAGTGAATAGAACCCTGATCCTGGGCTGGGATCCAGCAGATTCTTAGGATTAATCCCATCCTGCCCTCTCCGTTTTACGTGGCCTTGGGTAAGGCAGGGATCACCCCTGTCTTGGCTCCTCCCTGCTTTGTAAAACAGATGACAATTCCAACTTTTCCCGCCTCCCCCGAGGATTATTAGATAATGCTTTGAAAACACTCAGAGGGTGAAAGCCCAGTTATTGGAAAATCCAAACAATCCAGCCCTCCTCGGGAGTGGGAACGCCGCAAATGTGATTCCCAACGAAGCCGGAGCCACTAAAATGTTGGGAAATTTGTGTGAGTGTGTCCGAGTGGGCAGGAACAGCAGCTTGAGCTCAGCTTAACTTGATTCATGTGGGTTTTGACTCAGATTAGCCGAGCTTAAAGGGAACAAGGCTCCTATTTCTGCTCCTGATTCCTAAGCTTGGGTGGGATTTTTTCCATACTTTTTTCGCTCTCGCTTTTCCTTCCTCAAGCCACCTCTCCTGGATCCTCGTTATGTTCTGGAAGTTTTGAGTGTGCTGGTTTTTATCTTCCAGCCCCAAAGAGTGGCTCATCTTCCTTTATTTCAAACCAAAAGCCAAACTCAGGGAAAAATTCCCTGTTTTCCCCTTTTTTTTTCAGACTCACACAATGCATTCCCCCTGCGGAAAAGCAGCAACACATCTGGAGAGCGTTTTCCAAGGAATTATCGGAACAGTGTCCTCAGCTTCATATTTTTATGTGCCACACATTAAAAATCACTGAGGGGAGGGGAGGGAACACATGAGAAATATTAATAAAAAACAGCAAATTTAAAAAAAATAAATAAAATCCAAATAAAGCAGAGTTTCCATTTGGGAAGGATGGGAAGCAGAGACCTTATGGAGGAGTCTGCAGTTGGAAAAGCTGTGATTTGTTTATTTAATCTCGTTTTTTGCCTTGGGGACACATTTGGGAGCAGAGCGGATCCATGTTTTAGGCTGGGCTGAGGATCCTTGGGAAAGGCAGAGTGTGGATGTGCAAGGATTGGGATTTTTCCTGGTGGAAGGAGCCCTGCGTGGCTCTGTCCCTGAGGCTGCCGAGATACCAAATCTTACAGATCCTCTGGGAATGGATCTTTGGAAAATCTTGGTGATTTCAGAGGCTGCTAAACCTCTAAAATTTCTGGGAATTTTGTGGAAGGACTTTGACAGTCGTGAAATGGAGTTCATGGATCCCTGCTCTCCATGGACGGGATGCAGGGATATCCTGGATGCACGTGGGCACAGATATTCCTCATTTTGGGATGCTCCAAGCATCAAGGTGCTGTCCCATAAGGAAAAACAATTCCTGAAGAGCCCAAACAAGCAATAAACTCCAAAAAAGTGCTCTCAGTAAATAAATTGTGACCCCAAATCTGTTGCTTCCTGCCCTTCCTTTCCATGCATCCCTTGATGACCTGCACTTGGCAGGTTCAAAAGCACCTGAATTCCTTTATTGGCTAGTTCCAAGGGGATATAAAGCATTCCCGGGAACCAATGGGAAGCAGGATCCTAAAAGCCATGGTGACAGCTGCATTCCAAAGGCAGAGAGACAAAGGAATGGTAGAATAATCTGGAGTGAAATAAAGATTTTAATAGGAAAACCAAGTCTTCGGAGAGTGAACATGATCCAAACCAAAGCAGACCTTTATTTGGGAATCTGGGAGAGGGAGGGGAAAAAAAATCCTCTCATTTTTCCCCTCTAAACGAAATTATTCCTCACGGAGCAGTTTCGGATCTGCTGCTAAATTATTAAACTCCTTCTCCGGGGAAAAGAGATCAAATAAACATCCAGCATTCCATGGTTTTTGTGTTTCATAACCGAAGGAGGTTTGGGTGAGTGGAAAAGCAGGCTGGCCATGGATAACCGGGCAGTTGGAATAAAATCATCAGATGTTTGGGAATGCTGAGGAGATGTGGAGCCCTCAATGAATCAACAACAGAAAACAACAGCGAAAGAAAATCATTTTGTTGGGATCTGGATGCCAAGGTTTTCCCAGTCTGGAGGGAGTCGGGTCTGTCCATTGGATGGAGGAGGTGAAGGATTTATCTGTGCCTGAGTGAGGCTGAAAGGGACGAAAAATTGGGAATGGATCCGGGATTATGTCATGGATCAGAGCAGGTTTGGTTGGACACGTGGGAAGGAAGAGCCAAGGAAGGAGAGTCCAGCAGGAATGGGATCCTCCAGACCGGCTGTGAGGGATAGGGTAGAAAATCCCCCCAGGACCAAGAGCTGGAGGAAAACCCTCTAGCATTCAGCGATGGGAGATATTCCATGCCCTAATCCCAGCGTCCTCACACTTTTCCTGGTCTGAATTGCCTCTTCCTAATCTCATTTCCATGCCTGGAGTTTGCCAGTCTTGGAGGTCAGGGAGAAGATCCAGGCGTGCTGCAGTGGGTGCTGAGGTGAGCCATCCGTGCAGGCAGAATTCCTGCTCCAGGGATCTGGAAGAGGTGAGGGAACGATGGATGTTCGGGAATGTTTTATCCCGTTGTCACCCAGAGCAGCCGCTGCTTCCCACACCCTGAGCCTGGGCTGGGCTCGGGAACAGAGAGTGGGAATAGCACTTTTCCCACCTCTTTTTCACCTGGAATTAGCTCTGGATGTTGCCACATGAAAATCAGGGACAGGAGATGTTTGAGATCTTGGTCGTGACAGGTTTTCCTTACCAGAAGCCATCCCGAAGCAGAGATTCCCAAAGAAAAGCACCTGATTTCACCATCCCAAAATTTCCTTCCTGATGGCTCAATCCATGGTGCAAATCCATAGGAATTCTGGGCTTTCTGGATGCTTTCCTGAAGGAAAACACAATCCCACATCACTGGAAATAGGCTTTTTTGAAGATGGTTTGGATGTTCAGCTTCATTTCCATCAGCAACAGGGTTTCCATGCGAAATTTTCCATGGTTCTTGATGGAATCTACCCTCAAAATAATGGAGTTTGGATGTGGGAATTTCAGGTTTTCCTCTTCGAACAGAGGAAATTTTATCCCTTCTGCTGGTCCAGAGGATCCATCAGTCCATATCATTTTAGGGAAAAGCCCTTTCCAAGCTCTCTACACTCCAGGATTTTATGATTTTCCTCTTTTATTCTCAGGTGGGTCAGGGTCAGCACCAGCACTTGGCCAATTTGGAATAAGTTTTCCACAAAATTCCCTTTCTCCTTTGTTTTCCACGATCAGGAAATTCTCTTTCCACGGATGTGCAACCGGGAAAAGGAAACATGAAGGGAAAATCCATTGATCTGGAAGGAATATTTGAGTTTGACTTTTGGCTCCCCAAATATTGAATTAAAAATCAGGAAAATGGGATGGAAAAGGAAATTTTCCACGGCTCGTAGGCTGAGTCGAACAGATTGTGTGAAAAGTCCTGGGATGAAGCAGCACTTTTCGATCTGGAATCAATCCTGGCAGGAAGTGGAAACATTTGCCACGGAGTGGGAAACAACACATGGTTGTTGCATTATATTTACCCAATAAAGTCCCTTTTTTTCATGTAGGATTGGAAAAAAAAAAGGCATTTAATAAAAGAAGGATGCTGGGAATGCTTTTCCAGTTAAACAGGGAGAGATGAGGAATACTTTTTTCCATTTTCTCGGGATTTTAGCAGGTAGGGAATGATCCTTCCATGATGTCTGTGTTGGAAAAACAAACAAATATCCTGGATTTTGCCTTAGGATGCTCTGCTGAGGGGAAATATTCCTCCTGTATCCACACTGCAGATCCCAAATCATTCCATGTGCCATTCCCATGGACGAGAGAGCACCTGGACACCTTGGAGCTGAACATTCCTGAGTGCTCCCGCTGCCAGGCTGGGGGAGAAGCGCTCGGGAAGCCGGGCTGAATTGCCGGCTTTGATTGCCACGTGTGTGGGATGTCACAGGAGGAACGTGGGCAGGGAAGCGATGGAAGGAGCGTTCCCACCTCCACACGGCATTTCAGAAGGAATCAGACCCTGCCGGGAAGGAGAGGGACCCGCTGCCGAGGTTTGGGGTTGTGTAACGGGATGGAAGCGCTGCGGGAACGCGCGGGGATGCGGGGTGTGGGATCCGGGATGTGTCACCCGCTGCTCCCACACAGGGCTACGGGTGAGGATCTTGCTGGATCTGGGGCTGATCCATGAGGAGTGACACCATCCCAGCCAGCCATTGGATGTGGTCACGGCACGGGCGCTGGCTGGTGAGCTGTTCCGCTGGGCAGGAAGGTTTTCCATGCAAACCTCGGGAACTGTCTCCATGAAGGTGCCTTTAGGAGCACCAAGCGTGGCTGGAGCTCTCCCAAAGCCTCTCCTTCGCTGGGATGCTGGCTCGTGGGGCAGCCATGAGCCCACTTGTCCAGGGGTTTAGAATCCCAGAATCCCAGAATCCTTGAGGCTGGAAAAGCCCTCCAAGGCCATCCAGTCCCACCTGTGCCCAATCCCTACCTTGTCCCCTGCCCAGAGCACTGAGTGCCACACCTGGGAATTCCTTGGACACCTCCAGGGATGAGGACTCCAAACCTCCCTGGGCAGCTCTTTCCAATGCCTGACCACCCTTTCCACGGAGAAATTCCTCCTGATGTCCGACCTGACCCTCCCCTGGCCCAGCTTGAATCCTTGGATTTCTCAGATGTGTCAATGGGTGAAATCCCTGCCAGGTCCTTCACACCTGAAGGGAATTTCCTAGGGTGGGGATTGGGGAATGGAAGGGGTGTGGGTGACCTCTGGCATGGCCATGGGAATGTCAAGGTCATCCCATTCCACCTCTGCCATGGCAGGTCCGCCTTCCACTATTCCAGGGTGCTCCAAGCCCCGTCCAGCCTGGCCTTGGACACTTCCAGGGATCCAGGGGCAGCCACAGCTGCTCTGGGCACGCTATGCCAGGGCCTCCCCACCCTCACAGAGAGGAATTCCTTCCCAATATCCCATCTATACCTGCAGTCTGGCAGTGGGAAGCCATTCCCTGTGTTGTGTCCCTCCATCCCTTGTCCCCAGCCCCTCTCCAGCTCTCCTGGATCCCCTTTAGGCACTGGAAGGGGCTCTGAGGTCTCGCTGGAGCCCTACTTTCTCCAGGCTAGACAATCCCAGTTTTCCCAGCCTGGCTCCAAAGCAGAGGAGCTCCAACCCTCTCATCCCCTTCACAGGGGCTCTCCAGTGGAATCCATTTCCAGGGAAACAGCACCAATCCCTTACTTTTTGCTGCTCAGAGCTGGTTTCCACAGAAACATTTCAAACACCGACCCTGGAGGACTTTCTTCCCTCAGTTCTCACTTACCCCATTCCTGATGGGAATTACCACAACCCAGAGCAGCTCAGACCTTCCCAGTGTCCTGAGCATTCCCGAACCAGGTAAATCCGGCTGGGAAAATGATCAGGATCTAAACCAAGAGGACACTTGTGCCTATTCCTCCTCATTTTTAACCTTTGCCTGTTGGAAAACCTCTCCGTGGTGTCTGGGAAGGGAGAGACAACTGGAGACCAGGAAAAAACAACTTTCCTTTTCTCGGAGTGCCTGCAGCTGTCAGCTGAACCCATTCCTGCCCTCTCCACAACAACAGCTGGAGCAGCCAAAAATGGGATGCTGGGCATGGAGCAGAGCTCCTGCAGGGATCATTTACAGGCAGCACCTCACAGATGCCACTTCCGTTAAAAAATAGGAAAAAACACCCCACAGATGGAAAAATTATTTGCCTGACATTGGGAATTCTTGTTGTTACATGACCCCCACCATGTGTTGTGCTGGAAAAGGCGGGAGGAGAAGAAAAGGGAAACTGGAGGAAGGAAAAATTCTCCATGAATTTGCTTTTCACCTGTTGTCTCAGGCTGGGGTGTCTGGGGATGTCTGCGCTGGTGAGGGCAAGATCGGGTTTGACTCCGAGGATTTTTTTCCCCGGAAATATTTCCGAAAGGATGGAAATTTCTTGCCAGCCACTGGGTTTTCTGTTTGCTGGCTCATGGAGTGATGAAATTGGGTGTTCTTCCGTAGGAAATCCCATTCCAGCTCAACTTGGAGTGAAGGAAAATTTGGTAACGGGCTCTGATCTGTTTGCTCCTGGTTACCCAGGGAATGTCTGGCTGGAGAATGGTATGGGAGGGAATAGAGGGATGGAACAGAAATCCTGGCACAGGGAGGTTCCCGCAGGCCACACACCTCACTCCATCCCAGCTGTGTCCAAACCTGCAGAAGCACGGTGGGATCCCAAAATCCTGACACACACAGAGCCATGGAGCTGGGATGAGGATGTGGGGATAAAGCATCACTAAAACCCCAGATATCGGGGAAAGGCTCTGTGGTAGGGCACTGACCAGGCTTCCTGGGGGATGATCGCATTCCCAGGGCCACCAGAACTCCGGGAGCCTTTGGGCAATGCTCTCAGGATGGGATTGTTGGCATGTCCTGGGCAGGGCCAAGAGTTGGGTTTGACGATCCTGATCCCTTCCAATTCAGAATATTCCATAATTCTATGAAAATATCCCTTCCACCAAAGGAATCTTTTTTCCCTGCTGTGGAGATATCCATAAGAATCTGGGGAGATACCAGTATAATTTGGGAAGATATCAACATAATCCGCAAAAACATTGATGTAATTTGTGAATATAGCAACATGATTTGGAGAGATATCAATGGAATTGTGAAAATATCGATACGAATCGTCAATATCCCGGAGGAAATGTTCCCAGGATTTCTCAGCCGATGCTTCCCAGGTCCAAAGTTCCTGCAAACACTGATTAGTTCCAGCCCTGCAGCTGATTAATCACTGCCTCCCCTCAGAGCCGCAGCTCTTGTCAACATTTCAGGGCTTTGTCCGGGGCTTATTTCCAGCATAATCCACTTAATCGGAGCTGCTCCCTTCCCGCATCCCTGGAGCCTCCAGCCGTGGCTCCTCTGCCACATCCACGTTGGAGCCGGAGCCTCTCCCAGCTCCAGGAGCGAGAGCAGAGTGGCCAAAAAGTGGGGACAAAGTGGGGACAGGAGCATGGGTGGGACAGAGATGGGGAGGAGATGGGGGGGCTTTGAGGGGAGATGGAGCCAGAGCCTTCCCAGGCAGGATGAAATGCGAAGAGAGAGGGGAAAAGAAGGGGAAGGGGGGGGAAAGAAAGGAAAAGGGGGGGAAGAGGGGGAAATATGGGGAAAGAAGGGGAAAAGAAGGTGAAAGAAGTGGAAAAGAAGGGAAAAGAAGGGGAAAGAAGAGGAAAGAAGGGAAAAGAGAGGGAAAGTCCTGGCACAGGGGCACAGGAAAGGTGTGTATCCTTCATCCTCAGAGCTCTTTGATACTCATCCATGTGAAGCCCTGGAATTTCCTCCTTGGCTCGTGCCTCTTTTGGGGCTGGATTAGGGACTTGCGGGGTCTCTTCAGCCCTGTCTTAGTGTGACGCTGGGCTTTCCAATTTCCCATGACATTCCAAAAATCTGGAAGCTACAAAATGTGTATCCAAGCCACCAGGATCAGGATGACAACCCTGGAACAGGGGACACTTCCCTCACCTCCTCTTTGTCCTCCGCTTCCTTCCACAGGAGCCTGGCATTAATCCCCCTCCAGTTTGGGGCTTTCCGGGTTGCAATTTCAACATCACAGACCTGGATTCGCTTCCCAAATCCCAACACTGCCCATCCATCCCATCTCCCCCTCCATCTGAATGTGGGAAGCTGCACAGCCCCACATCCCCTTCCTCCAAAGCTTCCCGGAGCCTTGGGCTGCTCAGCAGGGGTGGGAAAAGGCGGCGAGCGCGAGGGAGGAGGGAATTTTGCTTGGAACTTTAGCCTCCCCATTAAGAGCGAGCGGGAAGCAGTTGCTGGTGGGAGAATGTTCCCGGTGACAGGTCCTAAAATAATTGTGGAGGTGACATGAGTGAGCGACACCGATAATGAGCACGAGTTGGTGGAGCTGCCATCATTCGCTGCACAGCTCCGTGGTCCCCAAGGAGGCTCCGCCGCCCCCGCTGGGCCTAATTTAAGAGAAAGTTTGGGAGTTCGACTTCACCCCGAGCAGAGCCGCCGTGCTCCAACTTTTCCCGTTCCTCTGGTGGAAGAGAAACATTAACTCTTGGCTGGTTGAGGGTGGGATTTAATTTTCCAGCTTTTTAGTCTCTGGGAAAACCTAACTCCATGATGACTCTCTCAGTGTCCCAAAAAATGCGCCCAGTGTGGTGTCCTCACCCATTGGGATGATCCCAAAGGAGTTCACCCCTTTTTAGGAGATCAGGGATCATTTCCAACGTTGGAAGGAGCAAATGTTGCTTCCGAAGGGTCCTTCTGCTTGTGGCTTTCAGGCAGTTATGGTGCAAATATTGCGGAGAGGATTTAGGCTCAGGAAAGCTGAGCGTGGCTGCAGGGTGGGATTTTTGTCAGGATTTGCAACATGTGGAAACATCACTGTATTCCCTTGGATTTTGGGAGGAACAAATCCCTCTGGATTTGGAGAGGAGCTGGACCCTCTCTGTGAATAAGTGGAGATCTTTAGGGTCTGATGGCTTCATTTAGAGGTGGCACCTGACGTTGGGCTGAGATGATCCCAGCCTCATCCAGTCTGGGAATCTCCCAGATTTTGGGCTGGGAGCCATGAAGGATTTGGGCTGTGGGCCCAAACTCTGGGCTGGACATGAGGCTCCCACCCTGGAGCCTTTGGGAAGCTCAGGATACAAAGGGAGGATTTGCTGCTTTATCCCACACCGAGGAGAGAGGAATTCAGCTCCAAGTTCCTCTTGCACCAAATCCAGGCGATCATTCCTGTTCTTCCCTTCAAATCTCCCAGTGAACTTCCACTTGTGCTTCCAGCAACAAGGATTTCCCATGATCCTGGGAAAAAAGCTTACATTTTGGGGGAGAAATCAGCGGGATCTTCAGGAGCATCCCTCTGGGTTTTTTCCATGATTTTAAATCCAGACAAGCACAGGGAGTTCCCGTTTGTGCTATTCCAGCAAGGACACCCCGTTCCCTCCCTCCTGACATTCCATGACAGCTTGGAGCAGGTTAAAGAGAGGAGAAGGGGTTGGGATGAAGGGTTGGGAAGCAGCTGGAGGAGAGACACCGGGATTGCAGGATTTGGAGAACACTTCCTCTGAGTTTTCCTCCTCAGTCCCTGAGATCCCTCGAGCTCCAAGTCCATTCCATGGGATGTCTCCTGCCCTCTCCATGCCCAAATCTTTCCACCACACCACTCAAATCCCTGCCAAATCCCAGTTTCTGCTGAGATTACCCATGTTCCAACCCCTCCCGAAGCATTAAAGCTTCCCACTATTTCCATTCCAGATAATTTACAGTTTTCCTCTAAACTAACGAAGTCACTAATTTTCTGACCCTTTCCTTTTCATCTGGGAACTCATTTTCTGGAGAGAATTCCAAGCTCCCTCCTACTTTTCCTTCCTGCGTGTTTCCTCCAGAGCATCCTAATTAAGGATCTCGTCAGCTTCAACGCCTCCAGATTATTGCAAATGAGTGATGCCTCCCTAATTAACGACATCTTAATCACCTTATCAACCTTTGCCATTGCCAGACAAACTGCACAGAGAGGATTCCTTCACTTGAGAAGCTCTCCACGGAAATGAGGGATGGTTTGGAATGAATCCCTCTCTGTATGACACGTGTTCTTCCTGTGTTTATCCCAAACACCCTATTTAGAGATAACATTATCAGCAAAGGCGTTATCAGGGCAGATTTCCTTCGTTTATCACCTGGTACAGGTGTCAGGGTTCACACAGCTCAGGAATCCTTGGGAATCGTTGGATTTGCTCTCCTTTTCCTGGGATAATTGCAATTAATCCCACTGATTATTTTCCTGCTGCAGATAAGGAGCAACACCCACACGGGGCTGGCATCTCCAGGCCCCACATTCCAGGTTTTTCAGGGCAAATCTGGGAAATATTACGGATCTTTATTCCCCTCTAGTGGCACATCCACAAAAATCCATCGGAATATCCAAACTGCTTCTTCCTCAGGGATCAGGGGTTTTTTATTACTTTGCTTCCAAGTCCAAATATCCAGGTGATATTTGATAATTTGACTGCTATTTGACATGCCAGGGGTGGAGGAGGTTTTCCAGCTGCCACTTTTCCAGCTGCCACTTTTCCAGGATGGGAATGGAGATCACAACACGTTGTCCTGGAAGATATTTACCTTCCACTCACCACAGGATAAAATCGGGAATCATTTGGAGTCAGAGAATTAATGGAAAGAGGAGCAGCTCGGGAGAATCAGCATCACCTGCCTTGAGGTGCTGGGAGAGCAACTCGATCCCAATCCCTGCATGGAAAAATGGGATTGAGGGGCTCCCAGGGAGGAATTTGCTGGAAGGGAACTATTCTGGGATTGATGTGACTTTCTATCCTGCAGGAGAAGGAGGCTGAGCCCATCTGAGCCTGGGTGTCCCCACTGGTGGGTCTGGGAGAGGCGACTGGGATCCAGGATTGGGAATACTCCTGGAATGTCCAACTGGACCAGTTTGGATGGGTTCACCCTCTAAAGCAAACCTGGAAAATGAGGGAGATGTGGAAACCCAGCAGAGACGGGAGAGAGGGAATAATATCAGTGGGAAAAAATCCTGATACCTGTGAAATGTAAAATATTCCTCTTTTTTAAAGTTTTGTGGCAATTCTGGTTGACTCCAGAATTCCCCAGTTTCCAGCTTTGGCTTTGATTCCTCCAAGAAAACTGGAAGAGGAAAGCTCGTGGCATCTCTACTTCCCTTGGGAAAAAATTAAATCCACTTTTTTGGCTCCAGGGTCAGCACCTACTGAAAATTTCCTTTAAAAAAATCAATAAATGGTGGAATTAACAGCAGAATTTCCTTCGGAATTGTTTTCGTAAAATACAAGACTGGCCTCTAGTGGTGCCACCTCCTGAGTTGTTCTTCCCAGGGTATGGAAATCAAGTGTCCAGGCTTATTAATTACTAAGAAGGCATAGTTAGGAGACAATTTAAGAACTCTTTTGGGAACTCAGTCCTCTCTTCTCAATAGTTTTTCTGCTCCTTATCAATCCTGAGCTTCCCAAAATGGGAATAAAAATCACGGGAATTTTAAATTTGGGATATTTGATGCTCTTACAACGGGACATGAAGTTAATCCTGAATTTTTTTTTTAAGAAATTACGACTTGGAACAAAGTTTTATTTAAAACAATCCAGTGATGATTCCTTCTGTTATTCCATTATTTTTCTTATTCCTCATCCCCACCAGAAAACCAGAGAATCATCCTGGCTTTTGTTGGTCCCACAGGAATACTTTTCCTGCTGTTAATGTGAGGTGGAAAATTAGGGAAAAAAGCCTGGACATGGATAAGAACAGAGCATTTGGGAAAAAACATTCCCCAAGGTTTAGCCAGCAATTATCACCCTGAAGGGATCTATTCATCCTAGAGGGATTTATTCCACTTTATTTCTCAGAGCCCGGTGGGAAAATCAATAGAAAAATGGATGGGTAGGGCATCCCATGAAAACTTTGTGTCCTACATTCCAAAATCCCATTTTCCCAGGTGTTGGCAGCTATTTTTAGTGTCTGGGCAGGGAGAAAACGGCACGGGCCTGATTTCGGGCCTGATTTGGGGCCTGGTTTGGGGCCTGGTTTGGGGCTTGCTTTGGGGCCTGCTTTGGGGTCTGCTTTGGGGCTTGGTTTCGGGTCTGCTTTGGGGTCTGCTTTGAGGCTTGGTTTGGGGCCCAGTTTGGGGTCTGGTTTGGGGCCTGGTTTGGGGCTTGGTTTGGGGCCTGCTTTGAGGCTTGCTTTGGGGCTTGGTTTCGGGTCTGCTTTGGGGTCTGCTTTGAGGCTTGGTTTGGGGCCCGGTTTGGGGTCTGGTTTGGGGCCTGGTTTGGGGCTTGCTTTGGGGCCTGCTTTGGGGTCTGCTTTGGGGCTTGGTTTCGGGTCTGCTTTGGGGCCATCTCCAGGGCCCAGCTACAGAGTTTTCGTCCCAGCACTTACAGAGAACACTGTAAAATCCGTTTTTCCCAGAATAAACCCACACATCCCACCTCTGCTCTCACCTCAGGAATGCTCCGAGCCAGATTCTCCTTCATCCACCAGCGGCTTTTGATTCCCGCCTGATAAGCCAAACCCTGCCCGAATAAATGGTTTTAAAGCATTGTGAAACCACTTTTGGGAGTGGTGATCAGTGCCAGCTCTCTCCAAAGCTGTGCCAATCACTCCAGGGGATTCTTTGGATTATTCCTGGTTTATTTCCCTCTTTTCGCTGCCAACTTCAGCCCCGGCTTTGTGCAACCGCCTGGAAATGCTCAGGTTCAGCAGGAAGGGAAATGATGATAAATAACCGTGCCAAAAAAAGAGACAATGATTTGAGCTGCTCTGGACATTTGGGTAAAGCAGCAAATCCCAAAAATTCCCTTTAAAACTGAGGGAAAAGGGCTGTGTGAGGATGGTGTTTCCTGGCAAGGGTTTATCAGGAATCTCACAAAAAGCATCACTTATTTCTAGTGAGAGCCCTTCAGTCAAAGGAGGGGAAAAAGGTGGGAAGAGGAGTTGCATAAAAATCCTTCCTGGATTTATAGAAATGTTTGGATCTGGCTTGGGGGCTGAAAATTGGCTTTTCTTTCCCCAGAGGATGGATCTGTACGAAGGAAGATCCAGCAGCTGTGTTGTGCTGTTCCTTGTTTCTCGCATGTCCCCGTGTCACAGGGAATGACTGCCCGAAACAGAGCAAACCCAGCCCAAACATCTGCAGGAGAATCTTGGAAATTATGGCAGAAATCTCCTGGGAATTATGGCAAAATCCTCCTGGGAATTATGAAAAAAACCTCCCTGAACTGGCAGGGCCGTGGGAGGAATCGTGGGAATTCGTGGCCAACTCTGCTCCAGACCAGGCAAGAGGAGGAATTTCCTCTAGGAAAGCATAAGAGGCCCATTTTATTATCATGGAATGTGAATGAGTTGGGTTGGAAGGAACCTTCAAGCCCATCGAGTTCCAACCCCAGCACCTTCCACTATCCCAGGGTGCTCCAAGCCCTGTCCAACCCGGCCTTGCACGTTCCAGGGATGGGGCAGCCACAGCTTTTCTGGGAATCTGTGCCAGCACCTCCCCACCCTCACTGTAAAAAACTCCCTAATATTTCATCTAAATCAAACTCTTTTTAGGTCAAACCCATTCCCTGTTGTCCTATCAAGAATTCCTATTTTCGGAAGTCTGGAGCTGCAGGACAAGGTGCCCTTGGCTCCCCAGCAGTGCCTTGTGGCAGGGAAAGCTGTGCCCTCCCTGTGCTCCACCAGCCGTGTCCCAGCTCCTTTTCCTCGGGAGCACAATGATCTTCCCTGACCTTCCCGCTCAAGCTGTTCCCACAAAACCAGGAGCTCGAGCCGCTCCACAAAGTCCCTTTTGCACTGAGCCTTGCAGTTGGTTTGGGAAACCTGCCTGGGAAAAGCTCCTTCACGAGCTCAACTCGGAGTCTTCTACAATTCTTGGTGCTCTCAGGAATTTAAAACAGCAAAAAAATGAAATATAAAATCCAAGGATCTTTCGGGTTGTCGGTGAAGGTGAGCAGGGTTTGCGTCCTGTTCCAAACCCTCATGCCTCCCCGAGATGGTGAAACCACGTAAAATTATTCCCAAAAAATGACTGAGGATCCGGGAGGCCGGAAGGGAATGCAGCTCCCTGGGAATAAACCCTGTCCTGGTGCACCTGTAGCTGTGGGAGCCTCAGGCGTGTCCTCTGGAGGGGCAAGGAATGAGGGGACACAATTCCAACCGGGATAATTCCAGGATTATCCCAGGGCACCTCCCATGCTGCTGCTTGGCACTGAGCACCCAACAGCGCTCTAAATCCAGTTTGCAGGAATCCACTGGGATTCCAGCCTCTGGAAAAGACAAATACAGAATCAGGCTTCGTTATTTTGTTGGGAATGCCGGGGGGGGAAGAGCTGGGCTTGGAATGTTTTAAATCCATGTGAAGCACAACTGATGGTGCCCAAAATTCCAGATAAGGCTCAGCTGGGATAAAAACTCTCAAGGATTAAATGAAACATTCCAAGCACCAACAGCAAACCCCACATTCCCGTTGTTTGCGTTACAAATTTAGACCACAGGATCCTTGGAGAAGCTCCATGGTTAAACCTTTGTTTACCTGGATTTTCCCTGCTCCAAAGTCCAGGAAATCATGAGGAGGTTTTACAGCTGTGGAGCCATTCCCACTTTTCCTGTCACTCCAACTTCCCTGCAGCCTCTCCAGGCACTGGAAGGGGCTCTGAGGTGTCCAAACCTTCCCTTCTCCAGGGGAACATCCCCAGTTTTCTCAGCCTTTTCTCTCCTACCTGGATATTGCTGAATTCCCTCTTTTCCCCTTTGCAGTCACTGTCCCTCTCTTCCCAGGATTTTCCATTCCTCATTTTTCCACACTGATTTTCGTCTTTTTCTTTCTCCCACATGGACAAAATCCCAGCTCTAGAAATCAACTGTGTAAACAGGAATATCCTTCCCTGAATGGGATTATTATTCCCAAAAACAAAGCTGTCATTCCAAGAGGCAGAAATCCTGTTTATTCTGGAGACACCGGCACTGGTTACATAAAGCCCAGACTAAATTAAAAGCTCCCTTTTAGACCATTCCTGGACCAATTTTCCAGGTTTTCAGACCCCCAAATCCTCTTTCTTCTTCAGTTAAATCCCTGTTTTCCTCTCTATGTGCAGAAGCTCTCGGCAGCAGCCTCACCCCCTTGTGGAATCAGAGCTGTTCCCACTCTAATTCCAGACTTTTTTGGCCTTGGAGAGCTTGGTTTAAAAATAGGGGATGAAAAAACGGGAGAAGAAACGTGTCACCCCCAGGAGGAGCTTTCCCAAAACCCCACACCAGGAATCCAACTCCCATCCCAGGGGTCCATCCCTCTGCTTTGAAGGCTTTGGAATTTTATTTTGTGCCTTTTTTGCGGGGGTTGGTTCCTGTTTCCAGGACATTCCCGAGGAAAAGCAGCTCCTGAGGCTGGGCAAGGCTAATAAATATTAATTATTAATTGTCCTCTAATCCCAATGATTTGCTGGATGCCAAAGGGAGCGAAGGGACTCTCCAGAGGGTGGTCCGTGGGCAGGTGGATCCAAATCCTTCCAAGGAATCCGTGCCATCCGTGTGCTGCCTCTGCTGATTGTGGCACAAGTGCCTTCATCCGGAATATTCCCTTCATCCAGAATCTTCCCTTCTGGAATCCCGGGAATTGTGGGAATAAAGAAATGGATGCAGCAACCGCAGCAGGGCAGGACACAGGCCAGCTCCACCCATGGATTTAAAGGTTGTTTTCCTTCTTTTATTTGGAGAAGCTGTGCCAAAGCTGTGTCACCTTTTCCATGGGAACAGCCTCGCCTCTGCTCCAGGGCTCAGAGCTGTGGGGAGCACTGGGAGCACTGGGAATTGGGGCAGAACGGGAATTTCTGTGAGCACCTCGTGTGTCCCTGCTCGGATGGGTCAGAAAAACTCCAGGGAAGGGAATATTTAAACCTGGAATGGGAAAAGGCACAGAGAGGGCAGAATTCCCCTTTCCCTCCTGGTGTTCCCAGGCTGATCCAAGATTCCCTTTTCCTTTCCATCCCTGCTGAAGGAATGATGCTGGAGCTGCCACGGGATACTCGGATCTTCCACTGCCTCCTGCAATTAACAGGAAGCAGTCGGAAACAGGAGAAGGAAAAGGAATGGGAAAAATAAATTTAGAGCCCAAAGTGACTTTAAATAAATCCCCAAAGTGCTTTTTCTGAGGAAATGACTGAGGGTAAGGAAGTGTGGGCAAGAAAATCATGGAATCCTGGAATGGTTTGGGTGGGAAGGGACCTTAGAGCTCATCCAGTTTCATGGGCAGGGACACTTCCCACCATCCCAGGGTGCTCCAAACCCAATCCAGCCTGGCCTTGGACACTTCCAGGGATGAGGCAGCCACAGCTTCTCTGGGAATTCCATCCCAGCCCCTCCCCACCCTCCCAGGGAAGAATTCCTTCCCAATATCCCATCTAAATCTCCCCTCTTTCAGCCTAACGCCATTCCCACTTTTCCAGCTCACGCACAAATCCCAGAGATTTTCTTGTGGCTTCGTTTTTTTCCTTTTTTTTCCTTTCTCCCGCTTAAAAAGATGCCGAAAGCTCCCAAAGAAAAATTCTTTCCATGTGATCCCAGCACTTTCCCTCTTGGCTGGAGCTCTGGATGTGGTTTTGGGTTCTGTGGTGCAGTTTTTGTCATCCTCTTTTTCTTTTTTCTGTATCCCAAATTTTTTTTTGTTTTTATTTCCACTCCCGGGGAGAGGCCCTGCGGAATTCCATACTGGCAGCGAATCCCGAGGAAACCGGAGCGGGACAAAGGCGCAGGAGCCCGGCACAAGTTGATGCAAGCAAAGAAAAGAGGGAAAAAATTCCTTTTGCCAAGGTTTCCTAAGGATCCAGCCTGACTTTCTGTGTTTCTCTTGGATCCCAGCGCGGAAGCTGCAGCCTGCCCGGAGAACTGAAGCAGCAGCAGAGGAATAGCGAGGGAAGGAAGATCCAGAGATTCTGAGGGACGAGGTGAGTTACAGGGATCGGGATAAAGGGATCCAATCCCCCCTTGCTGCAGGAAGAGAGCATCCCCACCCTGCTGAGGAGATTCCTTGGGAAAGGCAGGAATGAGGGGCTCTGGAAGTGCCAGGTCAGAGCTGAGCTGGCTTTAATTTGTTCCTGTTAAAATTCCCTATCCCGTTATCCCTCCTGGACACTCCAAGACGGAGCTTTTTTCCCAGGGGGATGCTACTCCCAGAGGGATGCGGATGGATCCGATGTGGCTGCGGGAGACGGGGCAGGAAAGAGCCGTTTCCTGGAGTCTCCACAGGCGTGGAAACTTCCAGGGAATTGTGCTTCTCCAGCCCTTTGGAATGTGCTGCTCGCTCCGGAGCGGGGTTTGGGGTGGGACTGGGATGGGACCGTGTCCGAGCGGGATCCAGGCACCGCATCCTGGTGGGAAAATCCCAGCCGGGACCCTCTGCAGGGACAACCCTGACTCCTTCACTTTTCCCAGCACTGGCAAATCCCGGGAAAGCTGCCTTTCCATCAGGAAGGGTGAACGAGGGATCAGTGCCGGCCGCTTCCATCGGGGGGATTTGTCGTGCCGGAGGAGCTGCCCTGGGAATGACTTTTACTGTAATTCCTGCTGAATCACAGCCTGAGCTGGCTCGGGAGCCGGGAATTCTGCCAGGGAGCCGCCCAGCCTGGAGCAGGGACAATTCCAGGACACTGCAGGAGTCAGAGGTGCGGGCAGGGACACGAGGAAGGAGAAAGGGAAGAGCTGTTCCCTCGGGAATCACGAACATCCTCCTGCTCCCTGTCCCAGGGCAGGATGGAACCTTGGGAATACGCAGGAATCCAGGTGCACGGGAGTGTTTCCAGCCAGCCTCTCCTCCCGCGGCACCTCCGTGGAGTTGTGTAAATCCATCCAATCCCCACGGTGTGCAGGGATATTTCCTTGGGAACCTCGTCTCTTCCCATTCCTGGTAAATTCCCAGCTGGAGAGAGCAAGTGAGCACCCCAGGGGCTGGTGCTCAGGGATGGCTCCTCCCAGGAGAGAGGAATTCAGGGAATCACCCCCACTGGAAACAGGCCCAGGCTAAAAAAGCCCCAGAAAACAAAAAACAAACCGGATAATTGGAAAAGGAACTGCAAATTCCTGAAAAAATATTCATCCAGGCACTGGAAATCCAGATGCTGCTCCACTCCTGGATCTCTCCACGGCTGGATCCCGGGTTTCCCTCCATTCCTGCCTCTCTCACAGCTCCAGCAGCACTTCCAGCCCCTCTTCTCCATCACCCCACGGTTGTATAAACACCCTGGACACGGACATTGCTCAAACCACCACAGGCACTGGGAATTCCTAAGCCGCTTCCTTTTTGAGATGCAAATGTTCCTGCTGGGAATTCTCCAATCCCTCTGCTGCAGACAAACTCCTGGAGTCGGCTCCTGAAGGATGTCCGGGATACTTTGTCTGACAGGAGCTGCCGGAGCTCAGCACCGGAATCCAGCAGCATTTTCCTTGGAAAACTCCTCCAGTGTTTGGGGATTTTCCACAGGGAGCTGCCCACTAAGAAATTTTAGATCCTCCCGGGGAAGCAAATAAAACAAATCCCGGAAAAATCCTTTCCAAGAGGAAGCGCGGTGTCCGGACAAACCCGGCCCTGCGGATGCCTTGTTTCCCGCTGCTCCCGATCCGAGGAGCTCCGGAGCCGTGAGGAGCTTGAGGCTGGAGAGAAGATAAAAGGTAAAAAGGCAGAACTGGAGTATTTTCCATGTCTGGAATGGTGCCGAGGTTCGGGGCTGGCTCATCCATGAGTTCTCCATCTCTGAGGCACCAGAAAGGTTTTGGGTTTAACTGTGGGGTTTAAATCCAGGTTTGTCCCAAATTAAAAGAGGCAGTGCCTGGTGTTTTCCATGAATTTAAAGCACGGATACTCGTGGATTCCTTTTCCAAGTGAAACCCTGGGAATAACAGGAAGGAAAATATCAGCAGGAATTCAGAGCATGGCTCAGGGAATCCCAGAATTCTTGAGGTTGGAAAAGCCCTCCAAGACCATCGAGTCCATCCTGGGCTGGTTTTTAGGACTTTTCCCCTATTTAATCTTCCTGTGTTTCCATTCCTGGTTGGAAGCTCAAAGATGGCTTGAAAAATTAATGGAAATTAGGAAGGATTTAATTACATGGAATTCAACACCGATGGAAAAGGGGGATTGATCCCTCCTCCAGCTGCTGCTGGAATGAGGTACAATTAGAAATCCAAAGGTATTTCCAGTTCTGATGGATTTCAGCAAAGAACATTCGCTGCTCTCGGAGGGAAAGTCGTTATTTTCCTGCTAATAAGGTTTTCTTGGATTTCCAGGAAGCTGGAAAGGTGTGACTGACACTTTTTTTGGAGCGGGGAAGAACGGGAAGAAAACATTTCCCGGGAATGCTGCTCCAATCCCACTATCGTCAGGTTTTTCCTCCTTATTTTTACCCCCCTGGCTCATTTTTTTTCCAAAGGCTGGATGTTCTCCCTTCTTCCCTCTTTCTGGGTGTCCATGGAATGGGTTCATGAAATCCAGGCCATCCAGCACCCCCTTCCCAACCTATTCCGGGAATTCCAGCTGGTGGAAGAGGAGCTATTCCCAGCCCGGGGTCAGTCCGAGTCCATCTCACTAATTACACTTTGGAGAAGATCCACGAAGGCATCGATCCAAGAAATCTGTCCTGGTTGAGGCACCACTGCAATCAGTGGAATGACACTAATTATACATGGAATGGGAATGGGTATCCAGTCTCCAGCTCCAATCTTTCCCTAGGAACATGTCAGTGAGGAATCAGAGAAAATTCCTCCTTTTTCCCCATCTGAGGCACTTTTTCCCCTGGATTTCTCCCAAATCAGCTCCAATCTTTCCTTAGGAACAGGTGAAAAGAAGAGGCATTTTCTCTGGCTCCTCACTGACCTGTTCCTAGGGAAAGACTGGAGCTGATTCTGGGAGAAATCCAGGGAAAAAATGCCTCAGATGTGGAAAAAAGAGGAATTTTCTCCCCGTATTTCTCCCAGCATCAGCTCCAGTTTTCCTTAGGAAGAGGTCAATCAGGAGCCAGAGAAAATTCCTCTTTTTCCCCTATCTGAGACATTTTTTCCCTGGATTTCTCCCAGAATCCGCTCCCATCCCTCCCTAGGAACACGGGAAAAGAAGAGGAATTTTCTTCTTGGATTTCTCCCAGTATCAGCTCCAATTTTCCTTAGTAACGGGTCAGTGAGGAATCAGAGAAAATTCCTCCTTTTCCCCTATCTGAGACATTTTTTCCCTGGATTTCTCCCAGTATCCAGAACTTTTGGAGCTCACCAGGAGCAGATGAAAATAAAACAAAGGATTCACAAACCCGGGGTTTGTGCTGAGCAAATCCCACTTTGGCCCAGTTTGGTGCAACTCTTTGGATTTCCATTCCACACATTGGAAAATCAAACTGGAAAACGCACACAGGAATTCCTATTGGAAGTGAATACGGGAATGGACCAACCACGGAAAGAAGTCACCAGCAAGAAGCTGCAGAAGAATGTTTAAAGAGAGAAATGCTTTTGATTTCTTTTTGTTTCGGTTTCCTTCCACGTTTTTCCTCCCAAAAAATCAGCTTTCCTCTCGATATTTCAATAAAATTCCATTATTTTGCCTTTAATTTCAAATTTTTCGGGATGCTGAGGCACCAACAAACCAACAGAGCCACACTTCTGTCTTTTCCTCAGAAATTTTCTGTAGGGGCTGTTCCAAGAGCAGCCGACTTTTCCAGCTGAGCTTCTGCTCCCAGCAGGTTTTGTTTGGCTTGGGATTTTTTTTTTTCCCATTCTTTTGTTGACCTGGTGTCTCTTGGCAGCTGTCACAGGTAATTCCAGCCAGGGATTGCCTTTCCCAGTGCTCCGAGGGGCACCATTCCCACCCGAAGTCTCCTGGTGCCGCTCCAGGATCCGTTAATAATTAACCCCAAGGAAAGCACTCGCCAGGTGGCCCTGATTGGGATCACCCCATTAATGGCTTGTGTTCCCTCTCCTGCTCCAGCTGCTGCCGAGGATGAGGTTTGTGATCCTGCTGCTCCTGCTTTCCGCCGGGAATGCCGGAGCCCAGCCGGAGAAGGCGCTGCCCAGGCGGCGCCTGTCTTGCGTGAGGTGCTGCGGGCCCTCGGAGCAGCCCGTGTCCATCATCTCCCAAAGGTCCACCAGGATGAGCGGGGATCCTGAATATTCCGTGCCCAAAATCCAGCCCACCATAGACATCACCATCCTCAAAGGTGGGTGTGTCTCGTTCCCGTCCTTTTCCTTCCTGCTCTTCCTTGGTCCTTCCCTGCAGCAAAATTCAGCCCAGGACAAGGGCAAGGGGTGCCCAAAAGTGCCCCAAGGTGCCCAAAACAGGGTCAAGAGGTGCCCAAATGAGCCCAAAGAAAGGTCAAGGGGTGCCCAAACGTGCTCATGCCCAAATGGGCCCAAAACAAAATTAACATGTCTGCAAAATGTGGTAGTTCCCAAAAATGCCCCAAAGCACCCAAAGAAAGGTCAAGGGGCGCCCAAAATGTGTTTGTGCCCAAATGCGCCCAAAACAAGGTCAAGGGGTACCCAAAATGTGCCCAAACAAAGGCCAAGGGGTGCCCAAAATGTGGTGGTGCCTGAACATGCCCCAGAGTGCCCAAAACAAGGTCAAGGGGTGGCCAAAAACCAGGTCAAGGGGTACCCAAAACATGGTTGTGCCCAAAATGTGCCCAAAACAAGGTCAAGGGTTGCCCAAAACGTGCCCAAACAAAGGTCAAGGGGTCCCCAAAATATGGTGGTGCCCAAACATGTCCCAAAGTTAATCCTTCTGGGAACCGGGAAGGTGCTGACGTCTGACCAATATTCCCAGGTTGGGAAAACAATGCTCCAGCAGCTCCTCTGCTGGGTGTCTCCAGGATATTCCTGCAATCTGTGCTTCCCGTGCTCATGTTTGACACACTTTTCCTTCACCCTCCCAGGCGAGAAGGGCGAGATGGGAGAGAAAGGATTCCCCGGAGCATCTGGGAAGGCGGGAGAGCGAGGATTGCGTGGCTTGAGCGGCCGGAAGGGCCAGAAGGGCCAGCCCGGCCCCCAAGGCCACTCCTGCAAGCAGCTCTTCGCCGCCTTCTCTGTGGGCCGCCGGAAGCCGCTCCACAGCTCCGACTACTTCCAGCACGTCACCTTCGACATGGAATTCGTCAACCTCTACCAGCACTTCAACATGTTCTCCGGGAAGTTCTTCTGCTACGTCCCAGGGATTTACTACTTCAGCCTCAACGTGCACACCTGGAATTTCAAGGAGACATACGTGCACCTGATGAGGAACGAGCAGGCCGTGGCCATCCTGTATGCGCAGCCCAGCGACAGGAGCATCATGCAGAGCCAGAGCCTGATGCTGGATCTGCAGGAAGGGGATGAGGTTTGGATCAGGATGTTCAAGAGGGAACGGGAAAACGCCATTTACAGCGAGGAGTCCGACGTTTACGTCATCTTCAACGGGCATCTGATCAAACCCGCCCTGGAGTAGGAGCTCCTTGACTCCAGGGCAAGCTTTGGGCCATCCAGCAGCGTCTTCCCTCTAGAAGTGCATCTCTAATTCCGTTTGGAATGGGTGTAGCCCTGGAAGAGTTGTTTTTCCACATCTGCGTGGATCCAAGCTGCACAAGAATTCCAGAAGGTTCCCAGCTCCCTGTAAAGACCCTCAGGAACATCCCTGAAGAGTTGCCAAGTTGGCAGCAAAAATTTCACTTTGCTCTGCATCTTCCGTTCCGCTTGGAATATTTGTAGCCTTTGGAAGTGTTGTTTTCCAACCCTGTGTGGAGGGGACTGTTCCAAGCTGCTCAAGAATTCCAGAAGTTTCCCAGCTCCCTGTGCAGACCCTCAGGAACATTCCCGGGGAATTTGTCCAGTTGATAGCAAAAATATCTCTTCTTTCTCTGTGTCTCCTGTTCCATTTGGGCTGGCTGCATCCCTGGAAGTGTTGTTTTCCACCCCTGTGTGGATGGAGGGGACTGTTCCACCTGCACAAGAATTCCAGAAGTTTTCCAACTCTCTGTGTGGCCTCTTAGGAACATTCCTGAAGAGTTGGCCCAGCTGGCAGCCAAAATTCCACTTCTTTGCTGTGCTCTAGAGAAGGTATTATAATAATTAGATTTTAATTCCAATAATATAATTATCCCTAAGGACCAGAGTGGTTATCCAGGTGCTAATTAAGGAATGTCGTTATTTCTGCAAAAATCTTGACTAATTGGAGCCACCCCTCACCAGCACCAGGGTGGCTCCCCTCAGGCAGGAAATTTGGTGCTAAAATCAAGATTTTGCACAGGAATTCATCCCAAATTCCATTTTTGTTCCACTCTGTGGCAGCTCCCATTATTCCAGCAGAATGGTGGAATTAGAGAAATAACAGCACATGGATTTGGGAAAGCTTTTCCAGGGAAACAGGGCTCACCACCACCACAAGCTCCAGAGAAAAACTTCCCATGAGAAGATCCAACCTAGCTGGGAGTGTGCTTCCCAGTTTAACAAAATTGGTGGGAATTTGGAATTTGCCAAGCTGGGATTTCAGGCTGTGCTCCTGTCCAGAAATGACCATTTTGGAGCACCATCATTTCTGGAAAATGGAGGAAAAACTGGAAAGAAAAAGGATTTTTTTCTTTATTTTTAGGGATTTGAGGTTTTTTCCCCCGGAAATTACGGTCTTGGAGCGCCATCATTTCTGGAAAATGGAGGAAAAACTGGAAAGAAAAAGGATTTTTTTCTTTATTTTTAGGGATTTGAGGTTTTTTCCCCCGGAAATTACCGTCTTGGAGTGCCATCATTTCTGGAAAATGGAGGAAAAACTGGAAAGAAAAAGGAGCTTTTCTTCAAGCAGTGACTTTTAGGGATTTGGGGTTTTTTCCTTAATAATTACGGATAAGACAGTGGTGCATGCAGCAAAACCCCATCATTTTATCCCATTCCTTCTTTTCCTTTCTCCCAGTCTCTCGTTTGCTTCCTAAGCCATTGGTACGAAGGATCCAGGGAAATTCTTGCCAGGAAAATGCTTCCTTGGACCTCACTTCCCTCAGCTTTGGGAAAAGTAGCTGAAATAAAGATTTTGCTTTGAGTTCCTGGGGTTGTTTCTCTCTTTTCCATAAGTTTTTCCATGAGCTTTTCCACATTCCCTGGCTAAAAACACACACTGAACCTGGAAGAGTCTCTGGGAACAATTTTAGTTCCTCTAAT
This sequence comes from Rhagologus leucostigma, assembly GCA_013397725.1. Classification (NCBI taxonomy): domain Eukaryota; kingdom Metazoa; phylum Chordata; class Aves; order Passeriformes; genus Rhagologus; species Rhagologus leucostigma. The sequence continues at coordinate 361,598 of VZTD01002300.1, read as the reverse complement.
CCAAAGGATTCCCAAAAGGAAGCTGACACCAACTCCTTTCCTCTAAATCAATGCCAAATCTTCAAGATCTCTCAATTTTCCTGAAAATAGGGACTCTAAAGTAGAAAATTCCCGATGAAAATGGATCCCAAGCCTTGAAACCTCAACTGTGTTCCCACATCCCTCAATCTGCATCCTGAAAAGGAAACCTGGGAAATTCCCATAATTTTAAAGCCACGTTGGAGAGCTCCAAATCTTTTTCCCCTCCTTTTCCTACTTCTAAATCCTCTGTGTCCCATCCCAAGGTTGGAAAAAGAATTCCCAGTGTGGATGCGCTGCTGGCAGGAGCTCTGTGGTGGAGCAGGAGCATTCCCAGGCTGAGATGGTCTGGAATTCCTCGTTCCTCACAGATCCAGCAGTTTTCCCACAGTTTAGGCTCATTCCTGTCTCCCGTTTGCTGCACTGACTATAATTCCGATTAAAAATTCCCTGCTCCAGCTGGGCTGGAAAAACCACCCCCAGAATGTGTTCAGTCCACAGAATTCTGGAGAAGTCCCTTTCTCCTGGGAAGCAGCAAAAATCCATCGTTTTTATCCCTAAATAAACACATCTCCAGAGGAGACATTTGGATTTCAGAGCCCTCATGACTCATCCCAGTGCCAGGAGCAGGGAAATCATTAAATCCACAGTGATTCCAGGGACACAACAACCTTTCCAGGCATCTGAAGGGTGTCATCCACAGGATCCAAATTATCCCTAATGGCATAAAAACCACCGGGAATCTCAGCCTGCCGAGGTTTTTGGGGAAAAATCGGAATATCTGAAAGCTGGATGTCCAAAGATGTTCTCACTGCCACATTTTTGGCTGGACACCCCTTTTCCACTAAATTCCCCTAAAATCCAACTTAAATGGATTTTAGGGAAATTTCCCTGCTGTGTTTGTGGTGTTCAGCTCCCTCTATTCTGGGAATGCCACAAATCCCTCATTCCCATCTCCTTGCAGCCTGTTCTGGGGATAAAGAGGGAAATCATTAAATCCACAGTGATTCCAGGGACACAACGACCTTTCCAAGCATCCAAAGGGTGTTGTCCACAGGATCCAAATTATCCCTAATGGCATAAAAACCACCGGGAATCTCAGCCTGCCGAGGTTTTTGGGGAAAAATCGGAATATCTGAAAGCTGGATGTCCAAAGATGTTCTCACTGCCACATTTTTGGCTGGACACCCCTTTTCCACTAAATTCCCCTAAAATCCAACTTAAATGGATTTTAGGGAAATTTCCCTGCTGTGTTTGTGGTGTTCAGCTCCCTCTATTCTGGGAATGCCACAAATCCCTCATTCCCATCTCCTTGCAGCCTGTTTTGGGGATAAAGAGGGAAATCATTAAATCCACAGCGATTCCAGGGACACAACGACCTTTCCAAGCATCCAAAGGGTGTTGTCCACAGGATCCAAATTATCCCTAATGGCATAAAAACCACCGGGAATCTCAGCCTGCCGAGGTTTTTGGGGAAAAATCGGAATATCTGAAAGCTGGATGTCCAAAGATGTTCTCACTGCCACATTTTTGGCTGGACACCCCTTTTCCACTAAATTCCCCTAAAATCCAACTTAAATGGATTTTAGGGAAATTTCCCTGCTGTGTTTGTGGTGTTCAGCTCCCTCTATTCTGGGAATGCCACAAATCCCTCATTCCCATCTCCTTGCAGCCTGTTTTGGGGATAAAGAGGGAAATCATTAAATCCACAGCGATTCCAGGGACACAACGACCTTTCCAAGCATCCAAAGGGTGTCGTCCACGGGATCCAAATTATCCCTAATGGCATAAAAACCACCGGGAATCTCAGCCTGCCGAGGTTTTTGGGGAAAAATCGGAATATCTGAAAGCTGGATGTCCAAAGATGTTCTCACTGCCACATTTTTGGCTGGACACCCCTTTTCCACTAAATTCCCCTAAAATCCAACTTAAATGGATTTTAGGGAAATTTCCCTGCTGTGTTTGTGGTGTTCAGCTCCCTCTATGCCGGAAATGCCCCCATCCCTCATTCCCGTCTCCTTGCAGCCTGTTTTGGGATAAAGAGCCTGTTTGGGTGCGGTGTCATCCCTGTGGATGGATTTTTCTCAGGAAGAACAACAGGAGCCCGTGCTTGGGCAAACTCTTTCCTTCCTCTCCATCAGGAAACTTCGGATTTACGACGGGAACGGGGAGATAACATCGAGGACGATAAGGAAACCAGGCAACAAATCAGGCTAATGGATTGCCTCTGGATGAGTGGAATGGGATTTAACGACTCCAGGAAGGATCTATTCACTCCCAAAGATTGGAAGCGGCAGGAGAAAATGTGGGAGATGGGAGGGGAAAGTGGGAAAACAAACAGAAAGCGCTTCCAAGCTTTCCAGGGAGCAATCCCAGTTGAAAGGCTCCATGGAGACTTTGGCCTGTGTGGGTTGTGCTTCCCCACCCTCCCTGCAGGCTGGGAATGGCAATTCCCAAAGCCAGGACAGCCTGGGAATCCCCATCCTCCCCCAGGATGAGAGGTGGGATGCGTTTGGGGCATTCCCTGTTCTTGCTCCGTGCTCTATTCCTGGAAATCCTGGGGTTTCCTCATTCTCCTCCTGATTTTCCAGGGTGGTTTTATTTTTCCTGGCAAGATCCAGGCAGCAGCACCTGGAAAGGCCAAATCCGTGCTCTCAGCACCTTTTCCTTGTTTAATTTTGGGAGATTCCCTGTTTTCTGCCAGGTCTTCCGGTAAAAATCCCTGGGATTCTGATGGGGCAAGACATTCCTGTGGGAAAAATTCTGGATTTGTGTTCTTGCAGGGCTGAATTTGGCCATGGCAGGGATTTGGGCAGAGCTTGATTCCCTCTGGGAATGGGCAAACAGGGAGGATGAGCTGGATCCCTGGGATGAGGAGGGATTTGCTTCCCTATTCCCAACCCAGCAGATGTTTCCTCCACAGCTGCATTTGTATTCCAGCCAAAAGCTGCTGTGGAGGATCTGGGAACCCAACAATTCCTGCCAGACATTGGGAATGACAGCCTAATGCTATTTCCGGGGAAAATCACATTAAAATCAACTCTCCCAGGAATTGTTTCCTCCCTGGATTGTGCTGGGAGCAAATCCCTCTCTGCTGGCTCCTGGCTGGAATGCTGCAATCTCCTGCCTCAAAGGCCATTTCAGGAGTGAAATTCCATGCAGGAAACTGAGGAATTGCCACCGGATTTGGGGTTTTGCTGATCCAAAACCCAGCACAGAGCCTGTGAATTCCCAGGGAATTGCATCGGAATCATCTCCCTGTTTCCATGCAATTCCAAACCAATTCCTCCACCAGCTCATTTTTCCCTGTTTTCCTGTGTTTTCCTCCCTTTTAAGGCAGAATCCCGAATTTTTCCCAAACTGAAAAGACACCTGGACAGGGATGGACTCAGTGATGCCAGAGATCTTTTCCCACCTCAATGATCCCGTGATTCCAGCGATGCCGAACCCTCCATTCCCATTTCCTGGCCCTGTCTGTGTGGCCCAGCTCAGCTCCAGGTTTTCATCAGGTCAGAAATCCACGGAACTGCTTTCGCCTCCCTGAAAATGTGCTGGAAAAATCCAAACACCGTGGAGTGCCATGAATTAATTCCATGGAAATGCCTCGGATTCCTGTCAGGAGCCAGGCACGGGCACGACAGGAAATAAAACCATTCCAAGTGTGGGATGCAGGGCTGTCAGCCCTGTCTGGCACCCGGCATATGGGGCTGGAATCTGTGGAAAAACGGGACAGGGATGCAAACACGATGCTCTAATTAATTCTAGGAATGCATAATTAATTAATTACCCTGCCCAGGGGAGCTGCTGTCACCACGGCTCCTGAGCCAGCGTTTCTCCTCCGGTGCTGCCTGGCCCTTGGAAGCAGGAATTGTGCACGGGATTTGTGCTCCCTGGCTCTGCTGTCCCTCCTGGAAGCAGGAATCGTGCCCAGGATTGCTGCCCCATCCCTGGAAGTGTCCAAGGGCAGAGCTTGGAGCACCTTGGGATAGTGGAAGTTATCCCTGCCCATGGCAGGGGTTGGGATGGAAAGATCTTCAAGGTCTCTCCCAACCCAAGCCATTCCATGATTCCATGATTCTTTGTTTTGCTGGAAAAATCCAGGAGAGCAGAAATTCCTTGAGGCCTTGGGAGGGGTTTTTATCCTTTTTTTTTTCCCCATCAGATTCTCCAGAGAAAACCACAGTGGGATTCACCCCTGGAGCAGAGGGAGAGGCCCCAAATCTCTCTCTGGAATATAAAACAGGGATCCTCTGGAGCAGTGGCAGCTGCAATCCCGGCTCTCCCATCCAAGAGGGATGCACCAGGATTATAAATCCGAACCCGCCTGGCAGAGGGAGAGGTGATCCACGGAAGGTGAAGGGAAAACTCTTCCCTGATAATTCCCTGGTCACTGCACTTCCAGGGCTGGGCTGTGTTTGCATCCAGATGGGTCAAATCCAGGTGGAATTATCTCCCATCCCCCACAGGCCAGGATTGTTCATTCCCAGCTTTTTCCAAGGGCTGCTGCTTTTCCAGTGGCCCCGTTGGAAAAAGCACTGCGGGTTCATCCCGGGCCGAGGGAATGGGATACATCCAATATTTGGGATGACTCCCGGCTCGAGGTCAGGAACGGGATCCGGGGCTTAAAGGCTCAGGAGAAGGGAGCCAGTGGAGAGAGTTTCACCTTCCGTGACTTTCCAGGGAATGATGGGCAGATAGGGAGGATTAAGTGTTACGGGGTTGCAGCGGGAAAGAGAGAGGCAACACAGAAACCCTGGAGCGTCGCCCATCCCATGGCAACAGCGCTGGATTTCCATGGAGTTACCCAAACAACACCCAAACGGGTGCAAAGGAGCTCTACAGGAAAACCAGGAGCGGGGTGAGGCGAGCAGCTGAGGCATTCCAGGTGACCGAGGGAATAAACCCCGGGAATAAATCAAAGGAATAAAATCAGCAGCTCCTGCCTTGGCTGCAGCTCCAAGGAGCAGGGAAAGGCACTGGAAACAGGGATTTGCAGGTTTTAAGGATGCTGCTGATGGATAAAGGCTGGGCCAGGACTTCGTGTCATGGAGAATGTTTGGATTCCAGGGATAATCCCATCCCTGGAGCCTCAGGTAACAGAGAGCAGGGTTTAACGGGGAGTTAAAGAGGGAAGCTGCAAAAATTCCATCCCTGCCCTGCTCTTACTCCAACATCAATCCGTGGATCCCGGGGTAAATTCCACAGTTCAGGCACATGCCTGGGTTTTTCATCCCTTGAGATCCCAAAGCCAGAGGATTCCAGGTGACCCTGCTGAAACCCAGGAATTCCCCAGTGAAGCCCATTAATCCCAATCCCTCGGAGATGTCCACCTGGAATCTGCCCTTTGGAATTGCTGCCTCCTAATGCCAAAGTGAATCCATGACTTTCCCCCCTTCAGTTAAACCCCATTTTTCATGGAATAAAAAGTGAATCCCGAAGGAAGCTGCTCCTGTATCCCAAAGGTTGCTTGGTGGATTTGTCCACACATCCTTCAGCAAAGCCCTCTGGAATCCAGCAGTTGGAATTCCTTTTATTCAATGGAACTCACTGAATATTCATAGCTGGAGCTTTAACCAGAAAAACAAAAATTTATTGTTTTATTTATTTTTTATTTTATCCAATGGATTTTTTCCACCTCCTGAAGGTCAGATGGGCACCGGGCAAATATTCCGTGATCTTCCCGTGGGTGGTTTTTTTGGCAGAGCAGAGCCAATATTTGGAATCCTTGGATGAATCAAAGGAAAAGCTGAATAAGGCGGAATTTTGAAGGATTGTCTGTCGAGGCATTAAAAATGTCACTCAGTCCCTGGGGCTGAGGGATTGGGGTTGGAATGTGTGAAAAAAACCATGGATTTGGGGAGTGTCGCTGCTGTCTGGAGCTTCCTGGGAAGGGCTGGCTGGGAGGACAGATTTTCCCGGGAATTTGTCAGTCTTTGTGGAAGGATGACATGTTTTGATGGAATGTGTGCAGGGATGTTGTCAGCTCAGCTGGCTCCTCAGAATTCCACTGCCAAGCTGCCAGGAAGAGCCCAGAAACAGAGTTTGGGATTCAGGGAAAAGCCAGCGGAGCTTCCGAAGGCACAGCTCGAGTCTGAGGAAGGATTTTTTGGGATGGGGAGGGAATTCCGTGGAGCAAAGGCTGCGTGGCACTGGGAGAGATGATCTGCAGGAGCTGTTCCCAGAAAAAAATTCCCTGGGCCAGGAAAAGAGCTCCTCCAAAGCAGCATTCCCATGGCACTGAATTCCCCAGGCAGCTGTTGGTTGGAAAGCGGATTTTCCTGGGAATTGGGGCAATGAGAGTTTTCCTAAATTTGCTCCTTGAATCTGATGGATTGCAGCATTATCAATGGGAATGTTGGATGGGCCAGCTGGAATATCTGGTTTCTGAGGACTGGGATTTCCCAATGGGAATGTTAGATGGGCTGGCTGGAATATCTGGTTTCTGGGAGTTGGGATCCCAATCCTGAGCAAGAAGGAGCAGGAAAAGAGGTGGGGTCAGGTGGGGTGTGCGGAAAACACGGCCCAGGTTTATCCACCTCTTTTCTGGGGTCTGTTCCCTCCAGGTCAAACTTCCCTTGGTTAATTCCAAGGATTTGATCAAATTCCACGGAAAGAGGAGAGAAATGCCTTTTGCTCTGCCCGAGCAATGCCAGGGCTTGACTCCTTCCCATAAATCTGCTTTTATTAAAATCCTTTTTCTTTCCAAGGTGTTCCCACCCCAGCCTTGAGCTTTCCAGCCATTTCCCACTCCGGAGCTCCCAGGAGGGATCATTTTAGGTGGAAAACCGAGGGAATCACAGCCCAGCTTACACCAAACCAACTGGAAAAGTTCAATTGAGGAACTGAACCCAGATCTGGAGGTCCCCAGATCAACCCCAACTCCTCATCCCAGAGAATCCAGGCTGGCCTGGAGTCATCCCTTCCTCATGAATTCCCCAGTTTTGATGGGAATACATTGCATTAAATGGAATGTGTTTGCCAAATCAAATTTCCTTCTAAAATCCACGTTTTTTCATTCCCTGGAGCGTGGCAGCTGCTGTTTGCTCAGTAAATAAAATTAAGTTGGATTCGTTGGGAATTGGAAAACAGATCAGTTTAATGGGAAAGCTTTTCCCAGTCTCCTGGGGATGTGCCGCATTCAATTCCGAAGGGTTTTCTTATGGAAAATTACCAGGAGTCAAGTCCTGGTCTGAGTCAAGAGGAGAATTAGGGAGAAATTCTGAGATTTTGGAGCTTTTCTGCTTCCTGGGGTCGTTGTTGCTTGCAAGGAGTTCATTTGCAGTGCTTTAGCAAGAGCAGTTTCCTTGGAAGTCAAAGGAAAAAGGATGGATCAGGAGATGGATTTTTGCTTTCCAGCACTCCTCAAGTCCTTCTGATCATCACAGCATCCAACAGGTGATGGAAAAAATGTGGGATTGGCTGGAAATGGACTGGAAGTTGGATTTCACCCTGGAATCGGCACTGGTTTGCTGCACTTGGTTCAGTCTGGATGTGGAAGTAAATCCAGGATTCCAGGGATATTCCAGGGAGCTGATTCCTCTGTGTCTCCCGGGGGACAGTTCTGCTGAGGAGGCTTTCCATGACCTCAGAGTTCCAAGAAATTTGGGAAAGAAAAGACTTTTTAGGACTCAGAAAATGTTAAAAAAAAAATGGAGTTTGGTTCATTCAGTGTTTAATTTGTCCGGAATGGTTGAACAGAGGGAAGCAAAGACAAAATCTCCATAGGATCAGGCTAAACCCAGGCTGGATGATCCATGGAAATTCCACACGGCACAAATTATCCCAGTCCTGACTAGGAAAAGCACAGAGGGATTTCTCTGGGCACGAAGAGCTCCTGGTTTGCTCTAAAATCTCCCTCATTGCACAATTCCGTGTTTCTAAAGGACCTTGCCATGAAATCTGTTGGATTTTCTTGCCAGCAGGTTCTAAAATCCCGGAAAGGCGAAGAGAGCAACCCTAATTTAGGAGGGTTTGGTGGTATCTCCTGGCACTGCCCCAAATTCATGTGGCACACACAGCCCAAAAACTCGGGAGCTTTTCCTCTTTAGGTCTCTCTTGGATAGGTTTGAAAGGAATCTTAATTTTTCCCTGGGAAGCAAATTAGGGATTACTCAGAAACCATTGATACTTCAGTTATTCCAATTTTCACTGGATTTTGTGAGTGTTCTCCAATTTTTTGTTTGTTTTGCCTGAGGAAGCTTTTTGGTGTGCTTTGGATTTGGAGTTCGTTCTTCTTGTTATGTTGTTAAATTTCCAAAGGTGTGATCTCCTCTGGGAAGGGGCTTTGATTTTTGGGATGGAGTAACACCAAGTCCCTGTGGATCCAAAACACCTCAGGCTGAAAAATCATGGAATATCCTGAGTGGGAAGGGACTCACAGGGATCATCAAAGCCAGCTCCTGCTTTCCTCATTCCATTAATTTTCCCTGTGTTCAGAGCTCAGCTGCTCCAGAGGATCCGACAAATCCAGCAGCTGGAATTCTGCATCCCTGTGCTCTGCAGGGCGCCATGGGCACCTCCCTCTGTGGGAACAGGAATTTTTCCAGCCACTTCCAAAATGAGCTGGGAGCTGAAATGGGATTTTCTAATTCTGTCCCTGGAGAAGAACCTCTGGAAAATCAACTGGAGAGGGCAGAGGCGTCAGAAAGGCTGCACCAATTACTCAGGAACGGATCAGAGGTTGATTTATGCCTAGAAGAGACGGATAATTGCAGGAATAACGGATATTGTATTAATTAACCATTTAAATCTGGCTGTGCTGGGGTTTGGAATGTGGTGTAGGGCAGCTGGGCACTGCCTCCTGCTGGGAGAAACCTGGGAGTAAATTCCTCATGGTCCAACCCTGTGCACGTCCTGTGCTTGTGTCTCGGTGTATCCCGTGAGTTCCTGGGTTTGGGAATGTGAGTGGCACATCCAATGGAATAAATGGAATGACGGAACCATTAAAGTTGGGAAAAACCTCCAGGATCGAGGCCCAAGCATCCCCCTGGCTACTGCACCAGTCAGGAGGGGATTGAGCTGGGTTTAATTTCTGGAAATACAGTTTCGAGTCCAGACTTACACTCGGAGCCGAGGAATGGACACAAGACCTCCCCAGGACCCCACAATCGTCACCACTGACACCGTAACAGCGGGGTTACATCACATTTTATAGGGGTGGGAAGGTGGGAATGTTATGGGTAAATTGATTCCTTTCAGAAATGTTTTCCTAATCCTGTTTTTTTCCATCCTTTCTGGCTGCATTTGCAGGATTCCTGCCTGTTCTGGCTCCCTGGGATGGGTTAAGGACAGGAAAACAAAGCCAAGGCACCTCCCAGCACATCAGAACCCATCTCCAGAGCAGTGCTGGGGCTGTTTGTGCATGGAACTCCGAAGAAATCTCCTTTTCCTTTAAGAAATCCCCTTGAAGAATCCCAAAGATCCCGGCTGAGCTGTTTGCTGCTCAGAGCTGACCCCAGCTGTGCAAAGCAGCCTTAAACCCAGCTTAACAAGGGAGTTAGAGCTGGCTTAGCGTTGGTTTGCATCACTAGAGGGGTACAAAGCCTGGAAATCATTCCCTAGAGGACCCAAAGTGGCCACAAACATTTGATCCAGCAGGACACCACAAGAGCTTGGCACTTCCAGCTGGGAAAAGCAGAGAAGAGCCTTCTATGTACATTTCTTGGAGCCTGTGGGGCTCCACATTTTCCCTTTGCCACGAACTGAGCTCTCCTTGAAGTCCCCAAGTCCTCCAGGGGACTCTTCAGTGCCAGGCCGTGCCTCCTTGAAGTCCCCAAGTCCTCCAGGGGACTCTGCAGTGCCAGGCCGTGCCCTCCTGTAGGTCCCCAAGCCCTTCAGAGGGACTCTGCAGTGCCAGGCCAGGCCCTCCTTGAAGTCCCCAAGTCCTCTGCAGTGCCAGGCCATGCCCTCAGACCTTGCTGGTCTGCATGTGCCCGTTGAACTCCACGTTCCTCTGGGTCAGCATGGACTCCTGCAGGCGGCTGCTGTTCTCCTGCCTGTGCTCCACGGGGTCCCCATCCTCTGCTCCATCGCCTTTCCGGAGGCAGAGAACCTTCTGGAAACTCTGCTTGAAGTTGTCGGAGAGGAAGCCGTAGAGGATGGGGTTGGCGCAGCTGTTGGCGTAGGACAGCACCACCATGAAGAAGTAGAGCCCCTCCAGGATGGGGTCGGCGGGCAGGATGAGGATCAGGTTGACGATGTTCATGGTGTAGAATGGGAGCCAGCAGAACACGAAGACCACCACGATGATCACCACCATCCTGGTGACCTTCCGCTCTGACCTGCGGCGCCGCGTGGAGCCCACGCGGATCCCCGAGGACTTGACCTTGACCACGATCAGCAGGTAGCACAGGCAGATGACAAGCAAAGGGCCAAAGAAGCCCAGCACCGAGGTGTAGATGATGAACGCCGCTGACCAGACGTTGACCGGCTCCGGCCAGTTCATGTTGCACGTCTGGAAGTCCTCCTGCACGTCCGAGAAGATGATCACTGGCAGAACCACCAAGAAGGAGAAGGTCCAGACGGTGGCACTGATGAGCTTGGCCACCCTGGGGCGTCTCCACTTGGTGGACTTGATGGGGTGCACCACGGCCAGGTAGCGGTCCATGCTCATCACCGTCAGGCAGAAGATGCTGGTGAACTGGTTGATGCCGTCCACGGTCATCACCAGGCGGCAGAGGAAGGAGCCGAAGGGCCAGTAGGAGATGGCGTTTTGGGTGGCCAGGAAAGGCAGGCCCAACATGAAGAGCACGTCGGCCACTGCCAGGTTCAGGATGTAGATGTTGGTGACCGTTTTCATCTTGGCGTGGCGCAGCACCACATAGATGACCAGGGCATTCCCGCTCAGCCCCACGGCGCACACCAGGAGGTAACAGATGGGAATGAGCACCTTGTGGATATATTGGAACGGGGGCTGCTCCGGGATTGTCCCGTTCTCCGTCACGTTGGGCAGCAGGGAGGAGTTCACCTCGCCGGGAGCAGCTTCCATGCTAAACGTGCTGGAAAAGTACAAAGGATCCATAATTTTTTCTCCGTGGTTTTCCTCTTAGGGGAGGTTAAACTTCATGGGCATCTTGTTCCTGGAAGGAAAATTCAAAAAGGAAGGAAAAGAGAGACAGGAAGAGTGAATTCAAAGCGGATTTTTACAATCACTTCCATTTTCTCTTCTATTCAGCCTTTAGGTTGGAATTATTCAGCCAGGGAGAGGGATGGGATCAATTCCCAACAAAGGAATCGCACAATGGGAGAATCTGAGTGCTCATCCCAGTACATCCTGGGCTCTGTTTCATTGTGATCCGGGGCTGGGTGTAACTGAAAGGATTTTTCCCCTGAGGGTGGAGAGGCTCTGGACTAGAATTCCCACGGAAGCTGTGGCTGCCCCATCCCTGGAAGTGTCCAAGGCCAGGTTGGAAGGGGAGCAACCTGGGATAGTGGAAGGTGTTGAGGTTGGAATGGGGTGAGCTTTAAGGTCCCTTCCAACTCAAACCATTCTGGGATTTCACAAAATCCAGAAGGCCTCTGATTTTCCACCTAAAATCCGATACAGAAATTGTTGGAATATCATCTCGGAGGACTCTGAGCAGCACACCTGGATCGGAGCAGAGCCTTGCCTTAGTGCTGAGCTCTTTAAATCCCAGTTTGGGGCAGCTCTGCAGAGGAGCTGTGGGACTCCGGGATGACTCAATCTCACCTCATTCCATCCAAACTCCATGTGCTTTCGGAACCAGAGCCAAAGATAATTCCTGGATTTTCCAGGAAGCTCCACTGTCCTGATTCCCAGGTCTCCCTGCTTCCATAAACCCACTTTTCCTTCTTATCCTTCCCTTCAGTGATCCCAGCTGGGGCACAGCAGGAAAATGGGATCTTCCCAACCCCTCCCGGCCAGGAATGAGGCACTGCTTTGGCTTCTCCTGGAGTTCCTCCATAAATATTCCAAGATTTGACACAACTTGGGATGTTAAAATGAGTGGCAGATCTGGATTTAAATCCCACTTTTTAGCCTGCTTGACACAACCAATGCAGAACCGCAGGGAACATCAGTGAATAGGTGAGGAAATAAAACCCCCCAGAACAATGGCAAACCCTTGGAAAAAATTCCAAGATGGAAAGGACCATGGGTGAACTCACTTCCCTGGGGGTCAGGGTGTGTGCACAGACATGGGAAGGAATAAACTCCTTTTTTTCCATCTCTCAAGACCATCTTTTGTGTTCCTGCATCCTCTCCAGAACTGTTTTTTATCCCAAAAATCCCTTTTTCCTGCAGGAAATCCAAGCTGCAGTGGGCAGCTCCAGGAGAGCTGAACAGATCTGGAGCTGGAATAAATTTGAAAGACCATTCTGAAAGAGGTGGAGAATTTCCAACACCCCTTTCCTGCGGTGTGCTTGATTCCCAGGAATATTTTTCCATATTTTTGTCGGAGTGTGGTTCAAAGGAGGTGTTTACCAAGCATCACCTATAAAAAACGGAGATTTCAAGCAGCAAGGTCACTGCCAAACCCCACAGCAAACCCTGGAGAAGGTGGAAGAAACGCCCAGGAATTTTCGCTCCCATCACCTGACGATCAGATTCCCATAATAATCCGGGGGTTTGGGGCTGGAATCACAAACACCCAGCCCACGGCGCTGGAAAAGCTCCTTGTCTCCAGGAGCAATCCAAAGCCACCTCCGCCGGTGGCTGGGCTTTCTCCTGGGGTGAGAAAACCTGGGGGAGAGGAGGAGTCCCAGCAGCTCCCGGGAGGAATCACAAATGCGCCGTGGGAATGTGCAGATGGGGAGTAGGTGTCTCACGTGGCTGGGTGGAGATGGGAAATCAGGAATGCGGGGACAGCAGGGAGAGCGGAGGGAGCTGCTGGAGCTCCAGCAAACGCTGGGAGATGGGGGTGAGGGTGGGGCAGGAGGAGCTGAAAACGCTGTTGGAATATTTGGGATTTAGGTGTTGCAGCTGAGGAAGCATCCCTGCAATTCCCGAAATCCCTCTGCTCAGCCAAGACCATGCTCCTTATAAATTAAACAGGAGCGGGTCAGTGCTTGGATAAAATAACAAAGGAAAACTCCAGTTCTGGCCGAAAATCGGAATTTTAAATCCTGGTCTGCCACTCATTTGAAAACCCTCAGGTTATTTATGGGGGAAAGCCCGGAGAAGCCAAAGCAGCATCTCATTCCCAGCTGGATCCCATTTTCCTGCCGTGCCCCAGCCGGGATCACTGGAGGGAAGGATAGGAAGGGATAATACGTGGGATGCGGCAGCCAGAGTTTATAAACTCGGATCCATGGAGCTGCATCCTTGGGATGCTGCTGGGATTGGGAATGCTCTTCCCGCCACGAGCAGCCCAAACAAGCTCAGCACGTCCAGGCTGGCCCCAAAAGCCCAATTTTCCTTCTGAGCCCGCAAAAACTTGGAGCACATGGAAAGGAGCAGGGCTGGAACTCAGCAGCGAAGGTCAGGAGGGGCAGTCCCATGTGGCTCATCCTCTAAAAAATGGGAAAGGACACCTTTCCCAAAGTGCCTTTTCCCTCATATTCTGGGATTCGGGAACTGGGAATTGCACAATAACTTCAATCCCGTTCCTTCCACAGCCTTCGGAGTTCAGGCCTTGGGAAGAGGAGCTCTTTTCTTTGGATAATTCCAATTTCTTCTCCCCCTGGAGGAATCCTCCAGCCCCAAATCCCTGTTTCCAAAGGGCCTTGGGCTCTCCCAGCTATCCATTGGTATTCCAGAGGTTTTTCCTGAAGGACTTGGGTGTGTTTTCCATGGAGAGGAACTTCCAGGCTCCTTTAGCAGCAGCAGCTGTGCCAGACTTTTCCTGGAGTCAGGGACGCTTTGTCCCCTCAGATTTTGGGGCTCTTCCCTTGGGTTTGTGGGAACATTCACCTTTCCCCTCAGGATTTTTGTTCTGTGGGATAAACTGTGCAATATTCCCTGTCATACCAAGTGGATTGAGAAGAGAATCCCGGAATCCCAGAATGATTTGAGTTGGAAGGGACCTTAAAGCTGATCCATGGGCAGGGACACCTCTCACTATCCCAGGTTGCTCCAAGCCCCATCCAGCCTGGAGGTGGACAATTCCAGGGGTGTCCCAGCTCATTTCCTGAAGGGAAATCCACTTCCTGTGGCTCTGATGCAAAACCTTCGGTCTCTTCCCTGCCGGTTTCAGCAGCAGGAAGGAATTTACACCATCCGAGCATTCCCCATTCCCAGGATTTGGTGTCCTTCGAGTCCCCCAGATCCATGTTTTCTTTCCTCAGCCTTTGCCTTGCAGCCACCAGGATTCCGGGATTTGTCCAGGAAACAACAAAAACCCCTGACCAGCTGCAAATCCATGTTTTCCTGGCTGCCTTGGACGAGCACAGGGAATTTTCCCCCTATCCGGGTGACAATTTGTCCCTCACCAGCTCGATTTGGCCTCAGCTCCTTCTGTCACCACGGCAGTGAACGACCCCGAGCCTCCACAAAGGGTGATTAAAGATAATAATTAAAGGTAATTAAGAGGCGCCGAGTGATCCCTCAGACCCTTGTTTGGTGTTCTTAATTAAGAGATTAATCAAGAACACACCTCCAGGGATTTTCCTCTCGTCCAGTGCTTTTTTTTCCCTTTGATCTCCAAGCCCTCGCCCTGGGATTGTCCACAAATTCTGGGCTTTTTGCTTAAAACTGGAATAATCGCTGATAGAATTCCAAGTTTTAACAGAGCAGCATCCTGGAAAAAACCAGCATCCACAGCAGCTGAACATAACTCTGTGCCTGCCTCCCAAAAAGAATTTGGGAATAAATAGCAGAGGTGTTATGGTGTTAGGATTTAACATTTGTGAAAAGTCCTAAATAAACCCGGACAAAAAAACCCCCAGGGATTAACAGGGACGGAAAAATCATCCCAAACTAAGGAAAAACCAACGTTTAAAATTGAAATTAAAATCTTTAATTTGAAATTAAAAATGCCCAGACAGATCAAGGCTGAAATTTTCCCTGGCTCTGGTCATGGCAGGAAAGGAAAAATAATTCCAGGGAGAGCATTGCATGACAGCGGGGCAGGGATCAGGCAGGAATTGCAAGAGGAAACCTGATTTTCTGGGGCCAGATTGGATCCCGCTGCCTGTTTGCCTCTGGAATCATCATCACTCTGTCCTGCAGCACCCACGATAATTGCTGGGAATGGAAAATGGAATTACAGCACCGGGATGGCAGATTGCTGCTTCCAGGCGCAGGATAATTGGGGATAACACACCCGGTGGGAATCCAGGCTTTTGAAACAGTCTTGGAAGGAAAAGCACTGGGAGAACTCTCCGGGAATTGTCTCTCCAGAGCAGAATTTGGTGGGGTTTTCCCATCCCGTGGAGTTGGCTGCAAGAAATTCCTGGTTTTTTGGTAAATTTTCCCTTTTGGAGCTGAGTGTCCACCAGCTGCTGCTTCCCAGAGAGCCCGTGGGGCCTCGTTCCTTGGGTTTGTGTGGATGGAGCAGGCAGGGAGAGGGAGAGGAGGGAGTGGTGGTGTGGAAGTTGGGGAGACCTGGCAGAGCAGCTCTGGAATAACACAAAAATCCAGGGAAAGCTGGGTGGGAGCAGCAGGGAAAGGCAGCATCACCCTGAGAGCTGCTGCAGCTCCTGAGTTATAAAAATGTTCTTTACCAACCCAGCAGCTCCCACACAGCACGGACACCTCGGCTTTCCCACTCCCAGCCCTATCCCACCACCTGGAGTTACAAAACCAGAGGAATCCGTTCGGATTCTCCCGAGAAGGAGCTTTCTCCTTGTTCAAATCTGCCTTTGCTGCTTCTCAGGGGCCTTTTGGCACTCCAAAAATCCGAATTATGGCCTTTTCTCTGCTGGAAACAAAACTTTCTCACATAAATTGCTCCTCTGTTCCGACTCCCTGAATTGGGACTAAACGCTGATCCCCCGAATTCCAAGTTCAACAACTTCTTCCCACTTTTAACCCTAAGAAAGTCTTTAGAAATCGTATTTTCTTTGGCCAAATATTTGCTGAATCCTTTTTTTTTTCTCCCCAAATACGTTTCAGGCTCTGCTGTGCTCAGGGATTGCTCACTCGGGCTGAGCTGCTCCTGCCACACAAACACTCGTGCAAAGCAAATGCGGCTGGGCTTGGTCCCAGTTTTAAGATGGGTTTGTTCCCGGATTTAAGGTGGGTTTGGTTCCGGATTTAAGGTGGGTTTGATCCCAGGTTTAAGATGGGTTTGCTCCGGATTTAAACTGAGTTTCCTCCCGGATTTAAGGTGGGTTTGGTCCCAGATTTGAGATGGGTTTGGTCCCGGCTTTAAGATGGATTTGCTCCCGGATTTAAGATGGGTTCGGTCCCAGATTTAAACTGGATTTGCTCCCGGATTTAAAATGGGTTTGGACCCAGGTTTAAGCTGGGTTTGGTCCCGAATCTCAGACCCTCCAGGCAGAGGAAGCTGTGGAGCTCCATCTCTGTGCTCCCAGCGGGCAGTGGCGCTGGGCTGGAGCTCCAGCCCCGGCACATGCCCAAACCCAGCCGGCTTTCCCCAAAGGTTTATTTTCCGACCTTCCCCCCTGCAATCCAGGGACATCCCGTGATTTCAGGGGTGTGCCAGATCGGTGGAGGAGCGCTAAGTCCAGGCTGTGGCTGCTCCCAGGCTCAGGAAGAGCGGGAACACCCCCGGCTCCCTCCGGCGCAGGGAGAGCCCCACTGGAAGGAGCTCGGACACTGCTCCTCTCGCTCCAAGTGCAGCAGCCCCAGGAGAGGAATCTCAGGGGGAAAATTCCAAGATTTGGGGTCTCCGGCTTGGATCCATCCCTCTCCAGCAGAGCAGCTCCACTGCAGCCACCAAGCCCTGGTGACAGCGTCCCCAGGAGCTGGAGTTTCCCACGCAGCTCCCCCAGACTGCTCCCAGCACCCTGGAAGCGGCTGTGGGGTTAAACCCGGGGGTCTCCTCCTCCCCAGAACCACAAAAAGTCTCTCGCTGAGCCCAAACCACCCCAGACAGGCTGTTCTTTCCCTGCTGTTCCATGCCAGTCTCGGGGCACTGGGAACAGGCTGTGCCCGGCGCTGGGAGCTGCAGGGAGCCAGCCCAGGGCCGGCCGGAGCTGCTCCCAGCCCAGCCCAGGGCCAGCCGGAGCTGCTCCCAGCCCAGGGCCGGCCGGAGCTGCTCCCAGCCCAGCCCAGGGCCGGCCGGAGCTGCTCCCAGCCCAGCCCGGGGCCAGCCGGAGCCGCTCCCAGCCCAGCCCAGGGCCGGCCGGAGCTGCTCCCAGCCCAGCCCAGATCCATCCTGACCCCCAGGATGTCACCTTGACCTCGGCATCCTCTGCCCGCTGGCCCCCCCGGAGCTCATCCCACCCCTGCTTTCCCTGCCGTGCGTTATCCCGGAGGAGCATCCAGCTCGGAGCTCTGATCTGTCCGGGCCCCCTGAGCCCCGTCCCTCCCGGCTGGGCACATCCAGGGCTCCGCCACATCCCCGGGGTGGCAGCGGCCCCCGGGCTGTGCCCGCGGGTCCTTCCCGCAGGTGCCTCTCGCGTCCCTTTCGAGCTCCAAAGCCGCGCTCAGGCTGCTTCTGCTTCAAACGCGGCACCGTCTCCCCGGCCGGGGGTCCCTCCCGGGCACCCCCACACCAGGATTGGTCACCCCACTGCCCAGAGCGTCCCTGCTCGCCATCCCCACACCAGGATTGGTCACCCCCACTGCCCAGAGCGTCCCTGCTCGCCATCCCCACACCAGGATTGGTCACCCCCTCTGCCCAGAGGGTCTCCGCTCGCCATCCCCACGCCAAGATGGGGTCACTCCTCTTCCCAGCACCGAAACCCCCCTCAGAAGGGCAAACCCGGGGTGTCCACAAGCGGGACCGATGACTCCGGTGCCTCTTTCACCCCGGCGAGCCCCCAGCCGCGGGGTGCGCTTTGCGAACCCCCCGCCTGCCCTGTCCCCATCCTCCGGCGATCCCTCCTGTTCCCGCATCCCGGCTCGCTGTTCCCGGCCCCCGGCCATGGTTACCTGCGGCTCCAGGGCTGCTCTCCCGCTGGAGCAGGAGCCTCCCCGGGAGCGCACCCCGCGCTGGCCGCGTCCCTCGGGCGGCGGGCGGGGACGGCGGCCGCTCCCCCGGGAGGAGGGACCGGGCTCGGAGGGGCCGGGGGTGCCGCAGCCCTGGGGCCGCCCCCTGCTCGGGAACTCGGGCNTCTCTGTCACCCTCCTGGTGTGTGTGCCCCCCTCCCCATGTCCGTGGCCCCCTCCTCGTGTCTGTGTCTCCCTTCCCACGTCTCTGCCCCTCTCCCCATGCCTCTGTTTCCTTTCCATCCCTGTTTACCCCTTCCCATCCCCGTTCCCCCATCCCCATCCCTGTCCTCCCTCCCGATCCCAGTTCCCCCATCCCGTTCCCCATCCCCGGCTCGGGGCTGCCCTTACCCGGCTGTGCCTCTCCCGCAGCGCTGCCCGGCCCGGGGGTTGAGCCCGGCCAGGAGCGGGGTCCGCGCTCTGCTCCCGGGAGGGGCCGGAGGGGGAAGAGCCGCATTTCCCTCCTGTCCAGCTCCTGCCCAGCCCCGACAAGTCCTTTCAAAGCCTCCCGCAGGCTCCCGGCTGGGAGCGAGACCCTCCCGACCCTTCAAACGCCGCACCCAAGCCCGCGGGTTCCCTCGGGGACAGCGGGAGGGCTGTGACACCTCCGGGGCTTGGATTTCACGCCCCTGTCCCCGAGCAGAAGGAGAGCCCGAGTGCCAAGGTCGCATCCCGCCTCTCCCTGGAGAATGAGATCCCGTGTGGAAAGGTTTTCCTCCAGCTGGCTCCGAGTCAGGCCCTACAATCGCTCCCTGGTGGAAGGATGGAGGGCTGAAAACCCCGGCTCCCTCCCAAACTCCCTGGGACGCTGCTGGGGCGGAAATATTTGGGATTCTGAGTATTTTGCAGTGCAACAAGTGGGATAAAAGCGAGGCAGAGCTCTGTCCCCTCCTCCCCGCACCCTCCCTGCGCTGTCACATATTCCAACATCAATCCCAGCGTCACCTGAAGTGCTCTGCTCCCACATTTCTGGGCAGAGCGGGGGGCTCAGAGCAGCTCAGGGCTCCCCGTGGCAGCCCCTCCTCATCAGCATGCACAGAGCATCGCGCTGGCAATAATGGATATGATCTTAATCCTCTGCTGAGGCTTTTCAATTTGAGTCAGACGTGTGAACGCAGGGGGAAAAAAAAGCGAGGCAGAGCTGCTGCTGGCATGTCAGCCCGGAATTCAATCTGCTGATGTATTTATGGGCATGGGTTGCTAAACGCTAGCGAGACTCCAGCCTGCTCTCGCCATGACAATGGGCAGAGTCATCCGATAAAAATAGAGTTGGGCATGATAAACAGCACAGGAGAGGAGCTTCGGATCACCTGCTCTGCCAACACGCCCAGAAAATGCCCACAGTTTATTCCCGAGCAAAGGTCCCGCTGGGATTGGCAGCTTGAAGCCAAGTGGGGTTAATTTAAGGAATTACCCTGATTTTATTAGGATTTATTGGCGTTTTGTGCTAGGAAAAAATTGCTGGATAAACACGGTGGTGCCTAAGTCACCCTGAAGAAAACAGTGCTTTTCCTGTAAATAAACACTCCGGAAAAATAAGAGTTTTACCGGGATCTGTGCTGGGAGAGAGGAAGGATTCTCAACAGCTCTCAAGGCTGGTTAAATTCTTTACCCACTCGAGTCAACAGCGCCGTGTCGGGGCTGGATGGAGGGAACACAAAGCCTTGGAGAGCATTCCCTGTTATCCTACACAAAGCCTCGGAGAGCATTCCCTGTTATCCTGCTCTCAGTGCTCGATGCCCCTCGGCAGAGGGCAAAGAGCAGCTCCAGCAGCCTCGGGATAAACACGGGAGGGAAAAAAGCTCCTGGCACCTGGGAGTGGCACAGAGACCTTCGGTGGCACAGGGGGACATCTGAGGTGACAGCACACAACAGGGCTGGGACAGTTCCTTTTATTTTTAATTTTCCTGTCCGTCCTTTTGCTGGCTGGAATGTTTCATCATCCGTGCGCTTGTGACGTTTTTTATGTTGACGTTCCAGACAGGAAGGAGAGCTGGGATGGAGATAAAAGCCCCAAAATGAGGGGTTTTGGTTTGTTCTGCTCTTTGTGTGTGTCTTTGTGGCCAAGAAGGACAATGGGATCCCAGGGAATTCCACCTGAACAGGGGAAAGAGCTTCCCTGGGCAGTGCCCAGCCCTGAACAGCTCCCACAGAGGGTGTGGAGTCTCCCTCCTTGGGGATCTCCCATGATTCCAGGATGTAATCCCACTCTGGGATGACCCCGCTGGAGCAGACGGAACCCCCCATGCTCCCTTCCAACCGGCCCCATCCCAAGATTCCGTGATCCATGTGCAAACCCCTCCCAAATCCCCCAATTTGGTTACGAGCCTCCTTATTCTGTCACACAGAGAAATTCCATGTCCCGGCATGATCCCTGGATGGGTTTTTCCCCCGGGAATGCTGACGAATGGGGAAACGCTGCCACACGTCCTGGCACCAACCCAGTTTAGCTCCCTGCGTGTGTGTCTGTGACACGGGGGAGCTGCGGGGACACGAGCTTGGGAAGCTCCTCCTGCCTTCGGAATCTGCTTCAGCAAAATGCAGCTGAGGCAGCAGGGATGAGCTGGGATCCGTATTTTTAGAAGGAAGAACTCCTGGGGAACTCATGGCAGCGGCTTTTCCCTGTGGAGATCAGCATTAAGGAGCTGGTGAGGAGGAATCAGGGGTGTGGAATCATCTCCAGGAGAGATTTGGATCCAAGCCTGGCCAGAACTGGATGGAAATGTTGGAATTGAAGCTTTAGGGCTGGACTGGCTCTGTTTAAGGACTGGAATGGGGCAGTCAAGATCCCTTAAACCTCAGACCAACAGAGGAACTGAGGAGAAGAAAATCCTTGGGTTGCTCCCAGTTTCTGGAATTGTTGATCTAAAAATTCATTGTAGGCACATCCATATTTTTAGAAGGAAAAACTCCTGGGGAACTCATGGCAGTGGTTTTTCCCTGTGGAGATCGGCATTAAGGAGCTGGTGAGAAGGAATCAGGAGTGTGGAATCATCTCTGGGAGAGATTTGGGTCCAAGTCTGGCTTGAAAGTGTTGGAATTGAATCTTTTGGGTTGGATTGATCCTGATTAACGGCTGGAATAGGACAATTAAGATCTCTTCAAACCTCAGACCACCTGAGGAACTGGGAAGCAGAAGATTTGGGATGCTCCCAGTTTTTGGAGCCATTGCTCTAAAAATGGATTGGATGCAAAGGATTGGACCCAGAATTTTCACATCCACCAGAGGAATAAGGTTGGAATTCCTTTGGAATTCCAAACCCAAAGGAATCAGTGTGGAAATGCAGGAAAAGCTGCAGAACTTGGCCAGGCTGGGAATCAACTCCTCAGTGCTTCAAAATCTCCCTAGGTGGGGAAGGAGCAGCTTTATTTTAGAAAAGGGAGTTGGAGGCTCTGGAAAAGAGGGAAGTGGTTCCTGGTTAAATAGAGGATTGGGGCTGGGGATTTGTCCACCCCTCATTCCCACAAAACTCCCCAAAGTGCAGGATGGCCTTGGGAAGGTTCCCATCCCAGCCAGGCACTGCATTTCCAGTCAACCTGAGACTCAATCCCAGCTCCTGAGGGACTCAATCCCGGCCTTTGCCTGGAAGTCCCGCCGTGTTTTCCTCCAAGGATTTTAAACATTGCTTTTTAACTTGACCAGCCCGGGAAAAAGGAGATGAACGGGATCAGAGCTCTGGGAAAATCATGGATCAGAGTGGAAATCATCACTGGGAATTTCCAAATCCAGCTGAGATTTGGGCTCTTGTGGAGCCCTGAGCTATTCCTGTTGCCATAGAAATAAATGGATCTGTTTGCTGCTGCTCCCTGCTCAGAGCTCCAGAGATATCCACAGATATCCATTGCCACCTCCAGCCATGGCATTTGGTTTCCAGTTTTCCCTTCTCTCAGGAATTCCAGGTGCAGCAGGAAGTTTGATTTTTATTTTTCTTCAGTTTTTTAACGCTGGGCTGGCGTTGAGCTCGAGGGCTTCGGGAGCTCACAGAACACAAGCTCAGCAAGAAATCTGTGTAGGAAACCACGCTCTGGAGCTCAGGGTTGTTTCTTACCAAGATCATAGGAAATTCCCTTGGGATATCCTTCTCCACACGAGCAGGAACACTGGTTAAGGATAAAGTCCAGCTCTGTTTCCTCCAAATTTTTCCTGTCTGGAGCAGTCTTTGCATGGAATTGCTGTGTCTGCCCTGGGAGAAACCGAACATTCCCTGTCGGAGGCACCTTCAGCCCTCGATCCTGGGTGAGATCGTGTGGATGACAAACCTTATTCCGGCCACATTCCAAACCCAGGAATGGTTGGACACAGGAGTGTCGCACCAGCTCCACCACCCTTTCCAAACTGGCACCAGAGCCCACCAGGAGTTCAGGGCAGGAATTTATTGGCTACAGATCCACGTAAAGCTGAGCTGGCCAGGAGTCAGGACCGGTGGCCACCAACTGGGGGCTAGCGACTGCGCTCCGTGACATTCCCAGTTTGCAGCCAAAAGTTTTCCCTGTACCAAGAAAATTGGGAACTGCAGTGAGGCTGAGGCGGTTTCGCCTCCCTTTGTTCTGCTCCTTAGGGAGGGAGAGAAATCAACGCCTGTCAAAGCCTCTCCAAGGGACGGGAATTCCAGACCCATCTGGTGTCAGACTGGGGAACTGCCGGCGGCAGGGAAGCAGAAAGATATTCCTGGTTGGATGGACACTGCCCGGGTTTGCGGAGCGCAGGCTGCGCTGAGCTTGGAAGTTTTCTTGGAGGAGGAAGCCCAAGGGTTGGATTGGCCACCTGGAAGGAGCCTGGGCTTGGCATTTGCAGCTTGGCTGGGAAAGGGAATTGGTTTTCTTTCTGTGACTTCCCACTCAGCTGTTCCCAATGGAGCAAAAACCAGGATGAGCTGAGGGATGGAGCAGTGGGAAAAGGCTGGGAGAGCTGGGAATGTTCAGCCTGGAGAGCAGAAGCTTCACGGTGACCTAACTCAGTCTCCCGCTGGTCTGAGGTTTAAGGGATCTCGATTGTCCCATTCCAGTCCTTAAACAGAGCCAGTCCAGCCCTAAAGCTTCAATTCCAACATTTCCATCCAGTTCCAGCCCGGCTTGGACCCAAATCTCTCCTGGAGATGGCTCCACACCCCTGATTCCTCCTCACCAGCTCCTTAATGCTGATCTCCACAGGGAAAAGCCGCTGCTATAAATTCCCCCAGAGTTTTTCCTTCTAAAAATATGGATGTGCCTACAATGAATTTTTAGATCAACAATTCCAGAAACTGGGAGCAACCCAAGGATCTTCTGCTCCTCAGTTCTTCCGTTGGTCTGAGGCTAAAACATATCTTGATTTAATTACTCCAGTCCTTAAACAAGACTTGTATCAGCCTCATATGAGTTAAACTCAAGCCTTAAATGAGTGCTCAAAGCCAAGCCTTATTGGGATGGATGAAGCTCTAGAGAAGGACCCTTATCAGCTTTATTTATTTATCTTCGACGCTTATCAGCTTTATTTTCCTGTTCCTCCAGCCTCATATCAGTTAAGATCAAGGTCAAGCCCTAAATGAGTGCTCAAAGCCAAACTTTAAACAAGAATTAAATCCACTTTGGGATGGATGAGCCTCTGGAAAAGGATTACTCTTATCTATGACCCTTCTAAAGCCTTATCAGCTTTATTTTCCTGTTCCTCCAGCCTTATATGAGTTAAACTCAAAGTCAAGCCTTAAACGAGTGCTCAAAGCCGAGCCTTAAACCAGTGTTAAATCCACTTTGGGGTGGATATGAACGTCTAGAGAAGGATATCTCTTATCTCTGACCCTTATCAGCTTTATTTTCCTGTTCCTCCAGCCTTATATCAGTTAAGATCAAGGTCAAGCCCTAAATGAGTGCTCAAAGCCAAACTTTAAACAAGAATTAAATCCACTTTGGGATGGATGAGCCTCCAGAAAAGGATTTCTCTTATCTTTGACCCTTATCAGCTTTATTTCACTTTCCCTCCAGCTCCTATCGGTTCAAATCCCCCCTGGCTGCTGCGCTGGAGAAGTAAAGGAGCTTTTCACTGGAATAGACCAAAATCCCTCTTGGAATTAGGGCTTGTCATCCAACAGGATTCATTTGTTGGAGCCTCCTACACCAGATCAAAGATCCATAATCTATAGCAGGAATTTCCCCTCTCTGCATGTTCCCTTCTCATCCCGGCACTTTCTGGAGGAATCACAGGTCGGGAATTTTATTTCGGTGCCGTTTTCAACAGATTTTTTCATTCCCACCCCAGAACAAACGGCAGGAAGGAGCTGCCAGCTTTCCCAAGGATTCCCACGAAGGCGGGGCGGGAATTTCTGGTGTTTTCATTAAATACCTCGGTGTTTGCAAGCTTGAGCAGATTATTCCAGTGGGTGGCAAAGGATTTATTGCCGGAATTTTCCTCACCCCCACTCCCGCTTTGCCTTGCTGATCCCTGCTTTCTCCAGAACCAGGGGAATCTTGGAGCTGCAGCTTTGGGATCAACCATTTCCTGGAAGAATGAGCAGAATTCCTGCCTCTTTTCCCAGGTTTTCCACCAAGCCAGTCTTAATTTTGCTTTATTTTTGGGCATTTAAGTCAGGAATATCCAGAAGCTTCCATGGTTTTTCCCAACTCGACCATCCTGCAGCCACTGTAAGGTTATTTCCGTGGGATTATTTCCGTGAGATTCCTGAGATTTGGCCAAGTTTCCTTCTCTTTGATGATGGGAAACAAAGCCCAGGGAAAATGGATTGATCTCCCCAAAATCATGCAGGATTTGGGTGGATTTTCCCAGGTTTTATTTCCCTTTCGGGGGAGAAAATTCTCTGATTTTGCTGCCACAGCTGAAACAAATCCATCCCAAAAAAACCCAAATTTTTTTTTTCCGTATAATTTCTTCCACTCACCCCAAACTCCTTCATACGGGGGGAAATTCTGGGATTTGCCAGCAAATTCCACAAGATCCCAGAGGCTGGGCTGGGCCTTGGTCTCTTTTTATGTGTCCATAATTTAATCTCACCCCAACCCCAAAATGTGGTGTAAAAATCCCTTTTTGGGGTAAAAACCAAGCATCAAAACCTTATTTTTAGTACTTAGGGGTGGATTTGGTTGGAAAATTCCATCTTTATTTATTTCCCGCTTTTCCAAGGGGGATTTCAAGGACGGCTCCTGGAAATTGGCTGCTCCCAGGAATGGGGGAAGCAGAGTCCTGTGAGTGTTCCCAAAACATTAAAAATCTCCTCTATTGAGCTCTGGGAAGAAGCAGGAGAAGGTTTTTCCCCCTGGATTTATTCCTTCCAGCAGATCTTTCCTGAGTGCATTCCAGAGGGGGTCATTAGGGAAAGGCTGACATTCCCATAATTCCAATTCCAAGAGCTTTGGGTCCTTATGAATAAAACCACGAATCTTTTTGATTCATTTTGGGGTTTTTTATTTCCCGAAATGAGATTGTTATCTTTCCAACATTGATCAGAGATTCCCTCCGCAAACTGAAAATATTCCTAAAAATCAGCACTTGCAATTCCCAAGGAGAAAAACAGGAATGCAGAAGTCCTTTGCATCCATGGAATTCTGGGAGCCCCTTTCCCTTTCAGACCCTTTCCTTAATTTTAATAAAGAGTCTGGCATGGTAGAAAATAGATTTCCAGGAATTCCACCGCATTTCAGAGGTGCTGAAAAGAAGGAATTCCAAAAATAATGGGATTTTTCATGAGTTCCGGTTCGGCTTTGTCTGGGAGAACAATCCAAGGATATCAGGAATTGTCAGGATTTGAATGGATTTATTCAAACCTCGGGTGAAAAAAAGGTTTCAGTGTTGACGACTGGCACCTCAGCCACAATCCATGACTTTTAGGGAGCAATTCCATCCAGGAATGACTCACCAGAAGCAACTGGAAGTTTCAGACTTGTTTAGAAGTGGAAAAGTTGGATGGGATTTAAAGTCAGTTTAGTGGGAACGGAGCGGGAATGCTGTGTTTCAGGATCAGCTTTTCCTGCAGAACTCTGGGGATTGGAAAACATGGAATTCTGGCTGGAATAAATTCCTGCTGGGCTTGGGAGCTGGCGGGAAAGCGAGGCCAAAAACCGGAACTTTGGTGCATTCGGAGCCTCTGCAGCACCACGGAGAGCGGCCCCTCTTATCCCGGATACCACGCATCCATCCTCTCCAAACTTGCAGGAATTCTTTGGATTCTGATCCCCTCTGGAGTTATTTGGGGGAAATGTAGGGATTGATTTGGGAACGTTTTATCCATGAACTGGCACAGACAAATGGGATTTTAAGGGGTAAGATGATCCGTGGGGGATGATCTAAACAAGAGCAGGACCCTCTCCAAACTCCTTGGGAATTCCCCGGATTTTGATCCCCTCTGCAGTTACTTGGGGGAAATGCAGGGAATGATTTGGGAACGTTTCATCCTTTAATGGGCAGAGATAAATGCGACTTTCAGGGATGAGGGAGGGTCATTTAGAAAAGAGCACAGCCCTCTCCAAACTCCTTGGGAATTCCCTGGATCCTGATCTCCTCTGGAGTTATTTGGGAGAAATGCAGGGATTTATTTGGGAACGTTTCATCCACGAACTGGCACAGATAAATGGGATTTTCAGGGATAAAGTGGGGGATGATCTAAACAAGAGCATCGCCCTTTCCAAACTCCTCAGGAATTCCCTGGATTCTGATTCCCTCTGGAGTTATTTGGGGGAAATGCAGGGATCGATTTGGGGGACATTTTGTCTCTTAATGGGCAGAGATAAATGGAATTCCAAGGTCTTTTCTCCTGGTGGATCAAACCCCAGGATGAGCCATGAGGTGACAGCCAGGTCTCCAATTCCTTGGAAAAAGGACAGGAATGGGAATTTCATTATCCCTGGGAAGGATGGAGGCGCTGCAGGTGTTAGAATCCAGGAGCCAATTTTAAATTAATTTTTAATTTTTTGGCTGCCACACACCAAATCCCAGGATTCTCACTTCCCTGGGAAGCGCCCAATACCTCCCAGCTCGTATTTCCAGGCTGGATCCTGGCAAATTCTCACTGGGAGGGTTTTTATCCCTGATGTATCTGGGATTTGGGCTCAGACAAGGAGACCTGAGGGAATTGCTGCTGGTGTTGGACCGGAAGCAGATTCCAGGTGTCCCTTTAATTGCAGGTTAATTACTCCGCTTAACAAGCAGGGTAATTCCTGCCGGGAATGTTGTGGAAAGGGGGAAAGCAGCAAAGGAATTGAAATCCTTTGTTTTCTCCCTGGAAAGTTTGGGAATCATCTCTTGCTGCTGCCGTGGAGCTCCTCTTCCAGAGCCTGTTTGTGTCAGGAAACGTTTTGGATGCTCCAGGAAATCCCTCCTGGATAAGAAGGCTCCATAAGCTGCCTACATTAGCTGGGATTTCCCAGGAATTAAGGGATCAAGCCATCCCAATCCTTTAGGCTCCAGCCCCAACAGCAGGCCCTGTTCCTTGCCCTTCCCAGCTTTAGGATCCCTTTTTCCCTCCAGCAAATCCCACCGGGAAAACACGACAGGAACACCGTGTTTACCGCCTCGGTGGATTTTTGCCATTCCATGTTTATTCATTCCCTGTGAGACATTGTCCTAAATGAGGTTTAATTTATTCCCAGCTCCTGATGTTTATTTCATTCCCTCTTTTTTCCACCTGTGGAATAGCTCCATCCCAGCAGATGTTCCCTGAAACCTGAGGATGCAGTGGGAGCAGGGAAAAGCTGCTCTGGCACTGCTCGCAGAGAGGGGTTGGGAAGGTGAGAACTTTCCTGGAGCTGGGAAAGGGAAAGGAGAAAGGGAAAGGAAAGGGGAAAAGGGAGAAGAAAGGGGAAAGGAAAGGAAATGGGAATCAAAAAGGTGAAGAAAAAGGGAAGGGAAGGGAAGGGAAGGGAAGGGAAG
>VZTD01002300.1:318856-333564 GCA_013397725.1 Rhagologus leucostigma | reverse complement strand
AAGGAGAAGGAGAAGGAGAAGGAGAAGGAGAAGGAGAAGGAGAAGGAGAAGGAGAAGGAAAAGGAAAAGGAAAAGGAAAAGGAAAAGGAAAAGGAAAAGGAAAAGGAAAAGGAAAAGGAAAAGGAAAAGGAAAAGGAAAAGGAAAAGGAAAAGGAAAAGGAGAGACTTACCCATGGCTGCAAAATTTGGGATGAAGAGAAGCAGGAGAGCCCTGGCCCCACAGTCCCATCCCGAAACTCATCCCTGGGGCTGTGCAGCTTTCCCAGCCCTTGCTCTTCCTGAGTTTTTTATTATCCCAGCTCCCAGCCTCTCTACCCTGCTGATCCAATCTAAAATAATTACAATAATCTGACAAATTGGCTCTGTTTTCCCAGGAAAGAAACATTCCCACTGCAGACAAATGGGCTCTGCCCATTCCTCGGGAAGGGCCGCATGCTCCGAGGGCACACAGAGTTAAATGGAGCCTGGAAAATAATCTCATTTCTGGCCACTCTGCTTTTCATTCCATTTCCCTGCAGATCAATTAGCCCCAGGAATTGAATCACAGGGATCGACACCGCCACTCCCTGGGGGAAAAGTGGGAAAAAACCAGGAATCACGGGAGGGAAAGCAGGGAAATGATTTGGGAAGGGAGGGAAAAGGGCTGAATTCTCCCTGTGGGGCACAACTGCACCTGGGATCCTTCTCTGGCTTCTCCCAACATTCTCCTGCCCTTGGCAGGGTGGGAATGGGATGAACCCCCCAGCAGAGGAGACGCTCCTAAAAACCAGAATCCTGGTGATTTTTAAAGTCCTTTCCAACCCAAACCAGTTGGATTCGATGGAAAAACTAAGCCATTTCACGGGAATTTCAAAACCCTTTCCTCTCCCAACTTTCAAACAGGCTGGGAATAAAATTCCTCTTATCAGCAGAGGGTGATAAATGTGTTGGGATATTTGATAAAAGTGTCTGGATGTTGGATAAATGTGTTGGGATATTGAATAAATGTGTCGGGATGTTGGATAAATGTGTTGGGATGTGGATAAATGTGCTGGGATATTTGTTTAAATGTGTTGGGATGTTTGGATTCTCTTTTCCCAGCCCATTTTTTCAGTTCTCATGGATTAATGGCTAAGCTTTCCCACGCTGAGGTTTCCCTTTTTCCAAGTGCTGCTGGTTGGGAAGGGCAGGAGCACCATCTTGCTGATCGGAATCCTGGGAAAAGTGGGATAAAAACCTGAAAGGTTTTCCCTTCAGTCATAATCCTATAATTTATAATAATTCCATATTACACACATATTTAGCGGCTTCAAACAAAAAGAGGGAAGGTTTAGATGGGATTTTGGTAAGGAATTCCTCCCTGGGAAGGTGGGGAGGGGCTGGGATGGAATTCCCAGAGAAGCTGTGGCTGCCCCATCCCTGGAATGTTCAAGGTCGGAGGGGGCTTGGCGCAGCCTGGGATAGTGGGAGGTGTTGGGGTTGGAACTGGATGGGCTTTAAGGCCTTTTCCAACCCAAACCATTCCAGGATTCCATAATTTCTCCCTTAGAATCCAACAGCTGGGCTATGAAATGGAATCATGGGGAGGAAATCCATGAAAAACCCCAAAGGACAAACAAAACTCCCGAGCTGTGCAGCAGAGCTTGGATCTCAAGCTCTCAGTGCCATTTCCAAAGGAACGGGAGCAGCTTTAGCAGGAATAGCAACTCCTGGATAATTCTCGGCACATCCTGAGCTCGGATAACACAAAAACCCAGAAACCCCAATGACAAACCCCATTAATGGGCTCTGCAAATGTCCCTGGCCAGGGTTTTTATGTGGGAATTTCGCCTTTAAGGATTTTTTTCCCCCTTTGAGCAGCTGCTTTTTAAAGGCCAAAAATCCCTGTAATACAGGAAATCGTGGAATTCTGTCCTGGGTCATTTTTCCCTCTTCTTTCGGACGTGTCACGTATTTAACAAACGCCCAATAACGGCTCCATGGAATTTGCTGGGGAAGCTGATGTGTTCCCAGTTATGGATAACAGCTCATCCACAGGCTTTGCTTGCAGGGAAAAGCTGGAACACAGCACCAGCTCCATTCCACATCCCACTGCTCAAGTGGAAAAGCAGGATTGCATTCCCAAGCTGGTTTTCATTTTTTTTTCCTGAAAAAAATTCAAATTAATTGCCTGGAAGGATTAAAATCGCCAGGATTAAAAATCCCTGGATTCACCTCATCTTGGGAGTGCTTTTCCAAGTGGCAGATCAGCATCAAACCTGGAAAATGTGTGGAAAATTTGGGATTTTTATTAATAATGTTTGAGCAGCTTGAATTCCTGGCTGAGTGGGTGGATCCTCAGGTTTATTGCTCTCATTTCAAGCTATTATTATGAAATTTATATTAATTAATTATTAATTTTTAAAGTACTAATTAATTAAAATTTCCAAGCTATTATTATTATTAAAATATTGATAGATTTAAAATATAGAAATATTTTATCTTCACCTGGATATCGTTCTTATTCCTAATAAACATTCATTCCAATTTAATTACTAGGGTGAAATCCTCCCAAAAATATTAGGCCCATATGTTACAGATCCATTGCAGCTGGAATAAATGGATTTTCAGCTGGTTTCCACTCTCTTTTTATGGCTTTTATGGGACTTTTCAGGAGAAAACAAAGCTCTCGATGATATTTAAAGAAGTAGAAGAAAATGGAGTGAGTACAACACTTTATGTACAATTTCTCAATTTATTCCATACGAAAGCTTCCAGATTTTTTTTTCCACACTTGCCAATGGCTTAACAGAAAAGAAGGAATTGTGTTTTTCTCCCAGATTTTGCGGGGCGAGTACAGAAATCACTGCTTGTAGCTCGCCACCTCCAGGTCCACGGGGTAGCGAACTCGGTAGCTCATGCACTTCTGCCTGTCGATAAAAATGCTGTTGGCTTTCACGGCGATCTCCTTCTCCAGCTTCATCCTGGTCTCCTCCAAATTCTTCAGATTCTGCTCAGATTCCATCAGTTTTCTCTTCAGGGCTTCCAGGAGTACCGTGAGTTCTTCCACTTCGCTAATCAACCTGCAGGGAATTTGGTGAAGTCGTAAAATAGAGGGGATGGTGCTCCAAGAGATTGGATTTGGGATAAAGATCAGCTACAGAATCGAAAATTAATCAGGAAAAGACCTCAGAGAAATCCAAGAAAATATTGGATTTGGGATAAAGATCAACTACAGAATCTAAAATTCGTCACTGCTAAAAGCAGTGGAATTATCCAACCTCTGTGTGGGATATTTGCACCAGGAATTATAGGATAAATATTAAATAAAGCCCCCAGTTTGGCTGGATCAACTGGTTTTTGATCTCTGCTCTCTGGTATAAAACTCCAGAGATCAGGAAAATCTTTACTCCCAAAGTTTTTAAAGAAGGAGCAGGACATTATTTTTAAAAAAAGCAGTAAATAACTCTTAAAGACCACAGAATTCCAACTAAAATCCATGAGGGAATGGTGTTGCACTGCAATCTGCCTGTGGAGAAGGCCCAGACTGAATTCCTGGGAAAACAAGACCCCTGTGTCTTTGCCAGAGCAGGAATTGCCTGCAGCCCCAACCTGGCAACCAAAGGATTCGTCCTTGCCCCTAAATCCCAGGAAAAGCAGGATACAGCCTGGAAAGCTTGGATAGGGACAGTTTGCTGGATCAGGATCTTAAATTAGGTCTGGATAACCAGAATTCCTTCCTCACTGGATAAAGAACTCAATATTGGTTGGCACTTCCACTGCAAGGATTTCATGACCCTGCACAAGCCGAATCCTAACTTTTCCTAAAGGTGGGAAAATGTGAGGGAGGAGAATCAATTCCAGACTGATGAGATCCAAATGTGGCCCTCAAACCTGGAATTTGAAAGGATTTGGGGCAGTTTTGAGGCAGATCAGGACTGAAAATCAACCACCCCCAGGATTTTGCTTGGTAACACCGAGATTTCCCTCACACAGTTCCCAGGATCCACCTCGTGGCGAGTTTTTCCTAGCAAGTGATCCCGAGATTTTTTTGGAGCAGCTAAATCCAAAGGAAAGCAGAGAGTTCAGAGAAGAAAGCGTGGAGATCACAGAGCTGAGTGTGTGGATTTTCTATGTGATTAATCAGGATAAAATGAAATTTTCCTCACTTATTTCAGCCAGTTATTTCCGACTTCGAGTACAAAAATTCAAAGTTGTGAGGTAAAAAAATTCTAAAAACTGCCTGAAATCACTTTGGGATGGAACAGGGCCCTTGGAGGAGTTGTTTGATTCCCTAAATTGGAGTTAATTCCTAAATTAGAGTTAATTTAATTACCTGAACTGGGGCTCGTCCCTGCAGAGCTCGATGTTGGGCCTGAAGGATCTGTCGAAGAGCCTGGTGTGAGCCACTTTCAGGTGAGCTTCCTTGTCCCTGATGGCTTTTTTGAGGTTCACAATGTTGGCTTCCTCATTCGCAATATCCTTCAGGATCTGGAGAGGAATCCAAGGAAAAAAAAGTTCCAAAAATGATAAACATTGTCCCCAGAAATTATCTGTTTTTGGTGAAGTGTTAAAGTTTTCCCCTCCAGTTTGCTGGAGAATGAAGGAGAATAAAATAATTTTCATTTTAGATGATAAAAAAGTTCATTTTATTTTGTTTGAAATTAAATACAAGAATTAAGGTGGTTTCGACCTCTTTATTTTTATTATTACACTGAGAATCACATCTTGAGTTTAAATGAAACAGAAAATATTCTGCAGCCTCTCCCACGTCCCAAAACCTTGGGAGAGATCCCAAACCTCTCCCATGTCTCCTGTGGGATGACAACACATCCCACCTCCATGGAGTGCTGTTAATTGTAAATTTTAACTGGAAATTATCCAAGAAAAAATCAAATTATTTTGAAGGATAGCTGCTGATCTGCTTGGAAGTGCCTGGATTCGTGAAGAAAACGGGAAAAACAGGAAATCCTGAAATTCTTCCCCTCATAACCACTGACACACATGCGAAAAATAAAAATATCCAGCTATCACTACCCACCAGATCCTAAGGAATTATTACTGTTTCCACACTTGCCAATGGCTACCAGAGAAAAAAGGAGCTGCTTCATGTTGGAAAAGGGGAAGAGGCCAAAGCCACCCCTTGTTCATAGAAAAATAGAAATACTGAGGTGGTTTTGACCTCTTTATTTTGATTATTACACTGAAGATCCCATCTTCAGTCCAAAAAAAGCAGGAAATATTCTCTCAAAACCTATTCCATGTGTTCTGGGGGACTGAGGGCACATCCTACCCCCAGGAAGTGCCACCAAATGCTAAGGAATGGGGGGTTTTTTCCCCACATTTCCAATGGCCTAACAGAAAAGAAGGAGCTGCTCCACGCTGGAGGAGGCTGAAGTCAGCCCTTGTCACCTGCCAGGACCTGCTGCTGCTGCCATTCCAGAGAAATCTGGGAATCCTGGCTCAACCAGAGCTCCCGGAACACCCAGTTTTAGGGTTTAGTTCGGGATTAAAGTGTTTAATTTAACTCCATCCCGACAAAAAGCGCAAAGAGCTGAACTGGAACCACGACAAAGCCCTGAAATATCTCCCCGGATCCTGATCTGACACAAAAACCTTCGACCCCTGATGTGGATTAAGCCATTTTTTTAGAGGATAAATCTCCTGTGATGCCAAAATTCCATCGAATCCCACTCACCTGCTCCAGGTGCTGCTCCAGCCGGAGTTTGGCATCATCCAGCTCTCTGCAGCGGTTGTCGAAGGCCTCGTTGACCGCTGCCCGCTGCATCCTCAGGTCCTCAGATGCATCATGGATGATGTTGTTGATCAAGGACCGGAGCTGGACCGAAGCCAGTTTCTCCTGTTCCGCACTGGAAATGTTGTCATGGCTGAACTGGGCCCAGGACTTCGGGGTGGAGGCGCTGGAAGAACAAGGAATGGGATAAAATAGGAATTTTGCCCTTAAAAACCGGTTCTCTCCTCGGAAAAGTGGCATCAGCCTCTGCTTGGTTTAGCTCTTGCCTGCAGTGATGTCCCATAAGGAATGAGATTAATCCTTCAAAAAATTAATAAAAATCCTCTAATAAATTAACAAAAATCCTCTCATAAATTAATAAACTCTCATTCCTGTGGCTCCGAGGGAAGTAAAGCCTGAGATAAAATCAGCCCGAGCTCTTCCATCTTGAGCTGAAACTGCTGAAAAAGTTCACACACATTTTTTGTGTGGTTCAATCCCAGCAAATAGACACAGGAATATATCCAGGATTTCCTGGCTGTGTTTATTTGGAAAGAAAAAAAAACAACAGGATCTTGACAGGCTGGGGAAGGGAAGGCTCCAGGGAGAGCTCAGAGCCCCTTCCAGGGCCTAAAGGGGCTCCAGGAGAGCTGGAGAGGGACTGGGGACAAGCGATGGAGGGACAGGACACAGGGAATGGCTTCCCACTGCCAGAGGGCAGGGATAGATGGGATATTGGGAAGGAATTCTTCCGTAGGAGGGTGGGGAGGGGCTGGAATAGAATTCCCAGAGAAGCTGTGGCTGCCCCTGGATTCCTGGAAGAATCCAAGGCCAGGTTGGAGCACCCTGGGATAGTGGAAGGTGTTGGGGTTGGAACTGGATGAGCTTCCCAACCCGTTCCATTCCCAACCCATTCCCATTCCAACCCAACCCATTCCCATTCCACGACTATAAAATGGGCCTCTTGTGCTTTCCTGGGGGAAATTCCTTGTCTTGCCCGCTCCAGAGCAGGGCTTGGCCATGAATTCCCACGATTCCTCCCACAGCCCTTCCAACCCAACCCATTCCCTGTGGCCCATCAAGCGCTGCCTTGACATCCACGGAGCCGCCTTGAAGCTCTTCCCGTGTCCAATCCCACCTGGAACTGAGTGTTCCAGATGTGCTGTTGTTATCCCAGGAGGATCCTGCCAGGAATTACTCACTTCTCCTTGAATTTGACGGAGCTGGGGTGGAACTGGACGTTGGTGCTGTCGGTGCAGTAGCTGACGCACTTGTCGTCGATGTGATACGTCTCCACCTTATCCGACCAGTCCAGCTCGCAGTTCTCCTTCTGAATCCGGTTGGATCTGGGAAGTTGGGATCACAACTTAGCAGGAAGCAAGAGAATTCCCAACCCCGCCCCCATTCGGGAATGGAGCTCCACCCTTTGTGCTGCACAGGACAACAGGACCATGAACTTCCCTTGCGGTCTGGAAAATCCCAAACCCTCTCTCCCACAGCCATCTCTTGATTTAGATGGAATTTTGGGGAAAAAATTGCAGTGTGAGGGTGGTGAGGCCCTAAAACAGAATTCCCAGAGAAGCCGTGGCTGCCCCTGGATCCCTGGAAGTGTCCAAGGCCAGGTTGGAGCACGCTGGGATTGCGGAAGGTCCCTGCCCATGGAATGGGACAATCTTTAATGACATTTGGATTAAAATGGCTGCTTTGTTGTTAATTAGAGTTACACATCCCTCAGTTAATTATAGTTATAATTATTCTAATTACAAAAGCCTGTGGGTCGTTATCAGCTGATAACACCAGGTGTCACTGTCACCCAAGGAATTAGGAATTCTCCTGGAAAATGGGACTAAAATGGGACTAAATGGGGCTAAAATGAGGCTAAAATGGGACTGAAATGAGGCTAAAATGGGATTAAATGGGACTAAAATGGGGCTAAAATGGGGCTAAAATGGGGTTAAAAAGGGGCTAAGAAGGGGCTAAAATGGGGTTAAAAAGGGGCTAAGAAGGGGCTAAAATGGGGTTAAAAAGGGGCTAAAATGGGGTTAAAAAGGGGCTAAGAAGGGGCTAAAATGGGGCCAAAAAGATTTAAAAACAATAAAAAAGACCCAAATTCAACTCATTAGGCTCCTCTCATGCTCTAATTAATACAAAAGAGCTACTTTATATTAATTTGCATTTACAGCCATCTCTTAAACCAACAATATTTCATTTATCAGGTAGAATAGGAGCAGATTAAAGGGTTTTTTAAACTAAAATATGAATTTTCCAGCAGTTAGTTCCTTGATATTGATGGATTTAGGACACAGTAACATCTTTCCATAGAGTCTGTTAGAAATTCCAAGCAAATAATCCTTTGGAAAGGCAAGGAACATCTGCCCCAGCACAGAAATTCCAGCTTTAAATTTCACACTGACATCTCGTGGCCAAAAAAATTCCTCTTGGAAAGCTCCTTTGATCCCAAAAATCCCTTTAATAACACAAATATATCCCAAGCTGCAAGAAGATATCCAAAGAATATTTTTATAGCGCTGGAGTTCCGTGTTGGAAAACAAATCCAACACAGTTCTGGAAAGCAGGAAAATCTAAATCTACCTGAAAATCCTGCGGTTTCCAGGTTTAAATGGAATTCCCACAGCTCCTAAGCCTGGCCTTGGTGAGATCTTTATCCACCTTTATCCCAGGAAATATTTGGCTGAAGTATCCCAGAAAACTTTTTACCTTATCTGGGTGGTAGCCTGGATTATGGTTCTTTTCAGAAGATCCCGGATATCCCGGATAAGATCAGCTTCCTAAAGAAAAACAGGGAGAATTCCGTGTATCCAGAGCAGGAAACACAGTCCTGCGGAGCAATTTGAGTTGTGGATAAATCCTGAAATTTCCTTATCTACGCTCACCTTGTTATTGTGAAACTTGGAATTTTGGAGTCAGCACATCCTGAGGGAATTCAGCTCCAAACCTATGGAGGCTGAAAAACCTGGAATACTTCTAAGGACTGGGAATTCCGTGTATACCATGAAAAAGTCTGTGTGCTATCCTGTCATGGAAGGAATTCTTCCCTGGCACAGATTCCCAGAGAAGCTGTGGCTGCCCCATCCCTGGAATGTCCAAAGCCATGTTGGACGGGGCTCGGAGCAACCTGGGATAGCGGGAGAGGGTGGGAATAGTGGGAAGAGGTGGTAATCGATGATTTTTAAGGTCCCATCCACCTGAAACCGTTCCAGGATTCCATGATCCCATTAGATTAAACATAATAAATGAATTCCTTGCTCAGTTTTGAGGTAGGGAAAAATCAGGGAACATCCCCATGCCTCGCACCAGACTAATCAGGTTGGACTTGATGATCTTTAAAGTCTTTTCCAACCTAAAAATTCCCCCAATTCCCTGAATTTTGTAACAATTCCCACATGGAAATATCCTATACCAACTCTCTCCTGTTTGTTTTTGACTGGAAAAACCTCTCAAATCTTGATTATAAACCAGAAATGACACACGATTCCCAGACAAAATATTCCTAAATCCTACCACGCCCTCGACTGTGTGGAATCCTAGAATATCCTGAGTTGGGAAGGATCCACAGGGATCAAGCAATTCCTGGCTCTGCCCAGGATAATCCCAAAAATCCCACCAGGTGCCACTGGCCAAACATTTCAGTCCGATCAGTATTTTTCTAATATTAATCCTCTGGCTTAATGAGTAACTGATCATGAACTGACTCTGATTGGAGGCCGCAGGTAAATAATCATTAATTAATTCGTGGCATACTGGAACAGGTGTTATTCCAGGATGGAAAATGTCCTGGAAAACGTGTTTTCTGTAATGTCCAGCACAAGAATGACATCAGCTTTGAATGGAATCTCGGTGCTGGGGTTGGACCATCACCTTGGCAAGACTCGGGGAGAATTAATGGCAGAAAATGCCAAAATTTGGAGAGTTTGAGCATGGAAACAGACATGGCATATTCCACTGCTCCCAAACTTTTGGATTCTGGAGTTTTAAAGTGTAACCTGCAGAGAGGAGAGGATTTAAGGCAAGCAGAGAAGGGATTTGTGGCAGAATAGGATGTTCGTGTTGGTGCGGAAAAACCCTGGTTTAGTTTTGTTCGGGTCTGGGCTGAGAGAGGGGGGATCTGCTCTCCTCTAGCCACACTCACGAGATTTTAAATACTTTTTAAACACAGGAAGGACTTGGAAAAAATCCTTGGAGTGACACAGTGACACAAAATCCTCGGTGCTCCAGGAAGGGCCGCCAGAGCCCCGCATCGCAGGAGACGCTTCCAGCGGCCGCAGTTTCACCTCCTCATGGCCGCTCCTCATCGCGGAGCGCGGGGCAGCAGTGCCGGGGCTGTCGCCAACAGAGCAGCAGTGCCAGGGCTGTCACCAGCCCTCGGGTCCTGCTCACCTTCAGCAGCTGCCTCTCCACCTCATCGATCACCAGGTCCGGGGGCTGCCTCCTCTCCCGGCACTCCAGGTTATCGACGACCACGCTGTAGGGCACCTCGGTGGCATCGAGCGCCCGCTCCAGCCGCAGCTTCTGCGCCGCCAGCAGGTTGGTCTCGGCGTCCAGCTCCATGATCTCCTTCTGCAGCTCCACCCTCCAGAAGTGGATGTCCTGCAGCCGCTGGCCCAGGGTGGTCTTGGAGTACTCCTGAGCCCGCTGGGCGCTGGCAGCGGCGTGCTTCATCAGGTGCTGGGACTCGGCGCGGCCGCGCTCCGCCTCCTCGCTGGCCGTGAACGCCTTGTAGTAGACGCCCGCGTTCCTGCGGTGCCACTCGGGCACCTGGTACTTGGAGGTGCGGAAGCCGGCCATGGCCATGCCGCAGCAGGAGCGCGGCCTCTCGCTGCGGACCACATCGCAGATCTTGCTGGGCAGCGGGCAGGAGGGCACGACCGTGGGCTGCGGCTCGTCGGGCTGCGCCATGGCGGGGCCTCCGCCGCTCCCCGGCTCCCGCCGCCGAGCGTCCTCCCGTCACCGCAGCAACGCCGCAGCCATGAGGAGGCGGGGCCGCAATTGATGGACGGCTTTCTGCACCAATCGAAGCGCGGATTCGCCCCTAGGGCGGCGCTGATTGGAGAATGTGTTGTCTGCGCCCGCCCCCCACGCGGCTCGTTGCCGTGGTGACGGGGACAGGCGGGAGGACGGGTGAGGGAGGTGTCATGGCGGCGCGGGCCGCCCTCATGGAACCGTAGAATGGTCAAGGTTGGAAGGGGCCTTTAAGATCATCCAGTCCCGCTGGTGATCATTCACCCAGCACTGCCGCTGTAAGCACTGAACCACATCACGCAGCGTTAGGTCCAGACGCCTCAAACACCTCCAGGGATGGCGACTCCAGCACCTCTCTGGGCACCTGTTCCAATGACTGACCACACGGACAGTGAAAGGAATTTTTCCAGGATCTAATCTGAATCCCCGTGTCTCAGTTTAAAACCATTTCCCCCGATCTTCTCACTGCAGCCACAGCAGAAGGGACCGGTCCACACCTCACTACAATCCTAGGGCCCGGGGCTTTGCTTTTCCACCTGACACTTCCAATTTTCCTGCTTGCTTTGGAAATCCGGGAGGATCCCGACAGGATTTCATCCCAGTTCCCGCCCAGCCAGGTTCTGCGTGTCCTTCTTGTTTGCCCTGGAGCCCGGAGAGCCACTGCTGGCTTTAAGCCACTCAATTGAACACATTTTTGCTCCTTGTTCTGTTCTTACTCCCAAATATTCATTGTTGAGGCTGCTCCTGTGACTCTGGTCCTGAAAGGGAGAAGGGAGAAGGGAGAAGGGAGAAGGGAGAAGGGAGAAGGGAGAAGGGAGAAGGGAGAAGGGAGAAGGGAGAAGGGAGAAGGGAGAAGGGAGAAGGGAGAAGGGAGAAGGGAGAAGGGAGAAGGGAGAAGGGAGAAGGGAGAAGGGAGAAGGGAGAAGGGAGAAGGGAGAAGGGAGAAGGGAGAAGGGAGAAGGGAGAAGGGAGAAGGGAGAAGGGAGAAGGGAGAAGGGAGAAGGGAGAAGGGAGAAGGGAGAAGGGAGAAGGGAGAAGGGAGAAGGGAGAAGGGAGAAGGGAGAAGGGAGAAGGGAGAAGGGAGAAGGGAGAAGGGAGAAGGGAGAAGGGAGAAGGGAGAAGGGAGAAGGGAGAAGGGAGAAGGGAGAAGGGAGAAGGGAGAAGGGAGAAGGGAGAAGGGAGAAGGGAGAAGGGAGAAGGGAGAAGGGAGAAGGGAGAAGGGAGAAGGGAGAAGGGAGAAGGGAGAAGGGAGAAGGGAGAAGGGAGAAGGGAGAAGGGAGAAGGGAGAAGGGAGAAGGGAGAAGGGAGAAGGGAGAAGGGAGAAGGGAGAAGGGAGAAGGGAGAAGGGAGAAGGGAGAAGGGAGAAGGGAGAAGGGAGAAGGGAGAGGAGAGGAGTGGAGTGGAGAGGAGTGGAGAGGAGAAGGAGAAGGAGAAGGAGAAGGAGAAGGAGAAGGAGAAGGAGAAGGAGAAGGAGAAGGAGAAGGAGAAGGAGAAGGAGAAGGAGAAGGAGAAGGAGAAGGAGAAGGAGAAGGAGAAGGAGAAGGAGAAGGAGAAGGAGAAGGAAAAGGAAAGGAGGCACTCTCGTCCTTGCACAGATCCTCTGTTGTCAATGTCATTTGGATTTAGAAAACAAAGAAGGCAGAAGCCCCTGGTTCCCTGGAGCCCTCCCGGTGTTCCTGGCTGATCCCTGGCTTAGGCTGGGAGAGAACTCAAAATCCATCTCATTCCCCGCTGCCATGGGCAGGGACACCTTCCACTATCCCAGGCTGCTCCAAGCCCCGTCCAACCTGGCCTTGGACACTGCCAGGGATGGGGCAGCCACAGATTCTCTGGGCATTCTATTTCAGCCCCTCCCCCCCCTCCCAGCCAGGAATTCCTTCCCAAAATCCCCTCTAACCCCGCCCTCTGGCAGTGGGAAGCCATTCCCTGTGCCCTGGACCTTTCCTTCTCCTTCCTCTGCTTGTGGCCTTCTCTTCGTGGTGGTCCATGCAAATATTGCATTTTAAAGTCCAAGAAGGCTCCAGGGAAAGCCCTGCTGAGCTGCTGGAAGTCCTTGGGATAGAAAACTTGGAATGTTCTGTTTAATAAAGGCTGCTACACTTGGTTATTATGGAGATTTTTTTTTTCCTCTGAAGGTTTCCAAAGTGCTTTTATTAATAACGGCCTGTCACAGCCCACCCAGTGTCACTGAGGTTTGAGGGGGGTCACTGAGGGCCGCGGGAGCAGCTTTGTAATAAAATTACAATTAATTATATATTTCTAATCTAAATTAGAATTGCTGAGGCTGGAAAAGATCCTCGAGTCCAAGCTGTGCTCGATTCTCACCTCAGGGCACCGAGTGCCACCTCCAGGCCTTCCTTGGACACTGCCAGGATGGAGACTCCAAGCCTCCCTGGGCACTTCCAGTGCCTGAAGCCCTTTCCATGAGGAAATTCCTCCAGCAGGGAAACACCAGGATCCTAAATCCCAGCTTTTATGCCCTATCCTGGCTCCAACAGCTGCTTTTCCACATCCAAACCGAGCAGGACAAGAAGTCCTGGGCTCCAACTGGAACCGAGGGACAAATTCCCCTCAATTCTCCTCTTTTGCTGGAATTTGTCTCAGTTTTCCTCTGCGGGGGGACATCAATTTTTAAATTTCATCTTGATTTCCTATTTCTTCATTAATTAAGCCTCATTATCCTTTTTATTTACATACCCCAGCAAGGAGCACCTGCGATGGAGAGAAAACACAGCCCATTTGTCATGGTCCCCACCTCAGGGCACCGAGTGCCACCGCCAGCCCTTCCTCGGACTGCTGGAAATTCCATGGAATGTCTGGAGATGGGAGCGACGTTTTGGCCAGGATTCCGAAGTCTCTTCTTTTCCTGGAGAAATATTCCCTAAAATCCAATTCCAACCTCTCCCGAGGCCGTTTCTTTGGAGCGAGCTCTTCCCTGCTTTCCCTCCAGCCCTTTTCCAACTGGGAATTTGGACTTCGAGAAAAGAGGGAGAGCTTTAAAATCAGAAGGAAAAAAAAAAAGCGGGAAGTTGGTCCTTATGGAATTGGATCCAACACTTTCGTTTGGATCTTCCTTCCCAGAAAAGTTGGAATCAATTTCCAGGTTAAAAAGTATCGGGGAGATCTTAATTCCGAAGTTATTCCCTCATTTTGGAAGTTGAAAATCCTTCCTTTGGATCATCTATTGGAAATCCTTCATCCTTCATCCTCCGGAGACGGTGGAGAGGGAAAACCCAGCCCTGAGGGAGGGAACATCCCAAAGGGAAAGCGGAAAATGGGAAAATATCCATTGGAATGGGAACGTCTGAGCGAGGAGGGAAAAAATAACGTTCAAATCGGGAAAATCTTGGATAACTCAACTCAGCCCCTTCCTGAGGCAGGAATTCGCAGGAAATCCTGGCAGGTCCGACACGGAGATGGGAATCCAAGCTGTTCCTGGATTTTTCATTCCCTGGGAGCTGGAACAGCTCCCACTCGGAGCTGACCTTTCCGAAGGAATGCGGAGATGTTGTTCCCAGATTTCCCCCGGTTCAATTTCTCAGGATGACTTTTCCAAATGGAGATGGGCGGATGAGAATTCCAGACAGTGCCGGTGTCTCCTGTCCCGCATGGATGGGGGAAGGGAGCTTGTCCCGGGATCTGGGAGTGCGGCATTCCCAGCAAAGCCTGAGCGACATTCCCAGGAGCTCCCGGATTTCAACAAGCACAGATTGAGATCCCAGGAAATTCTGGGATCATTGGCTGTGTCCCGGCATTCCCAGCAGGAGGAGTTCTCCTAATGGGATGCAAGCAGGGGAGCATTCCTTGTTTTCCATGCAGAGAACATTCCTTGTTTTCTATGGAGGGGAACACACCTTGTTTTCCATGCAGGGAACATTCCTTGTTTTCCACAAGGCCCAAATTCCCAGCGATTCCCTCTCCAAAGCAAATCCTTTATTCTGGAAGAGGCCACAAGGAAAAGCAGGAAGGGAAAAGGAGCTTCCCTATAAAATATTCACTGCTGGAGCCTCCTGAGGAATTTGGGAATCTGGGATAA
>VZTD01002300.1:306315-318750 GCA_013397725.1 Rhagologus leucostigma | reverse complement strand
ATGGTGGTCCATGCAAATATTGCATTTTAAAGTCCAAGAAGGCTCCAGGGAAAGCCCTGCTGAGCTGCTGGAAGTCCTTGGGATAGAAAACTTGGAATGTTCTGTTTAATAAAGGCTGCTACACTTGGTTATTATGGAGATTTTTTTTTTCCTCTGAAGGTTTCCAAAGTGCTTTTATTAATAACGGCCTGTCACAGCCCACCCAGTGTCA
Organism: Rhagologus leucostigma; assembly: GCA_013397725.1. NCBI lineage: Eukaryota > Metazoa > Chordata > Aves > Passeriformes > Rhagologus > Rhagologus leucostigma. The sequence continues at coordinate 318,539 of VZTD01002300.1, read as the reverse complement.
CTGAGGTTTGAGGGGGGTCACTGAGGGCCGCGGGAGCAGCTTTGTAATAAAATTACAATTAATTATATATTTCTAATCTAAATTAGAATTGCTGAGGCTGGAAAAGATCCTCGAGTCCAAGCTGTGCTCGATTCTCACCTCAGGGCACCGAGTGCCACCTCCAGGCCTTCCTTGGACACTGCCAGGATGGAGACTCCAAGCCTCCCTGGGCACTTCCAGTGCCTGAAGCCCTTTCCATGAGGAAATTCCTCCAGCAGGGAAACACCAGGATCCTAAATCCCAGCTTTTATGCCCTATCCTGGCTCCAACAGCTGCTTTTCCACATCCAAACCGAGCAGGACAAGAAGTCCTGGGCTCCAACTGGAACCGAGGGACAAATTCCCCTCAATTCTCCTCTTTTGCTGGAATTTGTCTCAGTTTTCCTCTGCGGGGGGACATCAATTTTTAAATTTCATCTTGATTTCCTATTTCTTCATTAATTAAGCCTCATTATCCTTTTTATTTACATACCCCAGCAAGGAGCACCTGCGATGGAGAGAAAACACAGCCCATTTGTCATGGTCCCCACCTCAGGGCACCGAGTGCCACCGCCAGCCCTTCCTCGGACTGCTGGAAATTCCATGGAATGTCTGGAGATGGGAGCGACGTTTTGGCCAGGATTCCGAAGTCTCTTCTTTTCCTGGAGAAATATTCCCTAAAATCCAATTCCAACCTCTCCCGAGGCCGTTTCTTTGGAGCGAGCTCTTCCCTGCTTTCCCTCCAGCCCTTTTCCAACTGGGAATTTGGACTTCGAGAAAAGAGGGAGAGCTTTAAAATCAGAAGGAAAAAAAAAAAGCGGGAAGTTGGTCCTTGTGGAATTGGATCCAACACTTTCATTTGGATCTTCCTTCCCAGAAAAGTTGGAATCAATTTCCAGGTTAAAAAGTATCGGGGAGATCTTAATTCCGAAGTTATTCCTTCATTTTGGAAGTTGAAAATCCTTCCTTTGGATCATCCATTGGAAATCCTTCATCCTTCATCCTCCGGAGACGGTGGAGAGGGAAAACCCAGCCCTGAGGGAGGGAACATCCCAAAGGGAAAGCGGAAAATGGGAAAATATCCATTGGAATGGGAACGTCTGAGCGAGGAGGGAAAAAATAACGTTCAAATCGGGAAAATCTTGGATAACTCAACTCAGCCCCTTCCTGAGGCAGGAATTCGCAGGAAATCCTGGCAGGTCCGACACGGAGATGGGAATCCAAGCTGTTCCTGGATTTTTCATTCCCTGGGAGCTGGAACAGCTCCCACTCGGAGCTGACCTTTCCGAAGGAATGCGGAGATGTTGTTCCCAGATTTCCCCCGGTTCAATTTCTCAGGATGACTTTTCCAAATGGAGATGGGCGGATGAGAATTCCAGACAGTGCCGGTGTCTCCTGTCCCGCATGGATAGGGGAAGGGAGCTTGTCCCGGGATCTGGGAGTGCGGCATTCCCAGCAAAGCCTGAGCGACATTCCCAGGAGCTCCCGGATTTCAACAAGCACAGATTGAGATCCCAGGAAATTCTGGGATCATTGGCTGTGTCCCGGCATTCCCAGCAGGAGGAGTTCTCCTAATGGGATGCAAGCAGGGGAGCATTCCTTGTTTTCCATGCAGAGAACATTCCTTGTTTTCTATGGAGGGGAACACTCCTTGTTTTCCATGCAGGGAACATTCCTTGTTTTCCACAAGGCCCAAATTCCCAGCGATTCCCTCTCCAAAGCAAATCCTTTATTCTGGAAGAGGCCACAAGGAAAAGCAGGAAGGGAAAAGGAGCTTCCCTATAAAATATTCACTGCTGGAGCCTCCTGAGGAATTTGGGAATCTGGGATAACGAGGCTGAGCTGCTTTTCTCGCATTTCCCGCTCATCTTTTATTAATGTGCCCTTTCCATGACTTTCTTGGGATGGCTTTTCCTGAAGGAGCTTTTATCCCTTTGTTCCAGCGCGAGGAAGGGAAAACACCGCTGGAAAAGGGAATTTGTTTAAAGGATCCTTGGATTTTTTTTATCTCCAATCCTGGAATGGTTTGGATTGGATGGGATTTTATGGAGCATCCCATTCCAGCTCTTCCATGGACAGGGGCACTTCCACCATCCCAAGGTGGAACTCCATCCTTGGACACTTCCAGGAATCCAAGGGCAGCCACAGCTTCTCTGGGAATTCCATCCCAGCCAGGAATTCCTTCCCAATATCCCATTTATCCCTGCCCTCTGGCACAGTCGGAAGCCATTCACATTTGTCCCGGCATTCCGTGCCCTCGGAAATATTCCCTCTCCATCTTTCCTGGAGATTTCAATCGTTCTTGCCCACGTGAGGGGATTTTCCTGGGAAAACCAGCCTTAGATGGGCTTATCTCACTTTTTTTTGTGCCAGGAATCCTTCTCCATCCTTGGAATGATGGGGGGAACCGGCTGGCAGAGGGAATTCCAGGAGAGTGGGAACACAAGGAATTCAAACCGAGGGAAAACCGGGATAACGCCAGCGGAGAGTGGGAGAGATTCCAGCGGTAGCGAGGTCAGCCCGGGAATCCTCGCAAGGAAAACCCAGCTGGTTCCCATGGAAACACCCAGCCAGGATTTCCCACTCTGAGTTTAAAGTCAGCATTCCATAAAAAAAAACCAACGGGAAAATCCCAGGGAGGGAATCCTGAGGGAACCCCTCCAGCACCTTTGTTTTTCCTTCATGGAATGTGTGGATAAATAGGAATATTTGGGAGGGCGGCACAATTCCAGGGAGCTGCTCCGAGTTCTGACCTTCCCCAGGTGATTTTTCCAAGATTCCAGAGGGTTTGGAATCATTTTTCCTTGGGATAATCAGCGCTGCCAGGAGTTCCTTGTAAAGCATTGGGAATTAAAGGAATTTTAAGGCGTAAATGGAAGAAAATTAAGGAGAAAAGGGAATAGGAGGAGCTTGGAGGTCCAGAATCCATAAAAATCCTGATTTTCTTCTTGGGAAAAAAAGGAATTGCTGGATTTGGGAGGAAAAAGGATTTTGAAGGAATTTTCGCTCCCTGCCCACACCTCGGCAGTTCCTCATTCCCACAGCAAAGCTCCCAGGAAAGGAGAGGTTGCCATGAGCAACCGGAATTCCAGCACCGAGGTGGGAATTCGGGAATCCCTGAGTGGAGCAGGGATTCCCTTCCCATCAGCAAAGCCCCTGGAAGAGGGAAAATCAGGGAACGCAGCTGGAAAATCCAACTGAAAAGAATGAAAAAGGAAAAAACCCCGAGCTGGAGCTGCTGCGGATCATGAAGGGTTGGAATTGTGGGAAAACAGCGGGAAGGGGTTTTTTGGGATGAAGTGGGATGGGTGGGAACGGGAATGGAGCAAAACCATTCCAGAATGGATCCTGGAAAACTCAAATCATGGTTTTCGAATCCGTGGTTTTGGGATGATTCCCAAACTCCGGTGGCAAATTCGGGAATTCTCTCCCCAGAGAGAATTCCAAGAGCCATCCGTGGATTTAGCCATAAACCAGGAGTGAGGATTAAACTGGATTGGGAGCTTTGTTATTCCTGACCTCCAGTGGGATACGCTGGATAAATTTCTTGGAGCCCAAATGTCCCAAGAATCCCCTTGAAAGGCGAAATAAACCGGGAATGAGGCCCATGGACAGCCCGGAACCTTGGGAAGCGGCTCCAGCTTTCCCTGGAAATGCCGCTGGAACGGAACGGCTCTGGCAGGGCAATCCCGAGCCTTCGGAATCATGGAATTATGGGATGGAAGGGCCCTAGAACTCATCCAGTCCCACCCCAACACCTCCCACAGCTCCAGGCTGCTCCAAGCCGGGCCTTTTGAGCCAAAGCTGGGCTTTACAAAGCCAGGCCTGTAGATCCAAAGCCGGGCCTTAGAGCCAAAGCCAGGCTTTTAGAGACACAGCCCAAAGCTGGGCCTTTAGAGACAAAACTGAGCTTTAGAGACAAAGCCGGGCTTTTAGAGACAAAGCCGGGCTTTAGAGACTAAGCGGGGCTTTTAGAGACAAAGCCAGGCTTTAGAGACTAAACCGGGGCTTTAGAGACTAAGCCGGGCTTTTAGAGACTAAGCAGGGCTTTTAGAGACTAAGCCGGGCCTTTAGAGACTAAGCTGGGCTTTTAGAGCCAAAGCCGGGCCTTTAGAGACTAAGCCGGGCTTTTAGAGCCAAAGCCGGGCCTTTAGAGACTAAGCCGGGCTTTTAAGCTCCAGAGATGAGGCAGAGTGGGCCAGGCGGGGTTTAATGGCTCTGGCTCAGCCAGGCCCGGCTCAGCACTGTGGCTGCGGTCGGGATTTCCCTCCTGAGCGGCCCCACGGGAATGTTTTAGGCCGGAGGAGCGCAGGAATGAGGCAGCCGGGAGCTGCAGCCATGGCAGAGATTCCAGAGGGAATTTTCCGTAATCTTCTAGCTGGATTTGCTGGGATGAGCTCGGAGCCTCCCAGGTGTCCTTCCTTACAAGGTCAGGAGCATCCCTAAATTCCCTAAAATGCAGCTTTTCCTGCTTTTATCCCACCCTGAGGATAACAACTAGAGCTGCCAGGGGAATGAAATCCGGGAAATCTGGACAATTCCAAGCGGGATGGGCAGGACCGGAGAGGGAAATCAGGGAATGGGAGGAATTATTAAACATTTTTCCCTCAGTATTTAGGAATATTTTGGAATATTCTGGAATTTTCTCTCCGTGTCTCCCTGAGACCACGGTGCGGGCAGGAAGGAGCCTGAAATCCCAGGAAAAAGGGATGAGGAGAAGCTCCGGCACCGTTTCCAGCAGCACCAGGAATTCCAGTGGCCCTCGGAGCTGAGGCTGCGTCTCCTCCTTTCTATCCCAAAAAAAAATGGGATGAGCTGGGCAAAAATGGCGCTTCCGGAGCTCTCACCTCATTTTTTGGGATCACCGAATAATTTGGGCTCGTTTGACCCTTCCTGCTCCCGGTTTTCAGAGAGCCGGATAAGGAGCTCATCCCGTTTATCTGTGGGAAAGGTGATTTCCCTTTTTTCCGGCTTCTTTCCTCCCAGAGATTTCCTTGTTATCCTGAAGGATAATCCAGGATAGGAGGAGAAGGAATTGGATAAATCCAATTATCCCCTGGCCCAGCGAGGTGAACTCATCCCTGAACTCATCCCTGAGGATTATTGGGAATAAACTTCGACTTTTCCAAAGTTTTTAACCCGGCCCAGCGAGGTGAACTCATCCCTGAACTCATTCCTGAACTCATTCCCGAGGATTATCGGGAATAAACTTGGACTTTTCCAAGCTTTTGAACCTGGCCCAAAGGTTCCCTGACCCCATTCCAGGCTGCAAATTCCGATCGGAAAAGTGCTGAGCTTCCCAAAAAAAAAAAAAAAAAAAAATCCGAGCTTGGCTTGCAAGTGGAATTCTGGGAATTGGAGGTGCTGACCTGAATTTCGGGATTGCAGGAATGCAAAGTTGGGATGAAGGATGGAACTTTGTTGGGAATATTTAGGAAGTGCCGGTGTTTTGATTCCGGTTATTCCCAATATCCAAAATTCCCTTAAAAATGGATTTCCTGGAAAACACCAGCGCTGCCTTCCAAGCTGCCTTCAGATTTCCCTCTTCTGGTTTTCCCACGTTTCATTAAATCCCTGGAATGGTTCGGCTGGGAAAGGGATAAAGCTGATCCCATTCCAACCCCGACACTTTCCACTATCCCAGGTTGCTCCAAATCCCGTCCAAGCTGGCCTTGGATTCTCTGGAAAACTGGGAATTAGAACCATTCTTGTCGTTGTCGTTGTCTACCCGCTGAACTTGGGTATCCCCTGGGAATGATGGGATAAATCCCTTAAATCCCCATTTTTCCCTCATTTTTTTCAAGGATAGGGTGATCCTGAGGGCTCTTGGAAGCGGAGTATTCCAGGTGTTTGGAAGACCGGGATTCAGGAGCTCCTGCAGGATCCAACCTGCTCCAGAGGAAATCCATGATCCCATTCCCTGCTCCTGAGTGAGGAGCAGAAGGAAATTCCCGTGAGGATGAGGGCTCAGGTCGTATCCAAGGATTTTCCCGTATTGGAAGGGCAGCCCCAAATCCCCTTCCCGGCAGGATTTTCCCATTTTTCCCTGGAAAAGAGGCTGCCAGCAGAGGGCACACAATCGATGGAGATGGGATCCATGTGCTCCTGCTCCCAGCGCTTCCCAAACCCCTTTTCCAAGAGGACAAATGGAGGCAGGAAGCGACATTCCCAAGGTTGGAGAGGATCGGGAATGGGATCCACGTTTTCCTTGGCAAACCTGATTTATTCCCTGCTTACAACCAGGCTTGGATTTGGTTGGATTTCCTTCCGTCCCGCTCGATTTTTGGGATTTGGAGCTGATTTTTGGCTCCCTCGGAGACCTTGAAAATCCCAATTTCCCATGGCCAGCCGGGAATTTTTGGGATGCTCAGCCCAAAGCAGGTGGTGAATGGAGGCAGAGGAAACATTCCTGGACCACTATCCCACGGATGAGTGTGGAGGCTCGAAAAGGAGGATCTGGGATCCCTCTCCCAGGATCTGGGGGTCTTTTCCGGGATTTAGGATATGGGATTCCCTCTGGAATCCCAAATTTGGATGTTTACCCCTCCTGCAGCTCCGATCCCTCCGGCCCTCTGAGAACACATCCCAAGGAGTTTTTTTCCTTGGATGTGCCACTTCTTCCTTCAGCTCTTCCCTCTTTTCCAGGCAGCTCCCATCTCATCCCAAGGAATTTAACGCTCTCCACCCTCAGAGAATGGGAATTTCCCTGGCTCTTCCAGCTCCTGGGGGTTCCCAAATGTCAAATTCCATTGGAAAAGCTCAACAAGCTGGAGTCTGCTGCCATCCATCGTTCCCAAAGATCTCCAGCCTGGTTTTCCTGCTTTTCTCTGGAATATTCCCTCCCGGCAAAGCTCCGGAGACATCACTGGGAGCAGGGAGCTCCTTGGAGCCGGGATAATGAGGGCTGAGCAAGGAATTCCTGGGAAATCATTTGTTTCCCTGTTTTACTCCGTGCCACGAGCTGAGAGTCAGTGAATCCCGGAATTCCGGGATGGTTTGGTGGGAAGGGATCTTAAACTCATCCAGTTCCAATCCCGACACATTCCACAATGCCAGGCTGGTCTGAACTCTATCCTTGGACACTTCCAGACATTCCAGCCCCTCCCCATCCTCCCAGGGAAGAATTCCTTCCCAATATCCCAAAATCCCGTCTACCACTGCCCTCTGTTCCCTTTCCAAAGGGATTGAACGATTATTTTGGGATCCTTCCATCATTCCCAGAAAGAGCGGGAATGATGCTCTCCCAACTTCCAGATGTTCTTCATGGATTTGCAGCATTCCAGAGGTTCCTTTTCCTCACTTTCTTGGAGCTGGAGATCCCTGAGATTCCACCAGCGCTTCTTCCAAGATATTCCAGGGGAGATATGTTAATTTTGGGATGAGGGCTTGGAGGAGTCTGCTCCTGGTTTTGCCACAAACTTCCCATGTGACCCTCTGGAAAAATCTGGGAATAGAACATTGTTGTGTCCCTGAGGATGATCCCGTTTTCCCGATCTCTGCCTCGCCGAGCCAGCAGCTTTTTCAGGAATGTGGGATCTCCGTGGCAGGGACCGGGATATCGCCCCAAAATCTGTGGGAATGGGAAGGGAAAGGATAATGGGAATGGGAGAAGGGGGCTGTGCATCCCATATGGAATGTGGGCTTGGAATGCCCAGGCTGGATCCCTGTGGTGGGTGGGGCTGGGGCTTCATCCTGCGGGATCTCAGGATCGCCCAGGGATAGGGATTGGGATCCCTCAGAACTTCCAGGTCTTTGGGATGTGATCAAGGACCATAAACCCTGGATGCTCCTTCCCAAGGATTTGGGATCCCTCAGAACTTCCAGATATTTGGACTTTGAGGATCATAAATCCCTGGCTTCTCCATCCCAGGGATCTGGATCTGGGATCTCTCAGAACCTCCAGGAGTTTGGGATGTGATTCAGGACCATAAATCCCAGCTGCTCCCTCCCGGGGCGGCCTGGGAATGCCATAAATCTCGACAAAACCAGCGGAGCATTAAAGGAGCCGTGAGTGATCCATAAAAAATTATGGAAAGACCCAGATGTGACTCCCAGAGCAGCAGCAAATCCCGGCTGTTGTTTCCTCGCCCCTTTGGAATGAGCTTTGTCCATCCTGCTCCATCCCAAACTTTACAGGGATGCGATATTCCCCCTCTGGATCCACTCCCTGACCTTGGATTTGACTTGGAGGGCTGGAAGGGAAAAGCCAAACAATTTCTGGGATGGAAAAGGGATCTGGAGGCTCCACAGATCCCAAATTCAATTATTCCTCCAGCAAACATCCCTAATTGGTTCATCCCGACTTTTCCTGGATGGATCCCCGGCTGGATTAACTCCTGAACGCATCCAGGTCTCCACCAGCATCCCGGAGAATTAATTTAAGGAATTACCAGCAATTCCAAGGATTTTGTCCCCTCGGATTTGGGGTTTGGTTCCACCAAGGGGCAGCAAATCAACAACTCCAGGCCCTCCGGAATTCCAGCCCCTCTGCTCCGCAGAAATTCCTTCCCAGCAACGGAATCCATGGAATCATTTTCCCTCTGGAAGGGCCTGACCTCCAGGGAAGTCCTTGAAAGGAAAAAATTCCATTGAATTTTAATTCCATTTAATTCCATTAAATTTTAAATCCTCCTGGCTTCAGTTGGGATTTATTCCTCCATAATTTTGTGGGGTTTTCCCATGGAAAGGGAGTAAATTTTCCAGCAAGGAATCAGATTTGGGCAGCATTTGTGGGATTGAGTCTCCATCAAAAGTCTTGGAGAAGGACACGGAAGTGAAAACTCCCAAATTTTGTCTGCTCTTGCCCAGTTAAGGAACAACCAATCCCCGGAAAAGCAGAATTCCTTTGGTTTTCCCGGAATAAATCGATCACTGGGATTCAAGGATAGGAAATCCCAGCTCCATAAAAATCATGGAATTGCTGATTTTTAGCACAGAATTATCCAAGATATTTCAAAAGCTGTCAGAGATTCCAGCTCCCGCTTCCCTTCCCTGCTCATCCCGGTCTTCCAGTAAATTGGGAATTTGGGATTGGACTAAAAAACCTTTAAAGGTCCCTCCCAACCCAGACTATCCCATGATCTCACAAAACTTTGTCAGGAATTCAGGGAATGTTGCTGCCAACCTGGAGCTCCTCTCCTGCCTTCCAGGGGCCACTGCCCAGCACGGAATTCCCACGGGAATTATTTTTATCCAAGATTTTTTATGGAAATCATCTCTTTCCAGCATGGATTAAACCCTAAAACCTGGGAATGCAAAGCTGAGCAGTGGAATTTTTTTCCCTCCTTAAGGATTTGGGGAATATTTTCCAGTTATTGGGAAGAATTTGGATGTTTCCCAAGTCTGAACAAGGGATGGGAATAAAGAAATCCAAGTGGAGAATCCTGGGAAAAGCCACTATGGAATTTTTGAGCCCGCCCAAAATCCATGGGGTTGTAACTTTCCTTGGATGATGGAGCTGGGAATGTTCAGCTGGAGAGGGGAGACAGCAGAGCGAGGGCAGGATTTGGGAATGGACATCCTGATCCCGCTGTAACAGTGCCAAAGGTTTTTCGGGAATGCTGGGTCCCAAAAATTGAGGTTTTCCTGGACTGATGATGTTTTCCTGGAGGATCCAAGACGGGGATGGACTCGATCTCAAAAGCTTTGGATGGATTGAAGGATCATCCCGGTTTTCCTCAGGATTTAGGGAGGACTTCAAGTCTTTGTAATCCTTGGAATTCTTGGTGGATTTCTCCATGGAATATTCCTCCTTGAGACCTAAGAGGGGACTTTATGGAGAGGGAATTCTCACTAAATCCTGGGAAGAAATTCCTGCTGTTGTTGGAATGTGGAGAGAAACACGGAATTGTTTGGAATTATGGAATCATGGAATGGTTTGGGTGGGAAGTGACTTAAAAATCATCCGGTTCCAACACTTCCCGTTATCCCAGGCTGCTCCAAGCCCCATCCAACCAGGACATACCCGGGATGGAGCAGCCACAGCTTCTCTGGATGGAAAAGAGCTCAAGGATCAAACCCAAGCATTCCCAAAAATTCATCAGGACGAGCCAACCTGCCTGCAGTGGCTCCCTGTGGGAATGCCAGCGGGATAGGAGCGATATGGGATGAAGGGCTGGGATGAGGCATGTGGCAAAATCTGTGGGGAAGGGAAGGGAATCCCGTGGGGATCTCAGCCACGTTGTTTCCCGAGCTTTTGGGATTCCTGACTCTGGGAACGAGAATTCCAAAATGAATAGAAGGATCCTTGCTCCAGCCACATCCCTGGAAGTGTTCGAGGACGGGGCTTGGAGCAACCTGGGATAGTGGAAGGTGGGAAAAAATATCCGGGTGGGAAAAAATCAGTTAATTCCAACCCAATGGAATGAACTCTGGAACAAACGGAGCAGGATCTGCCCGGCTCTTCCCAACTCCTTGTGGAATCCTCAGGAATTATGGGAGGGAGTAAATCCCTGTGCCAGGAAAGCGTGGGCTCCTTTCCATAACCACAACAGCTCCAGGGATGGATCTGAGGATGGATTCGAGGATGGATTCAGCACTCTGGGAGCATCCCGCTCTCCTGACCCACCGCTGGAAAGCCGGGAATTTTACTGCCTGCCTTTGGGATGGGGTCAGGAGGCGTTGCTTGGCCCCTCCTGCCCCAATTCCTGTTTGACTCAAGATCCTGTTCTCCCTCCAAAGGCTGTTTTCCTGAGCTGGAGAATTCCAGAGTGGGACACTCCGGAAGAGCTCCAACTCCCAGCCACGTCTTCCCTCTGTAATTTAGGATTTGTCCTAATTAGGTGGGAGAAAAGTGGGGAATCTCTGGTGCAATCCCTGCTTTGCACAGTTCCCACCCTTTCCTTTCCTTTCCTTTCCTTTCCTTTCCTTTCCTTTCCTTTCCTTTCCTTTCCTTTCCTTTCCTTTCCTTTCCTTTCCTTTCCTTTCCTTTCCTTTCCTTTCCTTTCCTTTCCTTTCCTTTCCTTTCCTTTCCTTTCCTTTCCTTTCCTTTCCTTTCCTTTCCTTTCCTTTCCTTTCCTTTCCTTTCCTTTCCTTTCCTTTCCTTTCCTTTCCTTTCCTTTCCTNCCTTTCCTTTCCTTTCCTTTTCCTTCCCTTCATCCCATATCCCTCCTATCCCGGTGGCATTCCCACAGGGAGCCACTGCAGGCAGGTTGGCTCGTCCTGATGAATTTTTGGGAATGCTCGGATTTGATCTTTGAGCTCTTTCCCGCTCCGCTCTCTCCCGCTTTTCAGGGCTTTTTCCTTTTTGTCCCACACTAAAACCACCCCACCCTGTTCATCCCAACCTGCAAAATTCCCATAAAACCACCCTTGGAATTGCCGATGGAAGCGCAGCTCTTCGGGAGCCCCATTAGGCACGGCTTTGCGTGCTTTGAAAGCTGCCTGACCTCTCTTTCCCAATCAATTCCCACTTATTAACCGGGAAGAACATCGGGAGCTGCATTTGCAAATGGAATGCGCTGCTGGATAATGAACTCGCACTCCTTAAAACATTCCAGGGGAGGGGAATGCATCCACTCCCGGATTTCAGTTCCCATCCCCGCACCCCCCAGCTTGTGCTGGATCCTGAGATAATTCACGGAATTCCAAGGAACTCCAAGGAATAAAACTTCCCGAGTGGAGTTTCAAGGGCTGGTGCCCGGGAGGACGTTCCCTGAGCTGTTTCTTGGGACCCCTGGGAGTTTATTGGGATCCCTGGGTGTTTACTGGGATCCCTGGCAGTTAAGCCCTGGAGCAGCTGAGCTGCTCAGCGAGCTTAGAACTGAGTTTAGAGCCGAGCTTAGAGCCGAGCTCAGTTATTAAACCGCTCCTGCCTCCAACCTGGGCTCAGTTCTTTTCATTCAAACCAATGAATGCGGGGGGCTGGGGGAGCGCCAGGAGGGGGGGGATCCCCCTTTTCGGGGGTGCATCCGCTTTTTTGGGCTCCATCTCCCTTTTTGGGGTCCATCTCCCTTTTTAGGGTGGCATCCCCCCCTTTTTAGGGGTATCCCCCCTTTTTGGGGTACCCGGAGCCGCGCATCACCTCGCAGGATGGAGCGGGGCCAAACCCCCTCCTCCCGCTCCGAGTCCTCTCCGCCCTCCCGGGGCTGCTTTGGGGGGGTCCTCACCTCGCTGCCTCCCACTTCGGGTCCCCACCTCGCTGCTCCCCGGGTCCCCACCTCGCCGCCGTCCCTTCCCCCACCCATGGGTGACCGCTCCCCCCCCGAC
>VZTD01002300.1:260292-305635 GCA_013397725.1 Rhagologus leucostigma | reverse complement strand
GCTCCGGCAGCGGCTCCGGCTCGAGCAGCGGCTCCCCCGGCCGCGAGCCGCCCGCCGAGCTGGGCTCCGAGGAGGAGGAGCAGGTGCCGTACCCGGCGCTGGCACCCACCGCCTTCTTCTGCCTCAAGCAAACCACCCGCCCGCGCAGCTGGTGCCTCAGGCTGGTCTGTAATCCATATCCTTTCCCTCGGGAGCACCGGGATACCCCTCGGGACACCGGGATACCCCCCGAGACCCTCCCCGTGGCCGGAGCATCCCAGCGGAGCTGCGCGTCCCCCGGTTCCTGCAGCGCTCGGAGCCCCCGCGGTGCCCGGCGTGTCCTCGGCGCGTCCCCGATCCCAGCGCGGACAGGGGGACACGGGGGATCGGTGGCAGCGGGACACGCAGGGGACGTGTCCCCCGTGTCCCCTCTTTTTGGGGACACGCAGCGAGCGTGTCGCCCGTGTCCCCCCTTTTAGGGACACGCCAAGGTCCCGCAGCGGCGCCGCGCGGGAGCAAGGGACGGGCAGCACGGAGCCGCTCGGGGGGTGCGGAGCCGCGGCCCCCCCGGTATTCCCAGCGGGAAAAATCCCGAAACTCCGCTCCGGGCTGGGAATCAGCGGAATTCCGAAAGCCACCTTGTGTTTATGGGGTGCCGGGGTGGGTTCAGCCCCTCCGTGTTTATATAAGATCCGGCAGTGCACGGGAGCTTTCCCGACGTGGAAAAATGGGAGCTGGAGTTGCTTTGGGAAAGGCACATGCCTGCATTCCCGAAAAGTCCCCTCCGCTTTTGTTCTGCTGCAAGTTGCAGGGAAGAACGGGAACAGTGAATCCTCTAAATCCAACCCGTTCCCGGTGTCCTTTACTCGCTTTATGAATGTGAAATAATAATCCAGTGGCGTTTTCCTCTCGGTCGTGACATCCAGGAGATGGAATTTTCCCCCGGAATGCTGGGTGCGAGCGGGAGCTGTCGGTGTGTGGCGAGAATCTTTGGGAAGTGAGCTTTTAGGCGTTGTGCGGAGAATTCCTGCTTTTCCCTGCCCCCAAGCCCTCTCTCCCGCTATTAACCCCATTATTTATTAATAGGGTGATTATGGATCTGCCTCAGTTCCCCACACGAATCCCAGCACCAACGCCGGGATTTGCACAATCCTCCTGGGAATGCTGCCTCGGGTTGGGAGCTGGAGGAATAATCAGAGGGAAAGCCGCACAATTTTTATGGATTCGGGGCTCCTTTTGTTTGCTGGCGGTTTGCACAAAATATGGAATTTTGCAGTTGGGAATTCCAGCCCCGAGGGGGAACTCGGACGTGCGAGGGGGGGAAGGAGGAGTAGACAAGGAGTTGATGCTTAAATATTCCATGGAATGATAATTCCGTAAGAAAAACGGGATGGAGCCAGCCTTGGAAGGGCTTGGGGAGGGCACTGTGTTCAGTCACAGCTGCGAGTGAGTCGGGATGGATTTATTCCCAAATCCAGGAAAACTTCGGGAGCCTGCGGGAGGGAAAAGTTGTTTCCTTTGGATTTGGGGGAGTCTCTGGGTTTGGCATTCCCGAAATTGGTGCCTCTGGCAGGAAGACAATTCCAAGGCAGGTTTGTTGGGAGAGGGTTCAGGTGTGCTCCTGCTGCCAGAGCTCGGGCTGGGCTTGGATTTTCCCTTTGGGAATTCCCAGCAGAGCACGTTCCTTTCCCAAACTTCCCCATCCAACAAAACCAGCTGGAAATGGGGATGGGTTGTTAGCAGCGAAGCAGGAATTCCATAGAATTCCCTGGATTTCAGTGCTGGTGTGCTTGGATCGCGGCAGAGCAGAGCTCCCGAGGTGTCGCAGCAGGAGGGATCAGCTCCATGCTGGGATTTATTCCCGTTTTCCCAGTCTCCGCAATCTAATTCTTCCATTAAATTTTTTGGGAAGAGTTGATTGGGATTTTTGGAGCCGCCTCAGAGCGGGATCTGCGTCTCGCTCAGGTGCTGGGGGTGTGTTGGACCACAGGCAGCTGGAAACCGGGATCTTGGGAAAAATCCCATGGAGTGGGACACTTGGGAAGCAGCTGGATGAGGGCATTTGAGGAGGAGCATGGGTGGATCAGTGCGGTGAGGGCTGAAATTCCCAGGAGTTTTTCCCAGAGGGAAGAGATCCCACAGAGCAGGGTCCTGGCTGTGTGCTTTGGGAGACTCTTCCCGCCCTTCTCATGGAAGCACAAATCCATAAAGCAGGAAAACGAGGGTTGGGATTGCCTTGGGATTTATGGTAGGGAGGGATGGGACTGGGAGGACTCCTAAATCCGAGGAGCTGCCCGAGGTGCCCTCGTGGGATGGGGCTTTTTTGGGAAGTTGTCCTTGCTCCCACTGGGATTTATTTTGTGGGAAGAGGGAAAGGTCTCGCTCCGCGCCCTCCAATTCCCGTATGCCACCTCTCCCTGTGTTTCCCGGTGTGGGAATTCCAGCTCCAGGGTCCAATTTCCAGCAGCTCCTTGTGGCCGATCCCATGGGAGTCTCCGGGAACGGAGCTGCCTTCGGATGCGGCGTTCCGCACCTCGGCACCCAGAATTCCCACTGCATCCATCCTGTGGGGAGCTCCCTTTCCAACCCAAATTTTCCGAGAGCCACCCAGCCACTCTGGATATTTCTGGGAATCGGAGCTATCCCAGCCCTGTGGCTCGGAGCAGGTGGGAATCTTCCCAAAAAACGTGGTTTGTGTGGAGCTTATCCAGGAAGGGGTCACTGGGAGGCTTAGGAATGGCTAAAAAAAGCTGGAGCCGGGTTCTGGAGGGGGACAGGTGGGGCGGGATCAGCTTACGGAGCCGGGAGCATTCCCGGGGAGCATTCCCAGCCAGAGGCATCAGCGGGAAAACGGGGAGTGGGCAGATGGAGGAGCTGCACTTCGGGGTTTTTAATAACCTTCGGGAATGCTGGGAACAACCTGGAAAGGATCCTGGGAAGGATCCTGCTCTCCCTCCCCCTCTGCTTCCAGAGGTTTGGGTTAATAAATATTCCAGCTTGGGAATTCTCAAGGAAAAGCTCTGGCAGGGGTTGATTTTGGGGGCTGGGAGCGCTAATTAGGAGTGTTAATTACATTAATCCAAGGAGGAGACTCGAGGTCGCTTTTCCAGGCTGTGCAGTGTCATTCCCTGGATTTGCTGAGCGCAGGAATCTTTTCCCGAGCTCCGGGGTCACCTCCAATCCCAATTCCCACCCCAAAATCCTGGATCACAGCAAGCGAACAGCCCAAACATCATTTCTTGGGATACAAGCCGTGACCAAAACTGGATTTTCCCTCGAATCCGGGTGGGTTTTCCCTCTGTTTCCCTGCTGTGCCTTGAATTTCCCGTGTTTTTTTCCCAAACCCACATAAAATTGGAAGCAAACTTCCTTGTTTTCCTCAGGGCCCGGATCTCCTACGTGGGTTTATTTCTGGAGGGCCGTGGGTGGCATTTTGTTCCCGTCAGGTGGCGCAGCAGGATTTGGGGTTTGCCGCCCCTTGGGGTCATTCCCTGCCCTTTCCTGAGTGGATCCATGCAAACCTGGAGTCTCCGATGGGGTTTCCTTGAATGTTTGGGATTGCTGCTGCTTTCTCAAGGAAATGGTGAATTCCTGGATGTCCTCGTGCCCCGGGAGGGGTTGGAAGCATCTCCCGGATTTTTGGGTCATGGATGTGACCCCGGAGCTGTTCTGACGCGGAGGGAAGCTTGGAATCCATCCCAGGACACCTCCAAGGGGTTTTCTCTCTGGAAAACTGGGAAAATGGGCTGTCGCTGGGATGGGAGGCGCCGCACCGGGAATCTGCTTCCAAGCCTGGCTTTGCTAAGGCCGGACCAACTTCGGTTCTTTAGCGATTCCTGAAAACACTCCAGGATTCCTTAAGGGTTGGAATTTGGGAGCTTTAGGCAGGAAAAATCCCTTTCCCGATTTATTTTCTCCGGAAAATGGAGCTCTTTGATCCCAGCTGATTTCTTGGCTCTGCTCTTGCCAGGTGAGGTCTCTGCTCGCAGCAAAGCTGGGCTTTATTTGTTACATTCCTCTTCCTAAAGTGCTCCTCGCTGCTTAAGCCAGGCCTAACATCCCCAGCGCCATCCTGGGCGCTCATTCCAGCATTCCCGAGAGCCTGGATGCTGGGAAAAAGGGATTTGGGGCCAACTGGAGCAGCTCCTGTGCTTTGACCTCGGCTCTTTCCTCTTCTTCCTCCTGCTGGGCTGAGCTGTTGGCCCGGCACGGGCGGGAATTGCTTCCCAAGAATTCTCCTCATTCCCTGCTGTGGGAATCTGGGATTTGGGAATTCTGTGGCTGGAAGTGTGCGTGGCTGAGCTCCGCCACTTGGATCACCCTCAGCTGATGGCTCTCGGATGAGATTGGAGGAGCTTTAGCAGCAAAGCTTGGCTTTAATCCGCGCTTATCCCACCCCTCTCCCGCCAAACGCATCGGGAATCTTCATCCCGATCCTCCTTTGGCACCTCCTCGGAGAAACACTGCTGGGAAAACATGGAGCAGCCTGTGGAAAAACCCAGCAGGAGGGAATGAAAGAATTCCTGCCTCCATCCTGGGAGTCCCAGGACTCCCTCTGGAAGCGGGAAGAGGCCATGACCCTGAGCCCAGGTGTTTTCCAGCGTGGAAATTCCTTGGAAATGTGGCACAGTGGATCCCAGGAGTTGAGCTGTGCTGGGAAACGCAGCGCATCCGAGGCTCCAGCCCATCCCTATGGATGTAGTTTGGGCCGTAGGATCCCGAGTTTTCTGTTGATATTTTCTCTGGGATATTTTGCTGGGTTTTAGGGCATTTTTAAGTGGAAAAAAATGGGATTGGATTGATTCGTGTTAGATTTAGGCTCAGCTTTCCCTTGGCTTTGTGTTTGGGGGCTCAGGCTGATCCCTTGGGAGCCAAATCCTGACTCTTCCCAGCTCCAAGCACCGTGTTTGGAATAATTCCATGGGAACAACTGGGATGGCTCCTGTTAGCAGTCAGTGAACTGGGAATCAGGATTTTCTCCCTGTGTTTGCACGGATTTGGGATTTGTTTCCCAGTTCCTGCTGCAGACAGGAATTCCTGCTGCCCACTCAGTGTTTTCCCTGGATTTCCCTGGCCTGGGATCTCCTTGGGCTGCCCTAAATTCAGGAGCAATCCCAGGGATACCCATCCGAAGCCTCCCAGGTGAGTTTTCCTTTGATCCCTCCGAATTCCATCCCCTGGAGTGCCTGCCCAGCATTCCAAGGCTGGAATTCCTCATGCAGGGAATATGTTCCGGATATTCACACAGATGTTGGAAGCTTGGATTTTGCCCTTAATTCTTAAGGCAGCAGCTGCTGCTTGGGGCCAATCCCTTAATCCTTGGGATTTGAAGGAAAAGACCCTTGGGAGGGACTATTTCGCTGCCTGGGATCGGAGGGAAGTTACTCCAGGGTTTCTCCACGATCCCACCTCGGAGCAAATTCCAAGAGAATTCCCAACCCTCTTCCTGAAGCAGCAAGCGAAGGGGATTAGAGGCTGCTCAGCTCCGTGTCCAGGGCTCTTCCCAACCTCCCTGGAAATACGGGAGCGGTCACTCCGGAGCTGCCTGGAGAACTTTGACAAAACGCAGCTGGAAAAGACAATTTTCCCTTTTTTTCCCCGAATAAAATTCCGGTCTGGGCACTGCAGCAGGCGCAGGGATTTGGCAGCGGATGAAACACTCGGCTCTGGGATCTCATTTTCCCTCTTTCCATGGACAGATGGGAATTGTGTGTGCTCACAATGCTCCCAGTATTTGGCCATTTTTCCCTGAAATTCCAGAGGAATGGGGTGGCTTTGTTTGTGCACAGCTATTCCGGGCGGGAATTCCAGCTGGGTCACTGCTCCCAATCCCTTCCCTCCATCCTGGCAGGGAGGATTTGCCCGGATATCAAAAATCCTGGGAGATCTTGCCGGAACCAGCAGTTGCAGTGTGGATTTTTGGGATATCGGTCGCATTCCCGAGGGATGGAGCCGCGCTGGAGCGGGCATGTCAGATGGATGTGACAAGCGGGGATGTTTTGGGAAGAGCATCCCGTGGGATTTGTGTGGAGCTCGTTGTTCCCAAACTCTTTGATCCTCTCCGCCTGTTTGTTTGGATTTTCCTGCTGTCCCAGGAATTCCTGGGAGATTTGGGATGAGAACACCGGTGTCTGCATGGAATTCTGCTCCCGTCTGCGAGGATCCAGAGGGAAGGAGGAGCTGACTCCTTGGGAATGACAGCGAGGGAAGGACAGGAGGCAAAGCAAAATCTGGGATTTGGTGCCACAAATGGGAATTCGTTGGGATTAAGCTCGGGAAAAGGCGCATTCCAAGGGCTGCCAGCTCCATGGAGCTGAGCCCAGGTGGGATGGGGCTGCTTAATCCCGACCTGCTGGAGATCCCAAATCCATCTCCACCTTCCCTTGGGACAGAGCCGAGGGCAAACAAGGCATGATCGTCCCTGCTGGAGTCACTTTAGGCCCAAGTTTAAGCCAGGCTTAACTCCGCGTTTCCTGGGAAGCGTGATGGAAGCAGAGCCTGGTTTGAGCCGGGCTTTGGGCAGGTGATGGATTTTAGGCTGAGCTTTGCACCCTCCTCGCTCCTTCCTCCGCTCCCTGAGCTGAGCTTCAGGCAGGGTTTGTTACGAACAGCTCCGGATTCCAAGGAAAACAACCTGGGATCGCTGGAATTCTTTTTTCCTTGGCAGTTTCCGAGCAGGAATCGGCTGTGAGGGAAAGGAGGGGTTGGAATGGAACATTCCCAGCCCAAAGTGGGATCCGTCTTTGTAGACTAAGCCTAAAACCGGGCTTAGCAAAACCCAGGGATTCTCCTGGAGGCAATGCTGAAGCATTCCCTGGATACCGCACTCCCACTGGGATTGGTTTGGGATGGCTGGGACGGAGCTGAGCCCGCTCTGTTCCCACCTTCCCTCCAAGCTCCTTCCCAGAGCCCACAGGAATTCCCTTATCCCCAAATCCTTGTCCTTGGCACGGGAATCAAGGTCGGGATGCAGAGGAGCACTTTGGGATAAGGGATGGGTGAATCCGGGAGCGGGCAGAGGGAGCGAATCCTGGGAAGGGAGCCTGGAAATTTTTCCCCTGCTGCAGATCTCCCGGACAGCTCATCCCAAAGGGATTGCTCCTTGTTTGCTTGAGGGATGGGGACTCAGGAACGAGGGAGACTCGGGAATTAGAGACTCGGGAATCAGGGAGTCGGGAACAGGGAGACTCAGGAAACAGGAATCTCGGGAATCAGGGAGACTCGGGATCAGGAATGCTCAGGAATCAGGGAGGCTCAGGAATGAGCGAGACTCGGGAACAGGGAGACATCAAGGAATGAGCTTGGTCCCGCGGTGTGTCCTGATCCCGGCTCCTGCTGGATGTTATCCAGGTTTTCTGCACCTTCCGATGGCTCCTGGAGCGATCCAGTGCCAAGCAGTCACAATTCCTGCTGCTCCAGACATCTCGGGATTCTGTCTGCCTGGGAATGCCTGGACCAGCATCCCTAAAAAGGCTCCGGGGCCGGGGCTGCCAAGAGGGATGAGCTCAATCCGGCTGGCACATCCTGTGGGGTTGTTTTCTCCGGAATGCTGGGATGTGCTGCTCTTTCCAGTGGGTTGGGAAGCCAAGAGCTTTCCCAAAGCTCTGGATTTTTGCTGGGAGCCTGTCCCGAGCTCCTTTAGTCTGGATGTTGGGAAAACTTGGTCTTCCCATGAAAGTTGTTGTTGCCAGTCCATAAATATTCCCAGGAATGGGATCTCCGCAGGTTGGAAGAGCCCTGGATAAATGTGGAATTATCTGGGATGGCCCTCAGTGCTTGGATTTACATCCTGGTCCATGCAATTCCAGCCTGACCGATCCATGAATTTCCGGGTGTTGTTTGCAGAGGGCTGGAGAAGTTTGGGATAATGGCGGGAATGAGCGAATTCCCTGCCAAAGGAGCGGGGCTGCTTTCCCTCTGGAATGGCTGGAATTGCTTTATCCCAGGTCACAAACCGGCCCAGGCCAGAGCCAGCAGCTCCTCCCAGCCTTTGGAATATGGAGCATGGAATATTCACCTCTAGACCCAAATCCTTTAGATCTGCTCCAGGTATCCCAGTTTCCTAGCAATGATTTCTGGGATCAGTGCTTGGAATCTGGGCATTGTCCACCTTCCTCCTGTTCAGGCTGGAAAACTTCTCCCAACCTATTCTGGCTGGAAAAACCCCCTGGCTGTTTTGTTTATCCATGGATTTCATGCTCCATGGGCACTGATATTCCCAGTGGAATTGGAGCAGGATCAGGACTCGTCTTTTATGGATGGATGTCTCCGGTGCCATTGCTTGGAGAAATTCCATTGACCAGTAGGATTCTATTCCAGCAAATTCCATTCCAGCAGGAATCCGGTGCTGCTTTTGTAAAGTTGGGAATTTTGATTCCATTCAATTTCTTTTCTTGACCTTTGGATCCGAGATCCCAGCAGTGGCTGAATCCAGGGAAAGTTGTCACTTGATTTTCCATTGGGTCTAGGTTCTTTCCCTCTGTGTACTGATTTTTCCAAGGAAAAGAGGTGGATAAACCTTTGGCCTGAGCCCGTTGCATTCCTTTGCTGGAATATTGGGAAGATTCGGATAAAATTTGGGATGTGGAATCTGTTCCCTGTGCGAGTCCATCCCTAAAAGCTTTGGCTGCGTCGAAGGAAGGAAATTGGGAATTTCCAAAGCCTGCTGTGATCTCGCCAGGAAAAGGAGCGGGAATCATCCATCCCTCACCAACTGCTCCGTTTGTGTCTCAGAACTCCCATTTTTTGAGGTTTCCTTTTGCCTTAATTACAGAAAAATCTCGATGTATCCTTGGGAATTCCTTAGTTCAAGCGTGAAGAGAGAATTCCTGCTTGGGATTATTTTTAGGCTCTGAAACAATTCCCGAGGTCGTTTTTCCCTGATTTATGGCGATCCCCGGCGCAGCTCTGTGAAAATAATTTTTAAATGGAATTTTTCAGCAGTTTTATAGGAATTCCTCGTGGGAAGGGAAAATAAACAGCTTGGAATTCCCCAGCCAGGGTTGGATTATGAAATTTGGGATTCCAAATGTTGGGAAAAGCTTCGGAGCTCCGTGTTTGGAGAGTTCCAACGTTAAATAAAACCTGGGAATGCGGCAGGGGATGGATCCAGGCTCCTTCCCGCTTTTTGGTGGCTGAAAGGGAATATTTGGGGATGTGGTGAGTAGGATCCCGGTTTCCCAGATCCCATCCCGAGGCTCTGGAAGGTGAAGCACATGAGGTTGGTGTCCCGGGACTGCATTCCCTGTGCTCCTTCCCGGCTTTGTCCGGGGTTTGCAGAACTGCAGGAAAAGTGGTGAGCGGGAAAATCCATGGATTGTCAGTTGGGGTGAGTGGAGTGGATGGGAAGAGCATCCTTGGTGCTCCACAATTCCTTTGATCTGCAGGAATGGGAGGAACGGTCTGGGAGTGGTGTCCCGGAGCAGAGCATTCCCGGTGTCCTGGGGCATTCCCACTGTCCCAGGGAATTCCTGGTGTCCTGGAGCATTCCTGGTGTCCTGGGGCAGAGCATTCCCGGTGTCCTGGGGCATTCCCAGTGTCCTGGAGTATTCCTGGTGTCCTGGAGCAGAGCATTCCCGGTGTCCCAGAGCACAGCATTCCCAGTGTCCCAGGGCATTCCCGGTGTCCCAGAGCATCCCTTTTATCCCAGAGCATTCTCGGTGTCCCGGGGCAGAGCATTCCCAGTGTCCCAGAGCAGAGCATTCCCGGTGTCCCAGGNTCCCAGAGCAGTCTCGGTGTGGCGGGGCAGAGCATTCCCAGTGTCCCAGAGCAGAGCATTCCCGGTGTCCCAGGGCATTCCCGGTGTCCCAGAGCAGAGCATTCCCGGTGTCCCAGAGCATCCCTTTTATCCCAGAGCATTCCCGGTGTCCCGGGGCAGAGCATTCCCAGTGTCCCAGGGCATTCCCGGTGTCCCTGGAGCATTCCTGGTGTCCTAGAGCAGAGCATTCCTGGTGTCCCAGGGTATCCCTTGTATCCCAGAGCATTCCTGGTATTCCAGAGCATCCCTTTTATCCCAGAGCATTCCCGGAGTCCCAGACCAGGCTTGGAGAGGAATCCCAATTGTTATAGAAGTGCCCCAGTGCATTCCCTCTGTGAAATTCCCAAAGGATTTTCCCCCTCCCCACACCCAGGAAAAGTTGTTCTGGGTTTTTTTTGGGATGGGGAGCGGGGAATGAGGAATTATTAATGAGTTTGGAGCCGTTGCCATGGAAACCTGTTGCTAATGGATCTCTGGGGTTTCCTCTCCGCTCGAGCCGTGTTTCCTGGGAATATCGTTCCCATGGCAACGGATGTCACCGATCCCTGGGTGGCTCCGGGGCCACCGCCTTGGAAGGGCACAAAAAGCTCTTTTTTCCATGATCCCGGGAATTTTTAGTGGGAAAAGGGGCTCCCTTCTGCTACTCCAGAGAGCTTTTTGGGAATACTTGGACCAAAAATTCCTAACTTCATACCTTTTCTTGGGAATTTTTCATCCCAAATCCAGCCCTCACTTCCCGTGTGCTGTTTGCTGCCTCCTCTTCCTCGCCCTCCCCTTGACCTTGGAGTTTTGGGAGAAAAGCCTGGGAAAAGTGGGAATTTTGTGGCAGGATAACGAGGCACGACAGGGTTATTGGCAGCTCCGTGGTCCCTTTGAGCTGGGGCTCCCTGGAAAGAGATGGAAGCGCTTCCCAAAAATGGCAAATGAGAAATTCCAAGAGGTTTTCTCTCTTTCCAGACCTTGTGGATGAGGTGGGAATTTCCAGGATCAGCACCTGCAGCTGGGATGATGGGAGAGGGCATGAGCTGAACACAGGGAATTCCTTGGGCTTGGATTTTAGATTTATTGGGATTTTTCTCCCTAAACCAAGTTTTTAGTTCAGTTTTGTGGGATTTTTGGGATTTTTTTCCCTCCTTCTCCCCATCCAATGCCATTCCTGAAATTCCTGCCTGGAAGCAGGAGGGTTTGGAAGCCCTTTGGGAAGGGAAGATGTGGAAGGAGTTCTGTGTCCGGTTGTTGTTCCTGCTGTTGTGCAGGATCCAAATGGATTTATTTGGAGGAGCAGCACTCCGAGGAGCTGCTTTTCCAAGGCAAGCTGAGTTTGTTTCTGTTTCAAGCCCAGAAGGGTCACTCGGGGCCACTTTCCAATGTTTTGCCGTCCCGTGGCCGTGTCCGGTGGATTCCTTGTTTTCCAAGGGCTTCTCCCGAACGGATGGCTTCGCTAGGGAGCCCGGAATGTTTGGGTGCTGAATTCAGACTGTTTATCTCCAGAGGTCTTGGAGTTCAAACGCTTAAGAGATGCTCCGAAGCCTTTCCAGAGCTTTTCCAGAGGTGCCGGCTCGATCCACCCTGAGATTCTGGGAGGATCAGCACTATTCCAACAGCAGGAGGATTTTTAGGGATTTACAACTCAACCTGGTGCATCTCGCTCTTCCCAAAATTCTGCCTGGAACCCCCCTCCCAGCCAATGTGGCCTCGCCGTTTTCCGTGTCCATTCCGTGCCGGCTTCCAGGCGGTGCCTGGAGAGGAAAGGTCAGATTTGAGGGAGATTTATGAATCCTGGCAGCTTTTCCAAGGATGTTCCGGCATCCTCGACCTTGGAGCAGAAGCTGGGCAGCACTGCAGGTTCCCACTTGGCTCCTTGGCGTGAATTCCCAGCCTGTCAATCCTGAAAACGCTGATGTTCGGATTTTAGCAGCGTGGTAGAAATCCGGGATAATTACCCTGGAATTAGATCATTCCATGGGAGAGGCTGTTCACAGCTGCTCCTTCCTAATCCGAAGGGCTGATTCAGGCTTTATTCCCAATTTCCTCTCGGATTGTTTAAAGGGAAAATAAAACTCCTTGGCTCCATTAAAAAACCATGGAATTATTGCTTTTCCAGCAAATCCAGGCTGTGATTAAATCCTTCCGTGCTATTCCTGTTATTGGAGAAGGAAATTTTTCCAACCAAAGCTGAAGTGGTCACCCTCAGCTAAATTCCACCTTTTATCAATTTAATTAGAAATCATTCATTCCATTAAATAATCTGGGAATGCTGGGAAGGAATTGCCAGTTGCCAGGACAACCCATTTCTCCTTCGCTCCCGTTTTAATCCTGATTTTTCCTCCCCCCTTTCTTTCTCCAATGTCACTTTGGATCGCATCATCCTGACAGGAGATTTCATTATTTGGGAATTCAGGCTGCCTGGATTGAAAGGCAGAGGGAATTTTGGGAAGTTAATGGAATTTAGGGAGCTCTTCTTGTATCCGTGCCTGTCCTCCCCGGAAGGTCACGAGGAGCAGCAGGAATGACAGGGAACGCTGGAAAATCAGTGGGAGCAAACAAGAGGTGTCTCCTCTCTTATCCCAAAACCTCATTCCAGCAGATTCCAGCTGGGAATGTCCTTGAATCCAAGCTAGGGCTGTGACATGGGACACGGCGTGAGATCCATGGGATCCGTGAGCTCCTGCTCAGCGCAACTCCAGGGGCAAAATGAGGGTGGCTCAAAGTCTGCCTGCTCCGGGGTTTTCCTGGAAAACCACTTCCCTCTCTCCCATCCTTTCCCCTCTGCACCGAAATAGTCTGAGTTTCGGGTCGGGATTGAATTTTGGTTAAATAATTCCAAAGGAAGTCATGGACGCAGGGCTGGATGTCACCTCAAAGGGAAGAGCTGCTGATGGCAGGTCCGTCCACGTTCCACGGGAATGGACTGGACATTGGGAAAAGGAGCCCTGGCAAAATCCTGAAAAAGAAAAGCTTAAAAAATAAGGTTATTCCTAAAAAATCTTGGAATACTTGGAATCCACTGAAATCCCAGCCTCCTCTGACTCCACATCTCCGGAGCTCCGGAGGGGATAAATCCATTCATTCCAGCCCCGTTCCTGATCCATTATTTACGGCCCAACATTTGCTCTGGAAAACCTCTCTGTGTGTGCGCTGCCAGAACCTTTGGATGCCGTGGGATTTTCCCTGTTTAATGAGTCCTGGGGACGGGAAGAAGGGTCGGGAGAGGGGGAGACACCGACCGTCTCCGCTCCGGGTTTTTCCTGCCCGAGAGACACCTCTCATTATCCCAGGTTGCTCCAAGCTGGCCTTGGACACTTCCAGGGATGGGGCAGCCACAGCTTCTCTGGGAATTCCATCCTCAGGGAAGGATTTCTCCCTAAAATGAGACCACGCTCCATTTAAATCCAATTTCCAGCCCAGGAGCCGTCAGGATCCTTTCGTTTGGCCCAGCCTTTGGAAAGNAAAGGAGCCCTGGCAAAATCCTGAAAAAGAAAAGCTTAAAAAATAAGGTTATTCCTAAAAAATCTTGGAATACTTGGAATCCACTGAAATCCCAGCCTCCTCTGACTCCACATCTCCGGAGCTCCGGAGGGGATAAATCCATTCATTCCAGCCCCGTTCCTGATCCATTATTTATGGCCCAACATTTGCTCTGGAAAACCTCTCTGTGTGTGCGCTGCCAGAACCTTTGGATCCCGTGGGATTTTCCCTGTTTAATGAGTCCTGGGGACAGGAAGAAGGGTCGGGAGAGGGGGNTGAGTCCTGGGGACGGGAAGAAGGGTCGGGAGAGGGGGAGACACCGACCGTCTCCGCTCCGGGTTTTTCCTGCCCGAGAGACACCTCTCATTATCCCAGGTTGCTCCAAGCTGGCCTTGGACACTTCCAGGGATGGGGCAGCCACAGCTTCTCTGGGAATTCCATCCTCAGGGAAGGATTTCTCCCTAAAATGAGACCACGCTCCATTTAAATCCAATTTCCAGCCCAGGAGCCGTCAGGATCCTTTCGTTTGGCCCAGCCTTTGGAAAGAGGTGGAATTCCCATGGGATTTAGGAGGATTAGGGAGGGATTCCCCAGTTGGGTTCAAACGCTGATTTTGGGTTCTCCAGCCTCCTCTGACTCCGGAGCTCCGGAGGGGATAAATCTGTTCATTCCAGCCCCGTTCCTGATCCATTATTTATGGCCCAACATTTGCTCTGGAAAACATCTCTGTGTGTTCGCTGCCAGAACCTTTGGATCCCGCGGGATTTTCCCTGTTTAATGAGCCCCGGGAGCAGGAAGAGGGGTCAAGAGAGGGGGAGACACCGACCATCTCTGCTCCGGGTTTTTCCTGCTCTCAGTTGCTCCAGTTTTGCAGGAATTCTCCTCCCAGCCAGCGAGATCAAAGGAAAAAGGGAAAATAAATCCGCGGAGCCACTTGTTGGGATTTCCCTTTGGAGACACCTAAATTGCAGCTTTGCTTTTCCATGTGCTAATTATCCATTGTTGGATTTTTCCATTTAATTTGTTGGTTGTTCCCTTTTTTTCTTTTCCCCCTTCTAAATCCGTTTTTTTTCTGGAGGCGCTCGATTCTGCGGGAAGCTGATCCACCCCATCCCAAGGGTGCTCTGGAGTGAGTAGGAATCACATTCCCATTTTTCTGCCCCCTCCTGCCCTCCCTCGCCCTGGTGGCTCTTGCTCCGATGGGATGATTTATTTTCCATTTGCCAAAGGATGGAATAATCCATAGCCGTGTGCCTCCGGCTCTAATCCCTCTTTTTCCCCGGAGCAATTGCATCCCATGTGGGAGGGGTTTTAAAGCTTTTTTTTTTTCTTTCCGAGATTTGGAATTAAAACTCAGGATGCCTCAAAGCCAGGCTGGAAATGCACAATGGAAAATGAGGAATATTCTGATTAAATTCGTCCTTTCCCCTTGACTTCCCTGGAATTCCATATAAATCCGGGAATTGCTCCTTGCCCCCATCCTTCTCCCAACATCCTTGGTTGAGGATCAGAAATCCAAATTCCTAAAAAACCACGGCAGCCGGCGAAGCTTCCCGGCTCCGTCCCCTCCCATCCTGGGCATCCCATCCTGGAGAACCTTTTCCATGACCTGCGTGGATTCCGATTTCCCGCTCCTGCTGGTTTAGAGGGAACGAACCAGTCAGGCTCCTGGAAAAGGCAGCTTTTCCACACTAAATGGAGGGAAAAGAGAGGATTGAGAGGAATTAGGGGGGATATTCCCAGCATTCCTGCTCCCCGTGTGGTGCCCTGGGAATGTGGCAGCGCTGTTCAGCCTCACTGATTCCCAATGAATTCCCAGGATCACTTGATCCCGTTCCGTGTCCCCGAGCCAATGTCACTCATCCCACGCGTCAGCACCGACTCCGAACATCCCGGGCAGCTTCCAGCCCTTCCCAGATGTTGATCTGGACTCCCAAAAGCCTTTTTTATCCATGTATTTCATGGAAAAATCCATCCTTTTTTATTTTTCATCTCAATTTCCTGGTCAGATTTTGCGATTTTTGTTCTTTTTCCTTTTTTCCTGGATTTTTGTGGCTGGATGCTCCATCCTCCCTGTGTGGCCAGCAGGAAAGGCTGATGTTGGGATAAGGAAAATAAGAAATCCATGGATTTGGCTTGGCACAGGGACAGTGGCCACACCAATCACTCCGTGGGGATAATTAAAATCTCTGCGTGGGCGTGAGAAACAACGGAGCAAATCCCATCTCGGATCCTCTGGATCAACCCTCTCCCTTTCCAGCTGATCCTGGGGGTCGGGAGCAGATCCAGAACATTCCAGGATCCTCTGTTTAATATCAATTAATGGAATTTTGCACTCCTGAAAACCCTTCCTGGCTTTGAATGGGAAGATGAAAATGGATCCACGGAGCTTCCGGGAGTGGCTGAGGGAACTGTCCGAGGGAATCAGTGGGAGAAAAACAGGGATAATGTGGATGTGAAAGGGATTCATGGAAAGAAATGTTGGGATGATCATGGCAGGAAACTCTGCCGGAATCCAGGCATTTGGTTTTGCTGGGAGAGGCTCATGAATGGGAGCTCTTGTCCGTGGTCAGGGATTTTGGGAAGAGGGGGATGTGGAAACAGGATCCGGGAATGTGGCTGGGAATAAGGGGGACAGCCCTGAGGGCTTGGAGAGTCCAGAGAGGGTTTAACAGAGATCCCTGGGAAAATTCCTGTTCGATTCCCAGATCCTGGAATGGGTTGGGTTGGAAGGAACCTTGAAGCTCCTCCATTCGCATTCCATGAGCAGGGACACCTCCCACTGTCCCAGGCTGCTCCAAACTCTATCCTTGGACACTTCCAGGGATCCAGGGGCAGCCACAGCTTCTCTGGGAATCTGTGCCACGGCCTCCCCACCCTCCCAGCCAGGAATTCCTTCCCAAATCCATCTAAACCTCCTCTCTCCCAGTTTAAAGCCATTCCCCCTTCCTGAGAGGGACGAAGCTTTTAAAGGAAAAAGAATTCTGAGAAAGTTTAAATTTTTCCCTCTTTGAGCAAAATTCTTCCAAAATCTGATAAATCCGGGATCCAACCAGGTGACTCCACACAAACCTTGGCCTTTCCCTGTGCTGGGCAGGGAAGGAGTGGGACTGACTCCAAGGAAAAGTTTGGGAAGAGCGTGGAGATGTCAGGGCTTATCTGATGGAAGGGGAAAAATGCCCGGAACCCTTCGGTGTTCCCGAGGTTTGTCAGGAAATCTTTCCTAACGACTTCACTCCGCGTCTCCGCCTGGAGTTGGGATGGGGTTTGGAGGGAAGGACATCAGGAAAGATGGATAACAACGGGAATTCAACAAGGACTCCAGCCAATTCTCCTTTGCAATCCAATTTCCACAGGCAGGATGTGCCGCTGGAAATGCCAGGGCTATTTATGGAGACCGGGATCACGGGGAAACGTAGAAAACTTCGGAATTTCAGCAGCTTTGTTATCGGGATCTGGGAGAAGCTGTCTGGAATGGTCTGGAAGGAGCTGGGGGGGTTTATTTCCGTGGTTTTCCAAGGTTGGATGGGGCTTGGAGCAACCTGGGACAGTGCGAGGTGTCCCTGCCCATGGAAGGGGCTGGAATGGATGAGCTTTGAGATCTTTTCCAACCTATTTTCCAAACCATTCCATGATTCTGCGATTTCCTGAGATCAAACTGAAAGAGTAGGTTTAGTATGGGATCTTGGGAAGGAATTCCTCCCCCATTCCTCTCCTGCTTCTCCTCCAGCTTATCCCAGTGCCCCATTCCAGGCTTTTCCCTGCTCCCGGACACATCCAGCCCCATTCCCTGGCTGAGGAATCCCAAATCCTGCTCCTTCCTTGCCTTTTGTTCTCCTTAATCCATATATGGGGCTTTTCCAGGAGAAACTTCCCAGCAGGGCTCCAATCTAAACAGTGGCAGCATCCCAGGACTTCTGCAGCTCCAAGCTCCCGGAACAGCCTCCAGCTGGAATTAGGAGCCCTTAGGAATTCGGAATCCCCAGCAGCGCTTTTGTCATGTAAAACTCCCACCTGGAATTTGCTTGGAAGTCGCTGTGTTGGGAAGCTGCAAGGAAGAAACCTCTGGAATGCAGAAGCTGCCGGGGTTGGAGCAGCACAGGCATTTTTAGGAGTTTTTCCCATTTTTCCCTTTTTTTTTGGTGGCTGTACAAAGCTCTGCTCCCACCTCTGGGAATCACAGGGATCTCTCCACGGATCCGTTGGATTTTGTGCAATCCAAAATCCGGCGCCTGCAGGGATTAAGTTGGGAATTTCTGCTGGCAGAATCGGATGGTGCGTCCAGAATTCCCTGATTTTCTGTGCTTGGATCACGAAGGAAGCATGGCAGGGGAAAAAGAGGAATATTCCCTCTGCTCCATGAGTGTGTGAGCAGGGAAAGGCTGATCCATGAGGAAAACTGGCACAGATTCCCAAAGAAGCTGTGGCTGCCCCTGGATCCCTGGAATTGTCCAAGGCCAGGTTGGACGGGGCTTGGAGCACCCTGGGATAGCAGGAAGTGTTGAGGTTGGAACTGGATGGGCTTTAAGGTCCTTCCAACCCAAACCAGTCTGGAATTAGGGATCAGCAGTACCATCCCAAACTTCCCAGTCCAATGGGATCATCTCCCGGCTTGGGATGGTGGATTTGGGATAATTAGGACAGGATTTGACCCTGGATATGTCGGTGTTGTATCCATGGATATCGGCTGCTCGTGTCCCAAGGGAGAGGAGGAAAAGCAGGAAGAGAAGTGGGAAAACAAAAGCTTTTCCATCCTTTCTGTCCCTGTCTTCCCACGATGGAAATATCCCACCTCAACCATAAATCCAGGTCCCGGGGGGAGTTTTTTTCCCTCTGGAAATGGAATTTTGTGCCGGCATAACCTGGCAACCCACCCACACCGGAGCCAGCGGAGGCCGAGTTATCCAATAATTATTGGATATCTGACTGGGAGCAGCTTCCTCTGCATCCCAGGGCTGTTGATCCTTGGAGTATCCCAGGATCAGAAATACAGGGAAGGAAATGGGAATTGGCATTTTGAAGGTGCCGGGAGCTGTCCTAATAACGGGATCATTTCCTCTGGAGCAACGGGAAGGTCGGGCTGATCCATCAGGGATGGGGATGTGGAGTTTGGTGTTGTCTGGCATTGGAGAATTCGTGGAATCATGGAATTGTTTGAGTGGGAAGGGGCCTTGAAGATCGTTCCCAACGCCTCCCACTATCCCAGGGGTGCTCCAAGCCCCGTCCATCCTGGCCTTGGAAAATTCCAGGGATGGAGCAGCCACAGCTTCTCTGGGAATCTGGGGCCTCCCCACCCTCACATATTGGAAATTTCTTCCCGATATCCCATCGAAACTTTCCCTCTGGCAGAGAAGCCCCATCCGTATCCCCTGGAAATGCAGCATCCCGCTCTCCAGGAACCTTGGATCACTTCCCAAAGCCTTCCGAGATCCCAGGAGTGGGCACTGACAACAACGCATTGCTTAAAATGAATTGGGAATTTGATCCCAAAGTCCAATTTTAGCCAAATTCCCATTCTCAGGAATTTTCTGGCTGGTTTGGAAAAGGAAAAACATCTTCTAATCCCATTTTATTGGCTCATCCTCTCCTACACATCCTGCAAACCTGACTTTGGGAAAAGTTGGGATTTTGTTGGCTCGAGGGATCCATTTGGAGCTGGGAGAGGCTTTGGGATCCGCAGCTCATTCCAGGCCAGCTCCTGTCTCCCATGGGAATTCAGGATTTTGGGGATATTTTGGTTTGGATGCTCTGGATATCCCCGCTCCAGAATGTGTGGAACTGTTTGAGCTTTGGGATTGGAACTTCCCACTGATCCTGGTTTTTTGGGGGGGATAACTCACTCTTGGGGGATTGGAATTATTTTGGAATTGGATTCAGTTGGTTTTGAACTCTGGTAAAGTCAGCTTTTGGCTGTGGAGGTTTGGATGATTTTTCCTGGGAATGGGAATATTTATTCCTGGAAGACAGCGCTGGCGCCGTGAGTGGTGTGGGATTCCTGCTTTTCCATGCTGCTTTTCCCCGTCTGTGTCCATTAAATCCCAGAAAATCCCTTGTCACCGCTCACCTCTGACAATTCCACCCAGTTTTTCCTTCCCCCTTTATCCTTCCATCCCCTCTCCCGCCTTTCCCTGCTCCACTTTCCCTGGAAGTTCAAACCCTGGTCACAGCCAGGTGGGAGCACAACTGAAACGAGGCCAGGCTTTGTCCCAGTTGGAAAACGAGGAATATTTTGCTGTTGGGAAACACTCCCGATGCCACTTCGCGTTAGACACGAAGCCACCGCCAGCACACTCCCGGTGTTTGCCGGAAAATCACGGATTTTTGCATTTTCCAAGATAAACCAGGTGCTCGGCAGGCGGGAATTTCTCCTCTGCTGCTTTTCCGTGTTGTTTTTCCTGGGAATAATCTCCCCTTCAGGGAGAAGGGATGGGATCGCTGGGAATGGGATGCTGAAGGGAGAGTTTAAAACATGTTGGGATTCAAGGATTTGGCCACGACCAAAATCCAGCTTTATCCCTGCTGGGATTTGGGAATCATCTGAGATCCCATGGGATTTAAGGCTGAGGAGGGGGAATGGAGAGGGGAAAGAGCGTGGAATGGTTGGATGCAGCTCCGGTTGGGATCTGAGGTTGGGATCAGCACAACCTGGGCTGCTCAGGGCTTTGGGGACATCCCAGGGATCCCCAATCCCGCTTCTCCGTGGAGCAGAGCCCGGGAATGCAGCTCTGCCAAGGGGTGCCGCATCTCCCAGAATTCCACCCCAAAATTCCAGCCTCCTGACCTCATCCAGGCTCGCAGCTGCTGGGATTTCCCTGGATTTGTGGCGCTGTTGGTGCCAGCCCCGTGTCCCCCTCCCGGCATTCCCGCTGTCCCCCAGGGCATACAACAATTCCATGGCAGATCTCCCATCCCAGCACGTCCAGAGGGGTTGGAAAACAGCAGAAAGGCTCCTTTGCTTCCCAAATCCAGGCCTGGATTCCCAGCTCCTCCACGGACTCCCATTTTTAGGAGGGAGGAGCAGTTTGGAGCTGTTTTGTGTGGCAGGATCGGGACAATTCCAGCATTTCCATGATCCAAGGTTGCTTCGGGAACGATTTGGTGATAATTAATCCCCATTCCCAGCACTTCCAAACTGTCCAGGAGTTCAAACCGGGGCTGGTTCTGGGGAATTTCTCTCCAGCTGCTCAGAGCCATAAATATGGAATTTGTGTCAGCTTTATCCCTTCGGGTTGGCATCCAGAGGAGGGAAAATTCCTGATCCAGCATTTCTGTCCTGGAAAAAAAATCCCAAAGCCAGCGATTTTGGATGTCAAAAAATCCTCTGGGTGTCCAAGGATTTTGATCTCCTCTGGTTTTCCTTTCCAAGTGGAAAGAAGCCCTGGAAATCTGGAAAGTGCTGGGAAAGTGCTGGAAAAATCTTTTTTTTTTGTCACCCTCTTAGGGAATTTTGTAAACAGTAATTTATGGGAATTCTGATAACTGGATTTGGGGGGTGCGGGGAGTATCCATGTCCCACCGCTGGGAATATTGGGATGCACCGGGGCACGGTGGAATCCCTGGAAAGTGGAGGAAGCAGCAATTTCCCCATTTTTCCTCCGGCTCAGCTTAAAACTGGTTAAGGAAGGAATTGGGAAAAAGGGAGACGAATCCAGCTGGGAGCCTCTGCTCATTCCCAAGCCATAAACTTCTGGAAAATAGGGACTTACAAAGCAACACTTGGAAGGATCCCACTTTGTGGAATTAATGGGGAATGGGGTTTCTTTTTAAATCCATTTCCAAGAGGAGAAGTCTTCCTTTTGGTGAAAGGAAAAATATTCCAAACCTTCTGGCTCATGGAGCAGCCTCATTTTCCAGCCCAGCAGAGTTGTCAGAGCGGCTGCTTCTCCTTCGTTTCCCATTTCTCCTGGGAAAATAAGGATCAGGAAGTGACAGGTGTGAAGTGGGAATGATGTGGGAAAGGCCTGGGATAAACCTCTGGATACCCAGCGCCTGCTCCCATTAGATTTGCCTTTTCCCAGTTGCTCCCAGTTGGAAATGTTGCTCCAAAGGGAGATTTGAAGGCGAGGCAGGAGTGGGATGGTGCCTGGATGTCCCTGTGTTCATCCCTGAAAATTCCAGGGATCCTCGTGGATTTTCTGGATGAGGTTAAACAAAGCTGGGTTTAAGCACGGGGATGGCTCCCACCTGCAGAATTCCCTGTTAATTACTGGGAATTAAGGAGTGATCTCTGCAGGGAGACAGGAGAAGGATTTATCCCAACATCAGCCGGGTCCTGCTTTTTCCCAGGAGCCAGAGGGAAAAGCGAGCTTGGATCAGAGAATTCCAAGAGATCTGAAACGGCTTTTTCAGTTTGACTTTTGAAACATGGCTTGGAAATACTCGTGCCGGAGAATTCCATGGAATTCTGAGGTGCTGCAGGAGAGGGAGAGTTTGGGAAGGGAAAGGCACCCCCCGGACACTGTCACCTCCAGAGGCAAAATCCCGGGAGCTGCTCCAAGCTCAGCAGGAACATCCTGGCAGGAACGGGGAGGTCTCATCCAGCAGCAAAAGCTGGGCTGGGAGGGAAATTCCTGGATTCAGTTTTCCTAAGTGAGGGTGGGAATTCCTGCAGCCGAGCCCCGGGGAAGCCTCTCTCCCTACTCCATCCTCTTTCCATACGGAAAGGCTTTTCCTAACCCTGCAGAGCACCTGGGTTCGGTGAAACAACGGGATGCAAATCCAAAGGGATGCCGTGGGTTGGGTGAAGGCAGCACCCTTTGGAATGGGATCGCGGGGCACAAATCCAAAGGGATCGCGTGGGTTGGGTGGAGGCCTCTTCCAACCCAAACCTTTGGAATGGGATCGGGACGAGGCTTTTCTTGGCACCGCCACCACCTGCCCAGACATTCCCACCCTCTGGCACAGCCTGGAGCCTCTGGAATTGTCCCAGGCGCAGAAATCCGAGCGGGTGCTTTAATCCTCGGCCGCGCCAGGGAAAATCTCAAGGTCGCGCTGTCAGCGGGGGTTCGGCTTCCCCCCGCTCCTGGAATTTTTCCTTTTATGTGGGAAGTGTCGGGATGGCTCCTGGCCAGCTGCCAGGGCTCCGCTGGTCTCCCTGTCCCCTCCTCCATCCCGGGAATCGCCGCTGCATGGGCGTCCCCAAAGGAATGTGCTGGGCTGGGGGTGGGGGGGAGGACGAGCAGAGCGAGCCCAGCAAGGCCAGGGCGCTCCGCTGCCCTTTTCCACAGCCTGGAAAAGTCCTGGAGAGGCTGGAGCGCGGGGAATTCTGCGGGCCGGGGGTCTCCAGCTGCATCCCGTCAGACGGGAAAATATGGAGCCATCCCGGAGTGTGCGCGCGGCGGGAATGCTCGGCAGCCGAGGGCTGGGCGGGGTCGGATCCCCGCTCCCCGAGGAGCATCCAAAGGGCCTGGCTGTGTGCGTGATTCCAGCCGGGAATCGCAGGGATGGGCGCTGGGGCAGGGACAGCTGCGCCCCGGGAGCTTTGGGACCGACGGCAGGAATGTGTCCCTCTCCTCCCGCTGGGAATGCCATTCCGACCCAGCGGGATTCCCACCGTCCACACCCCGGCGTGGGAGTGGGAGCAGCTGGATCCGAGCTCCCCCGGCTCAGGGAGAGATCATGGAATGCTGCCAGGGTGGGAATTCCCGGGTGGGACGGAGCAAAGCCCATCCCAGAGCACTTCGGAGTCACCGAGGTCCTGCCAGGCCCTGCTGGGGCTTCCCCGAGGCCTTCTGGGGGATCTTGGATGGGAAGGGCCGTGGCCACCTCCGAATCCAGGGAATCTGAGCGTGTGTCCCTGTTCCGATCCGCCTGGGCTGCTGCGGGTTCTGTGCGAGGCTGGGAGGGGAGCCCTGGCACAGATTCCCAGAGGAACTGTGGATTCCCCATCCCTGGAAGTGTCCAAGGCCGGGTTGGATGAGGCTTGGAGCACCCTGGGATAGCAGGAGGTGTCCCTGCCCATGGAATTGGATGAGCTTTAAGGTCTCTTCCAACTCAAACCATTCTGGGATTCTGGGATTTTTTTCCAAGCAATCCGCTGCCCTTTTGCTGCTGCAAATCCCGGAGTGATCCCTCTCTGCTCCCATCCAGGGGTGCCTGGACACAAGGACTTGGGACGCTCTGTGTCACCAGGGCTGTCCCACAGTCCCCCTTGTTTCCTCCTGGAGAAGGAGCCCGATCCATTTGTAACTTAAAACAGGGTTTGGGAAAACAGCGGACAGCTCCCGGTGTGTGGGAAATCCATGGATTCTGCTTGGCAGAGCAGGGAATCAGCTGAGGGGGATGTGAGGAGGGGGTGCTGGGACTGGGTAGGGAATCTATCCTGGGAATCTCCAAAATCCCACATTGTCCTTAGAGGCGATGCCTGGGAGCCTCCGCTCTCTTCCCAGCGCTGTGGGATCGCTTGGAGCCAGGAGATCCCAACCCTTGGAGCTGGGAGATTCCCACCCTTGGAGCCATGAGATCCCAACCCTTGAGGCTGGGAGATCCCAACCCCTGGAGCTGGGAGATTCCCACCCTTGGAGCCAGGAGATTCCCAGTTTTGGAGCTGGGAGATTCCCACCCTTGGAGCCAGGAGATCCCAGCCTTTGGAGCTGGGAGATTCCCACCCTTGGAGGCATGAGATCCCAACCCTTGGAGCCGGGAGATCCCCACAACAGCCGAGCATTCCCCCACCCTGGACTTTTCCTGCTTTTCCTGCATTCCCAGCAGCTGGAATAGCAGCTGCTTAGCTCCTTCAGCATCACCCCGAGACTGCAGCTCCAGCCCAGGTTCGTTATCCATGCTAATTATTCCCGATCAGCCGTGAATTCCTGGCTGGATGGATCGGGAGAAATCAGAGGGATCGGGGTGTGATTGCTGCTCCTGGCAGGATGCCATTCCCAGATCCCGAGAAGCAGCTCCGCTGTGCTCCAGGAGCTGCTGTTCTGGGAAGCTCCAGGTTCGGGAGCTGTGCTGCTCCCAGGAAGCAGTGGACGGACTCATCCGGATGTGGGAATACAGGATTTTCCCGGGAGTTTCCGTCCTCCTTCTGCCTCCTTTTGGGATCGCTCTGGTTTGGCTGGGGGAGCTCATTGCTGCTTCCTTGCCCCCATGGATATTCCCAGCTCTGCCCACCTGGGAATTCCTGCTGGAATGGCTCGGTCCTTGCCTTAACCTCACCCTAAAATATCCCTGATGTTCCCACCCTGCAATTCCCGCTGGATTTCCCGTTTTGGGATGCAGCAGCAGAGATTTTAGGACCGAGGGGTTTCTCCCAGCAGAGAAGGAAATTGCAATCCTCGTTCCCTCGGTGTATTCCCATTTTCCTCCGCGTTCCATCCCTTCTCCCTGTCCTGCTCCCCGCTGGCAGCCGGGATGTCTGATCCATAGGGAATGTTGTTGTTCCATAAGGAAGGATGCTGAGGCTGCTGCTCCGATTATCCCACCTGTGTTTCTCCATGCCTTGGAGCCAGGATTTGCTGCTGAGCTTGGCTTGGGAGCCTCGTGGTGGGATGGGAATGACAGGAGCTCCGGTCGGGAATCCTGGGACACGCTCAGGGCCAGCTGTGGAGGTGATTCCC
The DNA here is from genome assembly GCA_013397725.1 of Rhagologus leucostigma. Taxonomy (NCBI): domain Eukaryota; kingdom Metazoa; phylum Chordata; class Aves; order Passeriformes; genus Rhagologus; species Rhagologus leucostigma. The sequence goes on along the minus strand of VZTD01002300.1, from coordinate 280,870 downwards.
AACACCTGGCCTGGCTAAACACAGCGAAGAATCCCCTTGGAATGGGCCAACCTGGGAAACTGCCACTCCCAGGGGCTCCATCTGCAGCATTTCCCACCCCTGGAGGTGTCCATGGAATGCCTGGATGTGGCACTCGCTGCTCTGGGCTGACGAGGTGGGATCGATGATCCTGGAGGGCTTTTCCAGCCTCGAGGATTCTGGGATTTTACGGAGAGGGAAGCACTGCCGGAGGCGTTTCTTTCCCCGTGCACTCCGGGCTTTGCAGCAATCCCAGGTTTTTCTCCCTGGATTGCTGGCGATATCCAGTAGCCAGCGGGCTTCATCCCCAGCCAATCTCCCCTCTGGATCTCGCAGAATCTCTGCTTCAGCCCGAATTCCAAATAAACATTGCCATGTTTGGAAATCTCCCTGCCGGGCCCCCCCTTTCCTCCCGGCAGAACTTTGGCTGGAGGGTGACTCATCACAATCCCTTCCCTAACAACAGAAATTCCCGCCGGAGCCGCCGGCCAGGATCCAGAGGGGCCTTTGGATACCACAAAATCCCAGCCACTCCCACCCCTTTGGCCTCCAGATGCATTTTCCCCGTTTTCCCCCCATTTTGGGATTTTCCTGGGCAGTCGGAGCTCCTTTGCCGGCAGCAGGAGCAGCGCCCTGGATGTGCCATTCCATGGGGTGATCCCAAGCTTGGGAATGTCTTTTCCCCACTTAAACTCTTCCCAAGGTGCATCCAGGCTGGGTTTATCCCTCTTCCATGCCCTCTCTCCTCCATGGAGTGGATTTTAATGGAAAAATTCGTTTTTATTGGAATCCTGCTGAGCAGGGGCTTGGGGAGGTGGCTGAGAATAACAATTAGTGCTGGTCAGCCTGGCTCGTTAATTAATCAATTGGATAATTAATTAATTGTTACTTTAAAATAATTATTAATCAATCAATTAAATAATTAATTAATGCACTGCAAATTACACTTAAATGAGGGATAACCTTCGAGGTGTAATTACAGGGGTGCAGTAATTAGCCAGGCTGGGCTGCAGGGGAGAATTCCCAGTGCACAGCCATCCAAAGGGACAAATCCATAGGGACAAATCTCTGCTGCTTCCGATGGGACGGAATCAGTCAAATCCATTCCCAAAATTCCTGGTTTTCCAAACATAGGAGGGATGATGAACCAGCAGTGGTGAAGGCAGGGTAGATTTATGGGATTTTGGGAAGGAATTCCTCCCTGGGAGGGTGGGGAGGTCCTGGCACAGATTCCCAGGGAAGCTGTGGCTGCCCCTGGGTCCCTGGAAGTGTCCAAGGCTGCTGTTCCATCCTTGTGGATTGGGGTCTTCCGTACTCTGGGAATGCTGGGATGAGTCTGGCTTGCTCCTGGCTTTTCTCTTTGGCCACTTCCACAAAGCCACAGAGGATTAGGGGGTTCCCTGAATCACAAGATTTTATGGAATCACAGAGTCATGGAATGCTTTGAGTGGGAAGGGACCTTGAAGCTCATCCATTCCCATTCCGTGGGCAGGGACACCTCCCACTATCCCAGGGTGCTCCAAGCCCCATCCAGGCTGGCCTTGGACACTCCCAGGGATCCAGGGGCAGGCACAGCTTCTCTGGGAATTCCATCCCAGCCCCTCCCCACCCTCCCACGGAAGAATTCCTTCCTCAAATCCAATTTAAATCAATTTCAGTTTATTCCCTCCTGTCCCGACCCTGGTAAAAAGTCTCTTTCCATCGTCCCTCAAGTTCCAGAGCCATGATTCTGGAATATTCCTGGGATGTCTCCTACCAGAGCTGCCTCAGCTGAGGAGATCTCCTTGGAAAGGGCTGCCAGGAGCTTCCATCCCTTTCATCCATTGCTATTCCTGGAAAACACGATTTTCCAAGGCTCGGGAGCTGCATTTGGGCAGTTCCTTTAAATAACCCTGATGATGAAGCATTATCCATGGAAAGGCCATCTGTTCCCTGTGCTCCCAGAGCAGCTCCTCCCGCATCCCTCCCTCCTTCCAGCATTCCCAAAGTTTCCAGCTCAGGCTCTCCCCAACCTGTCCCACCCATTCCAAACTCTTCCAGGCCACTTTTCCCAGCTTTTTGGTGTGCCCAAAATCCAGCTCTCCTTGGAAGAAAGGGTGGCTCTTCACCTGAAGTGCGGGGAGCTGCTTTTCTTGGAATTCCTGCCTCGTTCCACATGGCTCTGGAGCAGAGGGATCCGTTCACCTCAGTAATCTGTTCCCTGTGCTCCCAGATTGTGCAGGGCAACTTCTTCCCACATCCCTCCCTCCTTCCAGCATTCCCAAAGTTTCCAGTTCAGGCTCTCCCACCTGTCCCACCCATTCCAAACCCTTCCAGGCCTCTTTTCCCAGCTTTTTGTGAGCCCCAAATCCAGCTCTCCTTGGAGGAAAGGTCGGTGTCTGCACCTGAAGTGCCGGGAGCTGCTTCCCTTGGAATTCCTGCCTCGTTCCACACGGCTCACGTGTGGCTGGGCTGGAGCAGAGGGAGCAGTTAACCTTCATCGGGGAAGGCAAAGGAAAGGTTGGGAAATAATTCCGTTGGAATGTTTGGATTGGGAGAGCTGACATTAGAGAGAGTAAATGTCAGAGGGAGTTTAAACAACGGAACAACTCTTGGAGAGCCACATTTTCCTGTGGGATCGGGCTGCAAATCCGCCTTCCTTCCACACAGGACTTCTAAGCAAGGCTTGTGTTCCCACTTGGAATTCTGGGCGTGCTGAAGTTCATGGTGTGAACCTGCTGCTCCTTTCCACCCTGCAGCCCAACTTTTCCTTGGATCCCCCTTGTGTTTTCCCAGTTGTTTCCGCCTTTCTGTGCTGGGTCCCTCTCCAATGCATTTCCCGCTGATCCCGCCAACCAGGATTTTCTGGAGCATTCCAGGGTCTCCAGTGGCATTTTCCACCTGGACCAGCCCGCTGAGGATGAGCAGGGGTGAGCTGGAAATGGAAACTCCCATTTTTGAGGCGGGAATCTGAATTCCCTATCTCCCTAAGGCGCAGGGCTAGGATGCGGGATTGGGATCGTCCTGGGCAGGACCAGGCGTTGGATTTGCTGATCCCTGGGATTCCAACTCAGGAGATTCCCCAATTCTCATTGGGAGCAGAGAGCCGGAGCTGCTCACGGGTGACATCTTGGCAAAGTGGTGGCAGGGAATTTATGGAATGTGCAGACATGCTGGAAAACCATTGATATTTCCGGGAAAAGGAAGGGACTGTGTGTGTGGGACACGAGGAGGAGCTGAAGGCGCTGCTGGATGGGCTGTGACCATCGGATAAACCAAGAACCCATCCCTGCTGGGATACATGGAATTACTTGGGATGAAATTAGGCCAGGTTGGATTGAGTTTGGAATAACCTGATCCCGCAGAAGGTATCCCTGCTGGATGGGATAAATATCCTTGTTAAAAGCTGGAGCTGGGCGTGATCCAAACCACATTTGATTTTCAGGTCACACTTTTTGGGACAGGATTGTTTTTCCAAGGGTTTTGTGTTGGGATTCCCTGAGAAATTTTGGGATGGCTTAAATTTTCCACACCCTTCCCACCCCACCAGATGGATTCTCTGTCCTCTGGATGGGCAGCTCTGGCCTTTGGAGCCCTGGGGAGGTTCCTGCAGGATCTGGGATGAGTCTTCTCTGCCTGTTTTTAGCACAGAAGGTAAAATTTGGGCGGAATCGAGAGGAGACCATGGGGTGGGAAGGGTTCTGGTTATCCCACCTGGAGCACCCTCATCCCGGCATTCTGTCACTCCATGGCCGCTTCCAGAGTAACGTGTTATCCTGGGATAACAACGGCCATCGACATCCCTGAATTCGCTTCTCCCAACCTGGAATTTGGGGGGATCCATCCTCCAGGAGCAGGATCCAGCCTCCGTGAGCCGGATTCCCGCTCCCAGATTGTCTTCCAGGGCTTCCCCGCTCCATGGCTCCCCTCCTCCATCCCTGCTCCCGGCAATTACTCAGCTGTTTCTCAGCTGTTCCTGGAGCGGCAGGGATGAGAAGGCAGCAGAGATATTACTCCCGTTTTTTTTTTTCCATGTTTTATGGCCGGGATAAGCTGCTCCCGAGCCGTTGGAACAGCTGTGGGTCGGCAGAGCCGAGTGCCGGGCGTGGCTCCAGAGGGAGCGCCGAGTTCACAGCTCCAGGTGGTTCTTTATGATCCCCGCTCCCGGTGTCCCTCACGTTTGTGGGAGACCGATTGCCAGGCTTCCCAAAGGAGCCTTTTGGGAGCTGTGGGATTAGGGAGAGGCCGGGAGAACAGGACTGATCTCCTCAGGCTCCAATCCTGACAAATCCTCGCGCTCCCTGGGCCGGTGCTGGTTTTCCTGCTGGGATCTCCCCGAGGCTGATGGATCACCTGCTTCCCTCCCTCCTTCCCTTCCTGGGAGAAGCCCATTTGCAGTTGCTACGGATTTGTTTTGATGGGATTTCCTGGTTTTCCGTGGCTGAGGGCATCCTGGCCGTGCACTCACTCCTTGCTGCTTAACAGTTCCTGCAGCTCCCAGGTTTGGCTTTTCCTGACAAAAAGCGGGATTTCCCTAAGGAATCCTTTCCCCTGAGGCTTTCCAAGGCCAGCAAGCTCCTCATCCTCTGGGATGAAGCCATGGCACGGAGAAGGAGAAGCCTGGGCAAGCTGGACCCTCTTGTTCTCCTGCTGGTTCATTTTCCTCCAGAGGCTCCTTGAAGAAGCACTGGAAGTGCTATCCCGAATTTCCAGAGCTTGGTGAGGTTCAAGCAAAGGCGTCCCTGACCTCTTTTCATTTTCCAAGCCTGATATTCCAGAGAAAAGCCCTTTGCTTCCCGTGGCCTGCAGGCAGCTCGTTCCTCACCAGGAGAGGTTGCAGCAGGGCGGCCTCGTGGTTAGCTGAACCAGAAAGGAGAATCCAAGAGGAGAATCCAAGGTTCCCAAGGCTGCCAACTTCATCCCGCAGCAGTTTTTGGGATGATTTGAGGGTGCCTCACCCCGAGATCACCCCGAGGATGCTCAGGTGCAGCTCCCGCCCACGGCCCCTCTGCAGGACCCGCGGAGCCTCGCCCACATTCCCGGGTTGCCCTTTCCAATCTGGCAGCTGCCAGGTACTTGGGAAGCGCCTCAGCAGCGTTCCCTTGGCAACGGCGGGAGCTGGGAATGGCAAGGTGTGTGGGAGAAACACCAAACCCCACGTCCGGCCACTTCATTACCGGGAGAGCCCCATCCCCAAGCCTTTTAACACTCGGCTATTCCCAGTTTTTTCACAGCCGGGGGTATTTTTAGCTCTGACACGTCCCAGGGATCGAGTATCCATCAGGATTGGGGAATTCGCAGGGGGGAACCCTTGGGATTTACCGTGTAAGTTAAGCCTGGCCCCGGCTGCCAAGGACGGGGCCGGATTCCCCCGGCTGCTGCACCAAGTGAACTTGGGGTTACCTCCAGCATTCCCCATCCCGAGGAATGACTGACACAGCGGGAAAAACGCCAGAGGTTTTCCAGCAAAAGGGGGAACAAATGAACTCCGTGTTCAGCCCGTGGCAGTCGGGGCTCGTTGCAGCTCCCTGCCAGCTCTGCTCTCCTTCTCCTCCTCGATTTATTCATCTGTCCATCTGCTCTGAGGGAAAGTCAGGGAAGGGTTTTATGGAGGGTTTCTCTTCCCTTTCTCAATTCAGGAAACGAGAGGGAAGAAAGGAGCTGGGGGAGGAATCTAGGCCATCCCATTGTGCCTCTATCTGGGGCTCAGAGCCATCGTGCCGGGCTGGTTTGACAGGGCCCAGTTTCTGTCTCAGGCTTGCTCGTTTGATTTTATTCGGATTTTCTTTTGTTCGCTCAGCTGGAACAGGCGGGCGCAGAGGGAGGGGAAGGCAGAGGATTCCAATAATGGGGTTTTGGCAGCAGGTTGAGCATAAAACAGCTTTATTTGGGATTTTGGGCTTTTTCTTTTTTTGCGGCAGATGAAAGGAACTCGTGGAGGGGCCGGGGCCGGGGCTGGTGATCCCCGGGCTGTGCTGTGTGAGTCGAGTGTCCCGCCCCAGTAGTTGGGATTTTGCTGGGAATCCCTGTCCTTTTCTGTCGGGAATCATTGGGAAGCTGTTGGTAATTGAGCCATGTCTCCGACCTCGATGCGTCCACCCCACTCCTGTGCCGACTGCCTCCAGAACGTCCCAAATCCTGGGATAAACACAGCAGGGTTTGAATCATGGACTGGTTTGGGTTGGAAGGGACCTGAAGGATCATCCAGATCCAGCTTGGAGTCCCGTTCCCACTGTGGGGTTTTGGCTCCCAGCTGGAAGCCACCTGGACCTGGCTTTTCCCCCAGGGAGTTTCTGTTGGGTTTTGCTTCCTGCAAATCCCGATTTTGCTGGTTTGGTGCTGTTGTCCTTCCCTGCAGTCTCGGAATCTGCTGATGGAAACCTCTTGCTCCGCCATTTTAATCATGTCAGGAGCCTGAAGCTTCCTGGATCCCTGGGATGGTGTGTTGGGACGTGTGCGCTGCAGCAGTGTGGGATCAGGGAATGGTGTGGGTTGGAAGGGATCTTAAAGCTCATCCCATGCCATGGGCAGGGACGTTTCCCACTATCCCAGGTTGTTCCAAACCCTGTCCAGCCTGGCCTTGGATCCATCCATGTGTCCTGCAGCAACACAGCCTCGGTGTTCCACCTCTCCCCTCTCCCTCCTGCCCTGACATCCCACTCAGCCACCAAATTCCCCCACTATTCCTGGCTGGCACTGGATGGGCTTTAAGGTCCCTTCTGACCCAAACCATTCCGGGGTTCTGGGATTCTGGGAAGCAAAGCTTTGCTGTCCGATAACTGACCGTCCCTACCCAGCAGCCGGGGTGGGATTCAGACAGACTGAGCTTATCCTGGGCTCAGCCTGCCAGGCTCGAGCCTAAAACGTTGCACACGTGCTGAAGAGCTCGGCTGAACGGGAACCCTTCGGAGTGAGCAGGCACCGGAATGTTTTCGGGAGGAATCATCCCAAATGTCGAGCTGATCTCGAAATCCTCGTGGGAGTAAATGTCACTGGAATGGCTGAGCCCGTGCCAGCCGGGGGGGGAGTTTGGGAAGGCTGGCGTTGGTTGTGCCAGCTCCAGCAGGCAGCAGGAGGGGGGATGACTCCGAGGATCCCATGGAGAGCAGCGTTCCCGGGATGGTGACAGTGACAGAGCCAGAGCTCGGGGCTCTCCGATGGGTTCCTCCTTCCTTTGGTGTGAAACCACCTTTGGAAACCTGCGGGAATTCTCATGATGGAGGAATGGCCGGGATTTTGGAACAGCAAACTCTGGGTAGCTTTTGGAGGGCATCTCTGAAAGGTGAGGTCCAGGCTTGGAGTTTGCTCCCGCTGTTTTTCCATCCGTCTTCCCATGGGAGAGGGGCTGAGTTTGGAGCAGCCAACTCCATTGGAGCGATGTCCACACGAGGAGTGGCTGGGGAAGCGTTTGATCCAAAGTGTGAAATTCCCTGGGAGGAGAGGGAGTTGGATTCCTTGTAGGACAAGGGGTGATTGTTTTAAACTCAAAGAGGGAGGATTTGGATGGGATATTGGGAATGAAATTCCTGGCTGGAAGGGTGGGGAGGCCCTGGCACAGATTCCCAGAGAAGCTGTGGCTGGCCCTGGATCCCTGGAAGTGTTGGAGGCCAGGCTGGAGCAACTTGGGATAGTGGAAGGTGTTGGGGTTGGAAATGGATGGGCTTTAAGTCCCTCCCAACCCAAACTGCTGCTTTTCGATGGGAATTCTCTACGTGGACATCCCTGCCTTGTCTCTTCCGCAGCAGGGACAGCTCTTCCCAGGTTTCAGGAGGGGCCTGAAGGAGCCCCCTCAGCATTCCCTGCACTCATGCTCATGGCAGGCAGGAAACACCCCTTGGAACAGCAGCTCCCAAAGAAACTTCCTGGAGCAGCTCTGAGCTCCAGGCAGGGCACGGATCCGCCCGGATCCGCAGCAGGAGCCAGCTCCAGCTCCGTGCTCAGAGCAGATGGAAGGAGCAGCATTTCCCTCCCACGCTCCTCCCCGGGAGGCCCTTTGGAGCGATGACATTTTTCCTTTAACCCCCTGATATTTTTCCGGGATCTGAATTAACAGCCCACACACGAGGATGGGTTTTTTCCTCCCTTCCTGTTCTTTTCTGTCTCTCCCTGGATTCAGGGAAGGGGCTGCTCTGAGTATTTGAGTCATTTGGAAATCCAGGAAAAGCCAACCTGCGCAGGATGGATTCCTGATTAATCAGAATTCCAGGAAAAGATGAGAGCTAAGGGGAGATCATTTTGGTGCTGCGGGTGTGGACATCCCCTTCCCAAAATCCCCCACCATCCTCAAATTGCCCTTTCCCAGGGAACAGCCCCAAAACAGGATGAAGGATGCCGTATTACCAGACTTCCCAGGGTGTAGCTTTCCCTGGAAGAGGAATATCCCTGGAAGTATTTAAACTTGTGCTGCTTTATCCCTTGCTCGCTAAGTCCCAAAGCTTGTTAAATCCCAAGATTTGTAGCAATGGTCTAATGTCTTAAGCCTTGACCTAAATTACCTGCTCTGTGTCCTAGGATTAGGAATGCTCTGGATTGGGAAGAGCCCTCTCCTCCTCCAGCTTTCCCATGTTCCCAAGAGTTCTGCCTTTGGAAGCTGGATTGGTTTAAAGTGCGTTTGGGAGCAGCAATTGGACTTTTCCTGATTGGAGGGATTTTTGTGTAAGCAGATTGGGAGGGTTGGAGTCGGGCTTTAAAAGCCTCATTCATCCCTAATCCCGAATAATTCCGTCTCCGTGGCTTTTAACGTGATTAAACCAGGGCAGGCTGTGACGACACCCGGCAATTCTGCTTCCCAAAGAATATTGGATTTAGCCCGGAGCGAGGCTGGCGGGCCAGGAAAGGAGGAATTTGGTGGTTGAGTTGGGCAGTCCTGAGCTCAAGCCCCTGTTCTCCCTGGAGTCCAGGTGCTCCGTAATTCCAGGGCGGAAAAGCAGAGCCTTTTCCCGTCGGTTTTGCCTCATCCGTGGGTCCGAAGCCGTCCATATTCCCTGCTCGTGCTGCTCTCCACATCCCGGGATTTCCTTGCGCAGAGCTCATTGTGGATGGATGTGATGGGAGGTGGAGTGGGGTCACCTGGACTGTGACAGCCATGGGTTTGTCCATCACCAAATGCCAAGTTCTTGGAATTGCATCCCCCAGGAACTGCACCCCTCCATCGCCCTCCCGCACATGCTCCCCTCTGGAAAACACTGGATCCCGCAGGAATAATGAGTTCCCGATGTGATCTTGTGCCAATCACTCAACCTCATTACGTCCCAATTCCTTTGTGTTTAACCAGCAGATAATCCCCGGGAAAGGAGCTTTCCAGAGGGTGCTGTGGGATAAACCCATTGGCAGCTCCAAGGGGCTGCGAGGTGCTGAGCCATGGGGGTGTGCCAGAATCCTGGGAATACGGCGGGGAAAGGAAGGTCTTGGGAAAAATGGGTGATTTAATTGCCACTCCTTGTAACAGAGCTCCCGAAAAGTCACAATTCCCAGGCAAGGAAAGCCCCCAGCCAGAATTCCCTGCTGGTGGGAGGTAATCCCGGGATTGGGTTTATTGTATCTGCTCCATAAATTCACACATTGCTCCGGTACATTCCCAAAGCTCTGCAAATCCAGATTCCTCATGGATCTAAAAACGTGTCATTTTCCAGGTCTTTTTTTCCCCAATCCTGCCAATCCCTCAAAAACAAAAAGAGAGGGATTGAGTGGGGGGTGGGGGGGAGGGGGTGTCCCAGGATTGGGATCAGGACTCCGCATTCCCAACGCTCCCAGGCAGTTTGGGAAGGGAGACATGACTCCCATCCAAATGTGTCTCGCTCTCACGTTTGTCACCAGCTCCCAAAACTGAAGGGAATTTTTGTGGAATGTCTCCAGCTCCAGGTCTGTAATTACAGGGCAGCTCCTCCGTGTCCGGGGTGTCCTCAGGAGCTGTCAGGGATAATGGGATGTGATGATGCTGGGATGGAAGCGAAGCCACCTCTGCTTCCCTGGGTGTTGCTGCCCTTTCGGTAGCGGATTGCCACTTCCACGGCAATTCGTGCTTCCTGAAGGGAAGGCTGATTCCATTGGATTCCCTCTTCCAGAAGCAGGGATAATTAATTTACCGGTGCCCTCAGTGCTGGCAACTTTGTCACTTTGCTGTCAACTCACAAAGGCATCTCCAAGGAGCTGGGAAAAAGGAGGAATTTTTTCATATCCTCATTTTTATAGGATGAGGGTGGCCCTGGCAGAGATTCCCAGAGGAGCTGTGGCTGCTCCATCCCTGGGAGTGTCCGAGGCTGGACAAGGCTTGGAGCAGCCTGGGATAGTGGAAGGTGCCCCTGCCCGTGGAGAGGGTGGAACGGGATGATCCTTTTCCTTTCTCCTGAGGGCGGTGCCCGTTGGGAATTCATCTCCAGGCGGGAGGTGGGCAGGGAAGGAGTTGTGTTGATCCAGATTTATCAGTGAGATAACGGGGGAAACCCTCCTCTCGCCGTTCACTTGGGATTGCGGAGACACTTCCGGAATTCCCTCTTTTTCTGCCAAGCGCCTCCCCAGAAGTTTGCAAAACGCTATTTTAGAGCCTCTTCTCCACCCCCAAGCTCCCAGCCCGGCTCTTGGAGAAGACCTGGAAAAGGAATGGAGCATCTGCTTCCCTGGGCCTGGGGGAATTCTGGCACCGCTTGGTGTTGAAACACTCCCAGTATTTTTAGGAGAACGGCTCTGTAGGCACGAGCTCCTTGCAAATGTTCCTGGGATTCCTTCAGAGGGTACCAGGCTTTCTTCTCACCATGATGGGGCAATCCCACTTTAACTCCAGAAATCAGGAGGGTGGGAATGCTCTGATGGGATTGCTGCACCCAAACCTGTGCTCTTGGGGGATTTCTCTGTGGTTTAATTCGTGTCCCATCCACAGCTGAGAGATTTTATGGGGTTTCTTTGGGGTTTTTGCAACCAGTTTTGGATAAACTGGAAGTTTTTCCATGAATGGTTAGGGTTGGAAGGGACCTTAAAAATCATGTCATGATTTTGGTGGACACCTCCCACCATCCCAGGGCACTCCAGCCTGGCCGGGGACACTTCCAGGGATGGACTTTTTTGAACCAGGGTGTGCTCAGTGTTTTCTGGAGCCTGGAAAGAGGGAGAACAGGCTCGGAATTCCTCATTTCCCTCAGGCACAGCAGACCCCTGATCTGCCTCATTTACCCTGCGGTGATTTAGGTTAAGTCTGGCTTTACTCTTTCAAGCTATTCCTTTAAGTCAGGCTAAACCAACAAGCAGCTCTTCCCCGGCCACCCCACAGCAGCCACGTCTCCTTTGGCACAGCTTTCCCAATATCAAAATATTCCCTCTCCACCGTGGCGTGCATCTGAGATTTAATGTGCTGGGACCACTCGTGAGGGGAAAAAACCTCAGATTTTTCCTTGATTTTTCCTTCGTTTTTAATCCTTCAAAGGGTTTTTAGTCCCGATTCATTTTTCTGTGTTTTGGGCAAGAGGCAGCTTTGTCATGGCAAAACAGCTGCACGGAGACGTGAAAACAGAATAAATGTGGGAACAGAATAAATCAGGAGATGGAGAGAGGAAGGAGCGGGATGCTTTTATCTCTTTATTCCAACGTTGTCCCCAAATGTCCCCGTTTCCTGTCGCTCACGGCCCCTCTCAAATCTGCCAGACAGGGACGTGGCCCTGAAGGGGATGAGGAGAGATAAGGCAGAGGGACTTGGTTAATTATTAATATTAATACTCCCAAGGAATCGATGGGAGCTGTGGGAGGGCTCCGTGCTTCCCTCAGCAGCGATTTCAGCTCCGAACCTCAGGGGGCAAAGCTCAGCTTTGGGCCCCACATTGAGGATTCTCTGATTTGGTGATTCTGGTGTTTAGGCTTGTCCTAGAGGCAAACTGGGCTTGAGGTTTAGTGAGAACTTGAGCTGCTTTTGGAGGTTTCAGGGCAACAAATTCCCTGGGGAAAAGCTCGGGGCCAAAATTCCCTTTCCATGGTGCAGCCACATCTTCCCAGCACCCCCTTCCCGGGTTTTAATTAAAACCAGCTCCGTCCTGGTGGGGAGAACGGGACAAGGTGATCTCCAGGGCCACCATCCAGAAGTGGAGCAGTTTGTCCTCCCGCTGTCCTTCCCTCTCCGCAGGCTCCGGGCTCTCTGGAAGCACAGGCAGCGTTTAGGTTTAATTGGCATCTCCTGAGCTCCCCTGAACAAACCATCCTCGGAAAAGATGGAAAAGGGAGATCTGTGGATAGGGCTGAGCTCCAGCGAGGCACAGGAGATGGAACATGGATCCATATCTGCGCCTGCCCTCGCTGTCCCTGCTCTTCTGCAAATGCAATTCCATCAGATCCTCATTTCCTTCCTCTCCTGACACTTTGATGGAGCTGGAATGGCCACATTTGCGTGGGATAATGGAGATTTGGAGGGATAATGGGGATTTGGAGGCAGCTCTGCTTCCGTGGGGTTGATGGGGAGGAAAGGGATGGTCCTCTCTCAGCATTCCCAGGGATCCCTTCCCAGCTCTCTGGTGCCTCAGGAAGTTGGGAATGTTTTTGCCATGCTGATGCCAGGGCGTGGCTCTCACTCAGAGGGGTGGGATTGTCCCAGGATGGAAAACCCCGAATGGGATTTGGGGTTTTCGTCCATCCAGGAGCGGGGCTGGAGACAGGGAAGCAGGAATTCCCAGTGTGCTCCTCACTTAGGTCATGGCTGAACCTCAGCTGGATTAGAGAAATCCCAAAAATCCAGTGCAGAGAGGGTTTTGGAGGTTGGGCTTTTGTCCGATTTGTTATCAGGGCCTTCGAGGCCTTCAGAGAATCCCAGCATGGTTTGGGTTGGGAGGGACCTTAAAAATCATCCAGTGCCGCCCCTGCCCTGGGCAGGGACACTTCCACCATCCCAGGGTGCTCCAACCTGGCCTTGGACATTCCAGGGATGGAGCAGCCACACCTTCTCGGGACAAATTTGTCCCAATATCCCATAAAATCCCAGTCCAACAAACCACAACTGCCAGGCCCAATCGCTGCTTTGCCAAAACTCCTCGTTTTGGGTTCATCCCGAGGAGCTGTCCCGTTCCCTGCCCTTTGGGTGGCCCCCGGAGCAGCTCCTTCCCCCGCCATCCAACACCTCTGCCGAGGAGATCCACGCTCACATTCCACAATCCAGGCTTCCCCACAAATCCGGCTGGCAGTGCCGTGCTGTGGACTCATTAACATTTAGGAAGCAGCGATGCCGTAGGAAAACAGGGAAATAAATCAGCGGCTCCTTTGTTTCCCTGTTTACACGTCCACCCCGCGCTCCGGAGGGACGGATTTGTTTAACGGGAGCATCCAGCGGCGCTCGGAGCAGGAGCTGCTCCGGGGTGGTTCATCACAGGCAGTAATTGACTGTCACGCCGCTTTTTTCCTTCGTTTTTATTCCCATTATTCATCAGCCGCAGAGAAAAGAGGAGCTGACAGGCAGGGAAGGAAGAGCCAGTGCCGCTGGCGGGTGCCCGGGAGGCAGCGTGGGTGGCACCTCCTGAGCTGGCACTGAGCCACCCGGGGGACACCGAGCGACTCCACAGTGGCCACTTGAGACGGGCCCTATCAATGTTTTCCAAGGGTTTCCTGGGAAACAAAAGGCTAATTCCCAAATTTAGATCCCTTGCAATTAACAGGTTCTAATCCTGTTCTTTTTTCTCCCTGTTTTTGTTTTTCCTTCCAGATTCAACCCATTCCTCCACGTGCCTTAGAGCTGGAGCATCCAATGATTTTCCAGCCTTTGCCGTTATTTTCCTCTCCCATTTTTCCCCCCAATCCCTTTTCCCCTTCCCTGTACATCCCCCCTGGAAAAGTTCTTTTTTCTTCCTGTTTTTTTTTCCTTCCAAATTCAACCCGTTCCTCCACGTGCCTTAGAGCTGGAACATCCATGGAATTCCCAGCCTTTGCCATCTTTTTGTTTCCTATTTTTCCCCCCAAACCCCTTTTCCCTTCCCTGTGCAGCCCCCCTGGAATGAGCTGCCGCGTTATCCCATCCTGGCTGTGCTGCCCGGTGCTTCCATGGGACTGAGCTGCTTCCCAGAGATCACTGGAGGCGAGAAAGGACCAATTAGTGGCACATTCCAGCCCTCAACTAATTGGGAAGGGAATTGAGGGTTATTTTTACTCGATCTGGAGACAGCAAAATATTTTCCTTGCTGGCGAAGTTGTTTGGCACAGTCAGAGAGGGACAATCCGGAAAATTCTGGCTGGGATCAACTGGGAAGCAGCAGGTCACGGCCAGGATCAAGGGATACAGGGATTCAGTCATGCCAAGCTTGGTGTTACGGACACTGCAGCATCCCGGGTGGAAAAAAGTGGATTTTGGGATCTAACTCACGGCTGGAAAAAGCAGTGGCAAATTCCCGTGGGGTGCTAAGGGGTTCCTGCTGCTTCCAGCCGGATCTAAGGAATTTTTTTGGGAAGAATTCTGGTTTTTCTGTTGGTGATGATGCTCATATTGCAGGGTTTGGGTTTTGCTTGAGGTCTGGGAATTTCCTGATGGATTCATGGTGGGAAATGGATTTACAGATCCCATGGGTGTGGTGGGAAGCTGGAGGAGAACTGGGCAGTTTGAACGGATCAATCCAAGGCCTGGATGGGCTTGGAGAGACCTGGGACAGTGGAAGTTGTCCCTGCCCGTGGCAGGGGGTGGCACTGGATGGGCTTTTCCAAGCCAAACCATCCTGGGATTCTCTGAGCTGGGCACAACCAGGCTGGGGATGGAAGCCCTTGAGATGTGCAGGAGGTCCTGCTCCCCAAACTGGAATTTGCAGTGGGAAACATGGAAAAGTCCAGTCCTGCTGTTCAGACCGGGAGAGGAGGAGGCCATGGCCATTCCCACCTTGTCCAGGGCATGGAGAAGGACACGGGAATCTCCTGGGGACAGATTGGATTCAGCGTTGGATGCCGTGGAGCAGTGGGAGAGACAGGAATTGTCTTGTTCCATTCCACATCTTCAGAGGCATCTCCTGGATCCAGAACCAGTCTGGAATATCCGACCCGGAGTCTGTAGGGACGGCAGTGACCTCAAAACCCCAGTGAGGGCAGGACCCACGTTCATTAGGGCCGCAATTAAAGCTGCTAAATGAGTTTTGGGCCCATCAGGGCTTTCATCGGGGCAGAGCTCTGCAGCTCTGCCTTACCCAGGTTGGATGAGCTGGAGCTCCCGGAAAATCCCAGAGGAGCCACACACGGGAAGATTCTAAAGAGCCTGAAGTGTGCCGATGTCTGCACTTCCAAACGGCCTCGATTTTGGGAGAATCCAGGCTGGGGAAAGCTCCTGGGGCAGCTCAGACGCAGTGCTGGGGGCGGGAGGTCAGGTGGGAATTCCGGGAGGAAAACTCGGGCGCCGTCTCTGCCACGAGCTCCAAACCTTGGATCCCGGCAGTTCAAACCTCCCGGAATTAACCCCGAGAAATGGGATGAGGTATTCCCTGGATTTATTGTGCGCAGTTAATGACTGGAACGTGGGGTATGTTGGAATTAAATCCATGAGACGCGTTCTCCCCGAGGAGCAGCACAAAGCCTTTTTCCAAGGATTGCCCTGGCGGCTGCATCCCGGTGTCTGCTCGGATTTTTCCCAGCCTGGCTGTGCTTGGAAATGAATTTATACCTGACTCACTCGCGTCTGGATTTATATCCAAGAAAAGGAGTTTGGCATGGACAGCTCCAGAAAGTTCAGCCTGAGGTGGGAATTGCTGATGTGAGCTCGTGTTTATTGCTCAGCCTGGAACCCGCCCGGAGCTCTGCGCGTCCTGAGGTTCCTGGAGCTTTGATTCCCAGCCTTATTTTAGCTTTGCTCTGTTATTGAGTGGGAAAAAACACCGGGTTTGGGTTGTTCTTCCTGCAAAGTCTCTTCGCCACAGAATTCCCCAATTCCAGCTGAAAGCTTGGAGTGATTCCCTCTTGGAAATCAGCCCCCAGCAGTGTTTTTTAGAAGGGGGAAATGCAGATATCGAAAAGTGCCCTGGCAGGACTTGAGAAATTCAATTTCTCCGCCAGTTCCTGCCCTTCTTTGCTTCCCGGGAGTTCCTCTCCTGCCCCACCACATCCTCCCCTCCTGCTGCTTCATCCTCACCTTCCATTTCCAGCCCTGCCCGCTCTGAACCTGGGTGAAATCCTCAGGAAAAGGTTGGTTTAAGTGCTCGGCTGGACTTGGGCCAGCTCCAGTCGGGTTTCCAGATGCACTTGAGCCAGGACTAAACCCTAAATGCCATCATGCAGGGCTGCAGCTCGACGTCAAAATACTCACCAGTGCTCGGAGCAAAAATCTGTTCCCTGCAGCGCCCGCAGGAGGCAAAAACATGGGAAGATGGGACAAATCCATAAGATTTCCATCCCAGTTTAAAGCCTGGCTCATCCAGGTACCTGTTGCTCCCCGGGGCAACCATCCCTGGAATTTTGTAACTATTTCTAAACGATGTTTTGGGGTTTTGCAGCTCTGGGCCAGCTGCAGCTCCCTGAGCCCACCCCTAACGAGCAGGGCCTTAATTAGTGGGAGGAGAGAGAGGGAGAAGCATCTCTCAAATTCCTCCTGGATCCAACCCCAAATTTCCTTGCTCATCCCTGCCCCATGCTCTGCTCCTCCTGTGGCAACACTGGGACCCCTGTGAGGGACAGGAACCTCCTGCCAGGGAATCCTGGTGATTCCGAGGGATCTGAGGTAGGAGAGCTTGGAGAAAAGGGTGGGAAAAAGGGATTTTGTCACCTCTTTGCAGCTCCCACTCCTCGCTCCTCACGTGGCACCACAGCACCGCTTGTTTGGGTTGCAGTCGCTGCGGGGGGAATTTTCCAGGAGCTTTCTTTTCTTGCCGTGTGAAAAGAAAAAGGGGGAAAAAAAGCAGCCCAATAATTTTTCCATTAATCCCAAGCTTTGGGAGCCTTTTGTCTGGGTGGTTTGTTTACAAATCCTTTCGGAGCTCGGCTCCGTGAGAACGTCCCTTGGAGTAAGCGTTGGAATAGAGCTCGGATCCGCTCCGCGCCTTTTGGGGAGGATCCGGAGAATTCCACCTGGAGTGGGAGTGGGGGGGGTCCGGGTAAGGGAGCGGCGCTGGGAGCAGCCACTGGGCCTTACTGGTGTTCACTGGGGAGGAGCTGCTGGGATGACAGAATTTAGGTGGGAGAAAGGAGCCTTGGTGGGGACTCGGGTGATTTTTGGCCTGACTGAACTCGTGCGTGTGACAGCACTCGATGGGCTCTCCAGCAGCATGGATATTTGGGAATTGTGGTGCAGGAAAGCTGGGAAGGAAATGTCATCTCCAGGAAATGCCATCTCCAGGAAATCCCATCTCTTTATCCCAGATTCCCCTCCTCGTGCTGGGCTCTCCGGCCTGTCCTGCTCAGAGCCACCTGGAGCAGTGGGACACAAGGATCAGGCCCTTGGTGGGATGTGCATCCCTCTTTTCTCCGAGGTTTTCCAGAGCTGCTTTCCAGCTGCAAACCTGGAAGTCTGGGTTGGAAACTCCACGTCTGAGCCTTGTGAGGCCTGAAAATCCTCTGGGAATTGGCTTCTTTCCCTCATCCAAAGGGATGCCAGCGCTCCTCCTTCCCCTCTGCCGGCTGCATCTTGAGGTGGTTTGTATTTATTTTGGGGATATTCCAGTTGGAGGCTGAAGGAAGAGATGGCAGAGGGAAAAATCCAGGCTGGTGGGAGCTTTTCCTGATTTCCGGAGCCCTGTGTGGCCGCCCAGGACAGCTATGGGATCACAGGTGGCTGCAAATGTCACTTCCAGGGATTTCTCCCTCTTCCCACTGCAGCACCCTGATCCCAGAGCCGCTGGGCATCCCATTTGGAGATGGGATTCCAGCCCCTGGGTGGGTGGGAGAGAATTCCAGGAGGGCTCTGCGTGAGGAGGCTCCCGGGAGAGAGGCCCTGCGTTCCCAGAGGCACCGAAGGCGGGGTTTTCCGTGGAGTTTGGAGATACCCCGGGATCCAAAATGCTGCTGGTGGGACACTTTCAGGCTGTGGAGCAGAGGGAAGGGGGAGTCCATGGACTTCTCCCGGTGATAGAATTCCTGAATCCAGGTGTGATCCGTGCACAGCTGGACTGGAGGATCCCGGTTGGATGCTCCGTATCCCATAACCTCCAGAGGTTTGCTATAAAATCATCCCAATCCTCCTTTTCCCGACATTTATTTATCCTTCATCCTCTCGGAACCTGCCAAAGATTCAGCTCCGGCACGGAATCCAGGGATTCGCCACTGCCACTCCTGCCTGCCAGGGATTTATCCCCAAATCCCCATACGGAGCAGCTCGTGGGAGGAGATTCAGGAGCAATTCCCTCTTTTTGGGGTCGGTTTGGTGTGGGATCCGTCGTTATCTGGGCCGTGCTGCATCCGCCTGTGCCTTGTTTCCTTTGGCATTCGGGGTTTGCCATCCTGGCAGAGCTTGGATAAAAGGGAATAAATCCGGAGGGAGGAGAAGCGCAGGGGGAGGATGAAAGAGCGTTTGGGGTGAGGTGCAGGGAAGCGCATTACTCACGCAGAGAAGCCATAAAAGATCGTGAGACTGTCTGGGATCCCACAGCAGCCGGGCTGGGAATTCCCAGGATAGAAATCCACGGAGAACGTCTGTGGGATGTGTGGGAATGTGTTTATGTTGGGATTGCACTGCGACAGCTCAGGGATGTGTCACAGCTCCTGGGTGGATTCAGCCATCCCGAACTCAGCCTGAGGGGAGGAGGAAGAACCTGGGAATCACTGGGAATATTTTTCCAGGTATCCAAACCACCAGCAGGGCTTTTTCTAACCAGGAATGAACCCCCAGGCAGGAATTCCAGGTAGTTTAGCTCCAGCAGCTCCTTAGAAATTCCCTGTCTCGGTGGTGTCCTGGTGTTTCTGGTGGAAGATTTGTGGGACCCCACACTCGGGGCACCCCAGATCCAGTGCTGCAGGTTCTTGTCCCTTTTGGGGCCCAGGATCAGCTGCTCTGTCATTCCCTGGGATTCCTCCAAGCTGCAGTGGGATGTGTCCAGTCCTTTCCATTCACCAGCTAATCCAGGACAGGAAAACGGAGTGGAAAAAACGAGGCTTCCATCCAGCCTGGATTTCTCCGGGGAAATTCAGCCCCTCAGCATAAAATGAAGGGTTTGGGGAGGGTGAAAACCCCCAAGCGCCGCACTGGGATGATCCCGTGTGGCACCTCTGTCCCCAAAATGTGGCACAGGAACCCTGCGTGGCCTCTCCGTCACCTCCCTTCTCCTGGAGCAGCTTCCAGGTCACTCTGGCCTTGAGGTCCTTCCTGAGCTCCCGGGAATTTGGGGAGTTCTTGCACTGCCAAGTCAAAAATCCCAGCCGAGAATAAAGCTCGGCTTAACTTTGAGCTCGTTTAAATACCAGCTCAAACTGCCCCTGGAATCAAGGCTGCCTCAATTATCCTGAAAAAATAATTGCCTCTGTTCATCAGGAGAACGTGCCGGGGATCCCGCGTGGAGCGGGAAGTGTCGGACTGGGGATTGGATTTTATTTTTCCCTCTTGTTGTCAGGAAAAAAAAATAAACCGAGTCCAAAGCGTCTTTTCTCTGCCGGTGATGCTCTCTGTGAAGGGAGCGGGTCAATCCATGGAATTGCAGGACTGGGATAGGTGAGTTGTACCCGGCAGGGGTCGATGCTGCTGCCTATGGGAATCCATCCCGAGATTCCGGCTGCAAAGCGCTCGGCTCTTTGGGAATGGCACCAACATTTTCCCAGCTGAATTCAAATGAAAATGAAAAAAAAAAAAAAATCCCAGGACCTGTCCTGGGGAAAGGGAGCGTGGAGGGAGCAGGGCCATGGGGACTTCCAGGGTTGTAGGATTGTAGGAGTGTTCCGGATGGAATATTCCTGAACCTCAATGTTCATGGAATCCTGGAACCTCCTGGGCTGGAAGGGATCCCCAAGGATCCAACTCCTGGCCCTGCACAGGCACCCCGAGATCCAGATGTGTCCTCTGGTGTATCTGAGATGCTCAGGCAGGGAACAGGAAGTCGGGAGGCTCCAAAATCCCATTTTCTGGAATGATTGGGATTATTTTTGTCCCCTTTTTTTGCCCCTTGTGACCTCTTTTAGCCACGCTCATTCCCAGGAAAGCCCAGCTCGGGATCCACCAGGAGCACCGAGGGCTCCACTCCAGGACCAGCTGGAAAAGCCCCCGCTCCACTGAAGCTCTGCACATTCCAGAGCCAGGGAAAAGGCTGGGAAAAAACTGGGAAAAAGCTGGGAAAAGAGTGCCTGGAGCACGGCAGGGCCCAGCCAAGCCGAGAGTTCCCCTGGAAGCTCAGAGCATCATCCCTGAGGTGAAAAGGGCATTCCCTGTCTGGATCCGGCTTTGGGAGGGATTTGTCTCCTCCAGCTCAGCACGGGGCTGGAGCAGATGTTGGAAAATGAGGCAGGAATGTGCGGCTGCTTTGGATCCACCTCCAGCCCAGAGCTGGGAATGCTGCCAGCTCCCCCTTCCCGCTGCCCCTTCCCGAAATTTGGGGCCAGACAGTGCCTGCTTCACCTTCTCCTCAATTACGGCTGCAAAATCCTTTCTCCGCTGCTCCCTGAGTAACTCTGGGAAGGATCATTGGGAATGGTGCCCCTTTTTTCCCCCTTTTTTCCCCCTTTTTCCCCCCTT
>VZTD01002300.1:139244-256865 GCA_013397725.1 Rhagologus leucostigma | reverse complement strand
CCTCCCCTTTCCTTTCCTTTCCCCCCTTTTCCCCCCTTCCCCTTTCCTTTCCCCTCCAAACATCCATGACCACAAAGCTGTGGCAGAGCCTTCCTTTTTCTCTTGGAAAATCCAAACAACTCCTCTGCCGACCTAAAAACCCCCGAATTCCAGCTTTGGAGTCGCAGGGATCGGGACAGCTCTGCCTGTTTTTAAGGAATTAAGGCACTGATTTCAAATCCAGGGACAATTCTTCTCCTGCTGGTGATTATTTAGCCATGAAAAGCCCTTTTAGATCGGTTAGAAGACAGAAAAAGGGAATTTTTTGGAGATGGGATGAGCAGAGCACCTGATCAAAGGTCTGGGGAGCTGAGCAGAGCCTTTGAACAGTTCCAAATCCACAGGCTCCGATTTTTGGGACTTTAAAGGGGAAAAAAAATCTGGAAATATAATAAAGGAAATTCATGCAACTGCAGGAGCCCTGGGAATGGCACAGGAGGCTTGGGAATAGCACAGGCGCCCCGCTGATAGGGAATCTCAAATGGATCCCATCACTCCATGCAAATATTGGGAGTGGGACATGGCCGTGGTTGGGGTTTTTGGGGTCTGATTTGGGGCTGGATTATCCCTGTGCTTCCAGTCAGGGAAGAGGGAAGAGCATCCAAACAGCTCCTAAAGATGGGAAGAATCCGGAAGAAATCATTGAAGGGAGGGAGAAATTAAACCAGCATTGGAATTTCAGCGTGGAAATCTTCCTGATGGAAAAATTCCATTGGGAGCTTCTCCTGCTTCACTCCCGGGGTGCCTGGAATTTTATTTCATTTATTTCTCTGATTTCTTACATTTATTTCCATTTTAGGCAAGCGGGTTTCCAAGTGTGATCTGTTCATTCCCAGCTCCAAGGTTTTCCCAGCTTGGAATTTTCCAATTAAAAAAGCCCCTCTAAAACAAGCACTGGGTTGGGATCAGGTTTTAGGGATCTGCAGGATCTGACCCCACTGATTTTACCTTTTTTTTTCCCGCCTGGATAAATAAGAACGTGCAAAACCAGTTTGAGACCAAAACCCTGCAATCTTCTGCTGCAATAAATTTTATCCTGAACTGATAAAATCCCAGATAAAATATTTCTAAGGAATAAACACGGAAGGGTTTTTTATCCAGGTTCCCAAAGCAGAATTGCCGTTATCACAAATAATTCAGTGTCTGTGCTTTTCTTTTCCCAGGTGTGGCTTTGGAAGCAAAAAAGGTTTATTCCCATCCAGATGTTTTCAGTTCTTTTCCCTGGGAACAGTTCTCTCGTTCCTGCTCAATTTGTGGAATTGTTCCGTCTTTTTGTGGGATTTTTAATTGCAAACAGCAACTTTGGGCCTATTTTGCACTGCTGCAAATCACCACTTCCTACTTAGATCAATTAATTATCGGTTAATTGAGCACTGGTGGATCCTGTAAGGAATATGGGGGTTTTTTGGAGGCTGGAGACGTCCAGCTGGGAGCCCTTTCCTTCTTTTTCGTGCTCTCTGGATCCTGAATCCCAACATTCCCATCCTTGGCCCCACCAGCTTGGCTCTGTTTTCCCTTCGTCCATCAGGATGCGGAATCTGTCCCTTCTCGAGATGCAGGAGTGGGGTTGGAATGAGAGAACCTCATTCCCATCAGGATGTGGATCTCCGAGTGGAATCTGTCTTTCCCTGAGGTGTGGGAATGGGGTTGGAATGAAAGAACCTCATTCCCATCAGGATGTGGATCTCCGAGTGGAATCTGTCCTTCCCTGAGGTGTGGGAATGGAGTCGGAATGAGAGAACCTCATTCCCACAACTCCAGAGGGAAACAAAGAAAGCAGGATGGGAGCAAGGAACTGGGCACCATTCTGGAAGTGGTGCCTTGTCTTTCTCTCTAGGTGTGGGGTGATTCCCTGCTAAAACTCAGGATTTGGAGCTGGAAAAAGCCTGGAAAGAGGGGTTGGGATGGGAGGAGGGTTTGGATGTGTCCATGGGACGTTGCCTGGGGTGTCCTCTCCAAAGCTGTGCTGTCCTTAACCCGGTGGCACCTGGTTCGAGCACGTGAGCATGCTGGTGATCCTGCTCAACTGCGTCACCCTGGGCATGTTCCAGCCCTGCGAGGACGTGGAATGCCAGTCGGAGCGCTGCACCATCCTGGAGGTGAGGATCCCTCATCCCTGGGATTTGTGGGACGCAGGGGGTGGCTGCTCTGGGAGATGGGATCCCGACCGTGTTCCTTTTCCACGGGGAAAAGCTTTCCCGCAGGGATGGGTTTTCCAATAGGCCGAGGCATGCAAAGCCTGGCCTGGGTGGGCTCTGCTTTGGGTGAGGCTTAATGGCTGATTTGGGCCTGTCCCACCAAGATCCTTTCTCTCCATCCTTTACAAGGGCAGGGGGGCTCAGCAGTGGGAAGCCAGATCCCACTGGATTCCCTGGACACCACAAAACTCATGGACTCCCATCCCTGGAAGTGTCCCAGGCCAGGCTGGACAGGGCTTGGAGCACCCTGGTCTATGGAAGGTGTTCCTGCCCATGACACGGGTGGCACTGGATGAGCTTTAAGGTCCTTCCCAACCCAAACCATTCCATGATTCCACGGCCAATGCCACGAGGGGGAATCTCTCCCTTCCCTTCCGTCGGTTCCATCCCAGCCAGCTCCTGCTGGGGGTGCTCCATGCAGTGTGACACCAGGGACTGCCTTTGCCGCTCCGTTCCCTTCTCCGTGAGCAAAAAACGTGGGATGAGCCCATCCCTTCTCTCCTCCACGTGCCAGGAGAAGTGGATTTGGGAATTCTCCCCCATCCAGAGCCCCCAGCCCCGTTGGCCATCCCGAGCTCAGGGGACATCGGGCCTGTCCCTCGTCCCTCCCTGCCGCCTCCTGGCATCCCCTCTCTGCCATCTGCCTGCCGGAGCAGCTTTGGAAGCACATCCCGGGCATCTGCTCTGTGGGCAGCTCCTTGGCTTCCCACGCATTCCGCGGGCTGGGAACGACTTCCCTTGTCCCCAGCGCGTGTCATCGACCCCGGATCACCGACGTGCCGGTGGGACGAGCTCGGCTCTTTTGGATCCCGCATGAAGCTGCTGCTTTCCTTCCCTCGGCGTGTTCCAGCCATAGGGGAGGGCCACTGGGATCCTCCATGGAATCCCAAACTGGTTGGAAGGGACCTTAAAGCTCATCCAGTTCCATCCCTATCCACACCTTCCTTATCCCAGGTTCCTCCAAACCCTATCCAACCTGGCCTTGGGCACTTCCTGACAGGTTTTAGGCAGGAAAGGGCTGGAAAATCCCCGTTATCCCTGCCCTGTCACAGCCTGCAGGAGGGATTGGAGGCCAGAACATGAGGTGGAAAAGCCTGAACTTAGTTATGGAGGCGTTTGGGTGCCAGTAATTAAATGAACTGAAATTTTGGAGCAAAATTCATGTGGAGTTTCTTAAGGGAAAGTTGGTTCATAAAGACAAATCCCTCGCCAGCTCTTCTGGAGCCCCTTTAGGCCTTGGAAGGGGCTCTGAGGTTTCCCTGGAGCCTTCTCTTCTCCAGGTGAACATTCCCAGCTCTCCCAGCCTGACTCCAGAGCTGAGGAGCTCCAGCCCTGTGATATCCTTGTGTCTTAATGGATGAGCAGAAGCTGGGGGCACTTCCCAAGCCCTGGAACGAGCCAGGAGCTGTGCCAGGGGGTGCCAGCACCCTGCAGCTTTGATTTTGGGGTTGGTAGGTGGCACTTCAGTGAAGGGAACACGGAATGTCCCCATTGGGAGTGCTCGGATCTCCCCCTCCCTCCCCCCAAGCACAGCAGGACTGACTGAAATCCTCTTTTCCCGCTCTCCAGGCATTTGATGACTTCATCTTTGCCTTCTTTGCCGTGGAAATGGTCATCAAGATGGTGGCCCTGGGCATCTTCGGGCAGAAGTGTTACCTTGGAGACACCTGGAATCGCCTGGACTTCTTCATTGTCATGGCAGGGTCAGTAACCCCCTCACCCCTTTATCCTGAGAGCGGGAAAATCCCGAGGAGCCACATCCGTGTCCTGTCCTGGCTGGTTTTCAGAATGCATTGGGAGGCAGAATCTCTGATTTTTTAATCCCCACCCCAAAACCACGCTGGGTTTGGGGTGGGTCGTGAATATCGGGCAGAGCTGTGGGGTTTCTGTAGCAATCCTTTAATCTCCGTCGGATCGACACATCCTGAGTGGATCCAGAGTGTCCCAGTGCTGCTGTCTCCAAAAAAAACCCCAGAGCAGCTCAGCCCCGTTCCTGCCCCATGCCACCATCGGAGTGAGGCAGGAACAGGGCAAACAAAGAGAACGCAGCCCAAAAATCCCACTAAGAAGGTTGAAATCCCAGCGGGAAAAGCTGGCCAGGCGTTAACTCAAATTCCAAGCCTCCTGTAAACTCCTCCTGGTTTTTCTTCAATTCCTCCTGGAATTACAACTTAATTCCCTCTCCCCCAGCTGCTGGTTTGTGCAGGATGTGTTAATAAACAGCTCCAAGGAAGATCCCTTGCTTTTGACACCACTTCCCTCACCCCCACGGGGAATAACCGAGTGGAGTAAAACCTTGGCAAAGCTCAGACTCTTTTTTTTCCCAATAAATAAATGGCTTTGGAAACCCCAGGCTCTCCTACCTGCTCCGTATGTCCTGGGAAGGGACGGAAAGCTTTAATTACTGCCTGACTTCTGAATTCCTGCGTTCCTAATGACCAGCCTGGGGTTAATTAAAACATCCTCGGAATATGTTGGGGCATTTTTTCCCTTTCCATTAGTGCCGTGCCATCTTCCCTGCACTAATGGGGTTTTGTTGTGCTCCGTGTTATTTGTCTGGAATACAATTAGGGATGGTTTTAG
Organism: Rhagologus leucostigma; assembly: GCA_013397725.1. Lineage (NCBI taxonomy): Eukaryota > Metazoa > Chordata > Aves > Passeriformes > Rhagologus > Rhagologus leucostigma. Next base: position 252,045 of record VZTD01002300.1, on the reverse strand, counting down.
TGCTCTGAATAAAACATGAGCTCTCCTGAGCGGAGCTGCCTCGGAACTCGGGTGCAGTTCCAGCCCAGGAAGGAACATCAGGGACAGCAAAAAAACCCCCTTATTATTAATTATTTTTTCCTTAATTGTGTTTTCCTATAAAGCTGCTGCAGCGTTTAAGGGAGACGTGGTAGGGCAAGAGCAGGGAAAACTTGGGATCAGGGTTCTGCCATCCATAACCAACGTGCTGAGGGTGTTTTTCCACACTGGATATGCGGGATGTGCCCTCCTGAGGGGTGAGCAGAAAATCCCCAGCTCCTCAGAGATCCCTTCAAACTCAGAACTGGGGGACCCCATAGAGGCGGAAGGGCGGAGCCCTCTGCTCATCCTCAGGGGCAGCTTTGGAGCAGGAATTTTGCTGTTGGAATGAGGGGAAAAGTGGGCGCTGAGGCCATTTGGGAGTTTTCCAAGGTTTTTCCCCACCTTCCATGGCTGGAATATGTTTGAGGAGGATGAAAACAGCAGGAGACCCTGCTGCAGGTGTGGCAGTACTCAGGCTGGAGATGAGAAGAAGAAAAACCCCTTCCCTGTCTGGTCCTGGGCTGTCTCCAGCTGGTTTTGGTGGATTTGAGTTGTACCTGGGATATGATTTCCCAAAGAAAAGCCGGAGCTGAGAGCAACCCTGGAGGAGGAGAAGCCACCACCCTTCAATCCAGTGCTGCTAAACGTGGAGCTGTTTTTAGCAGGGAACTCAGCACTGGAACAACAAAGCTGCTTTTTCCAGCGAGGAGATGGATGTGCTGAAGTTATTCCGAGGTTTTTTGGGATAAGAAGGGAAACAAGCGATCGGCAGCGCTTTGTTTGTCCCGTTCTGCCTCCTCAGAGGAGCTGCTTTGCCTCAGCAGCAGCTCCAAAGGGAGCAGGGAAACTACAAAATAAACACAGCTCCTGCCTCCAGCACGGATCGTGTCTGAAGTTCCTCCCAGCTCCCAGAGTCCTTTCATGTTTTCCTCGCCTGAGAAATGTTCCCTGGAAAATTTCAAGCCCGGCGGAACTCGCGGCCTCTCCGTCTGCCCGGCAGCCGAGTTGAAAGCATTTCCCCAGCGCCAGGGATGGTGTTCAGGAGAGCTGGAATCAAGACGTTCCTGGTGCATCCAGTCCCTGGAGACATCCCAGGCTCCCAGGATATGCTTTGGATTTGACAGCTGAAGGTTTGGAAGCTGTTGATGGCACAAGACATCCCAAAGCTTTGTGCCTCCTGGTTTTCAGGGTACGGAATCACCTACAGAGCATCCATCCAAAATTCCCAGCTCCAGTGGGTTTCCGTGGGGCATTCCCAAGGGATTCGGGATTTACAGGTGGGATCTGAGGACAGGATCCCAGGCTTGGCCTTGCAGAGGAACCTTTGGCTTTTCCATGGAGGTTTCCAGTAATTTCACTGCTTGGAGGGAGTCCAGTCTGGGATCCATCAAGGCTTTGGTGGGCAATGTGGAGCCTCCTGAGTCTTCCTTTCAAATCCTAAATGGAGTATCCTGGAAATCCAAAGTACCAGGATCAGAACTCTGTTTCCTAGGCCAAATCCTGGATTATCCATCTTTTATCAGCTCCGCTCCGAGGGCCAAGTGAAAGTGAGGCCCTGGGAGTTGTCTCGTTAATTTGCTAATTATGGATGTGCTCCGTGGAGGACAAACCCAGCTCCGCCTGGAGCATTCCCTGCTCCTTTTCCATTCCGTGAGGAGTTCCCCACCGGGATCAGTTACGCTCCAATTCCCTCCCTCAGCCTCTGGATAAATCCGGGGTGTGCTGAGCTGGGCCCACGCCAGGGAACGGAGCCGGGCCTGGCACCGGCACTTTGGGGACTTTAAACCACACTCAAGCAATTCCCACAAGGAATTTGGAGCCAACACCTGGAGCTGGCTCCAGGCCCCTCCCTGCAGGTGGGAATGGGCATTTCCAAGGTTTTCCCGCTGTGTGGTCCTTCCTGAGGCTTCCCAGTGCTCTGCTCCAGCTTCCCAAGCACACGGCAGATGGAAACCCTGGCTTTGTGCCATGCTGGGGTTTAAAGCCCTTGGAATCATGGAATTATTAAGGTTGGAATAGATCAACCCAGCCCCACCACCACTTTCACCGCTCAGCCATGTCCTCAGTGGCTCCTGTTCCTCATTTTTGGCTCAGTTCCTATGGAAAAGCTCTTGATTTATAAAGACTCACTCATTGCTCCAGGAAAAGAAATATCTTTGGAAGTTGATCGCTAAAACAGCTCCAAATCATCGGGATCCCTGCATGGCAAATTGAGGATAATGGGGCAAAGTCACCTCAGTGCGATGCTGGGGGTGACCCCAAACAGCTCCAGGACACGGCCAGCAGAGCAGGAAACATCAGGACAGCCAGATATTCCCAATTAAACTGTGGAGAGCCAAGCACAGCTTCCAACAGGACGGGAAGGCTCCGGCAGCGCCGAGCTGGGACATGTGGGCAGGAAGGAACGGGAGCAAGGCTGGCAGGATCCCAAAATTCCCTCTGCTGATGGCCCAAATCCATCCTGCTGTTCCTTCCGCCCTTTTGGCTGTGGATTTTTGATGGACTTTGCTCCATCCTGGCTGCAGATTCCATTGGGAATCCCTTCCCACTGACCCTTCCCAAGTGCCCGGGTGCAGCAGCTCGGCTCGGATTTGCCTCTGGGCTTCTGTATCTGTTTGTTTCTTTGGAAACCCAAAACAAAACCTCTTTTTCCATGGGATCCAACAGCTCTCTCACAGGGATGCTTTGGATGCTGTTGTGTTCTTGGAACAGGAGGGATTTGGGATGTATTTCCAAACGTTCCCCTGGAGTGAAAGCCATAAATTGCAATTCCAGCCAGGCTAAGTGGCCGTAACCCCCTTAAAAAAAACAACTCTGCACACGTTTGCCACCCATGGATGGAAAAGAGCAGGAAAACTGACTCCAGGTCCTCCCCAGAAATGTTTAGGGGGAATGGGGAAGAAGAATGAAGAAGAAAATATTCTTTGTTCTGAATAATCAAATGGAATTTAAATATTTGTGCGTTGTTTGTCGGATTGGAGATTCAGGTTTGGTCACTGTGGGAGAGAAAAGCTGGGGTGCATCTCCTTGTCCTGCAGATTCATGGAATCATGGAATGGTTGGGTTGGAAGGGACCTTAAAGATCATCTTATGGGCAGGGACACCTTCCACTGTTCCAGGGTGCTCCAAGCCCCGTCCACCCTGGCCTTGGACACTGCCAGGGATGGGGCAGCCACAGCTTCTCTGGGAATCTGTGCCAGGGCCTCCCCACCCTCACAGGGAAGAATTCCTTCCAAACATCCAATCTAAATTTCCCCTCTTTCAGTGTGAACCCATTCCCCCTTGTCCCGTCCCCACAATTCCTGCTGAAGTTTCCCTCTCCAGCTTCCTTGGAGGTTCCTTCACATCCCGGGAGGAAAATCCTGCTTTCCAAAGTGTTCCCTGTGCCAGCAGTAAAGGTTGGAAGGGATCTTAAAGCTCATCCCATTCCACCTCTTCCATGGGCAGGGACACCTTCCCTATCCCAGGTTGCTCCTAACCCCGTCCAGCCTGGCCTTGGACGCTTCCAGGCACATGGAATTGCATCCACAGGAGGAGCTGGAAACACAGAATGGGTGAATTTGCAACCCTGGGCTTGCAGGCAGCAAAGCTTTTCCTGACCCCAATTCCATGCCAAGCCTGAGCATCCCCATCCTGACCCCTTTCCTGTTTTCCCTGCAGGATGATGGAATATTCCCTGGATGGACACAACGTGAGCCTCTCCGCCATCCGCACCGTCCGCGTCCTGCGGCCCCTGCGGGCCATCAACAGGGTCCCAAGTAAGTGACACCGTACTGGGCACGGCTCGGTCTGGGAAACCATGGAAATAACCCCACCCCACCTGGATTTCTGAGCTCGGTCTGGGAAAACTGGGAAACCGTGGGAATAACCCCTCCCCACCTGGCTCTCTGCTTTGTGGAACCTGCTCCCCTGCTACTGAGAGTAAATTAATTTATTTTAATTTTTAGTGGTGAGTTAGAGCTCGTCATTATCGTATTTGGTGTTAGGGCAGGCCAAGGGAGTAGGGAATTGACCCTCGGGGCTGTTTTCTGGTGTTTTTGTTGCTTTTCCAAGGAAAACAACTCTGCTCGTGGTGTAAAGTAAACAATGTTCCTCCAGCGAGAGGGAAAAGGTCACTTCCAAGAGGGATCTTCTTGCCCTGCTGGGTTCCTTTTCCCTCCTCAGTGATTTAAGGTCTTCCCATGACTTTATGTTCGGGATTAGCAGCTCAGGAGCCTCCCTTGCTTCTAAAACCCCACGGAGGGTTTGCTCTGTGTGGAACAAAATTGGGATCATCCTCGATGGAAAGTTCAAGTGGCTCCTAAATCCATTTTCAAGTGGCTTCAGCTGCTTGGCTTCAAAATCCAATTTGAAAGCCGAGGCACCCTGATGGAATAATTCCCTGCCGGAATCTGCCAGCTGCTGAGCCGTTCTGTGCAAGGTGCTCATTCCACAGCAGTTCCGGCTGTTTTTAACCCAAATCCACGCCAATTTGTATGGAAAGCACAGGGATCCTTGCAGGAAAAAAAAAAGGGATTTTTCCTGTTCTTTTGGAAAACACTTGGAGTGATCCAGCCCCACATCCTGCCTGGATTCACTGTCAGCACATCCAGGGACAGCCAAACAACCTCCCCCAGAAGGAGTTTGATTTCAGGCCCTCCGAGGGAACTGTAAGGGAACAGATGGATGTTTACACGCAAGAGCCTCGGGAGTTTCTCTCCGAACTCCAATTCCACAGGATTTTTCTGGAAAACAAGGAATAAAACCAGCAAATTCCACAGCGATGTCCTTAGCGAAAAACAAGACCGCAAAGAAGAGAGGCTGAAAGAGGCCACGGAACCCTTCGGAGCTTTGTTTTCCTGACGAGGTTTTGTTGCCAGGGTTTTGGAAAGCACAACACGGAGTTTCCCTCTGGGATTTGGAGCTCCAGGGAAGTTTCCCTCTGGGATTTGGGGCTCCGGGGCCTCACTGGGATGGGGTGGAGCAGAGGGACCAGGCCATCCAGGCTGGGACGAGGATCTGGCTCCCTCTGAACTCCTTCAAATCCACAAAACACCTCACAGCACTCCCATGGAATAGTGGGAATCTCAAGCTGGGATTCAGCTGGGCTGAGGGCAGCAGCCAGGGGAATTTAAGGATTTACACCGAGCTCCAGGGATCCAAACAACTCCAGCTTTAGGTGGAATTTTGCTCTTGTGTTTGTCTCCTTCAGCTCTGACATGGAATGAGCCGTCCAAGTTGTCTTCCCTGCACTTCCCATGGGATTTTCACATTTTTCCAACAGACAGGTGATAGAAAATATCCCAGCTTTTGGTTAATATTCCCCGGGATGGAATCCAGCGAGCTTAATCCGTGTTTGGAGCGGAGGTGCCTGAGGAGCAGCTGGGCCGGGCTGACACCACCACCAGAGCCCAGAGCAAGCTCCAGGATTAGGATTCCTAGAAATTATTCCCAGAAATATCCCCATTCCTGGAGGGCAGATCATCCCAGCTTCCACTTCTTTGGGAGACACCAACCCCATCCACTTGGAACCTCGGGAATTTTGCTGTTCCAGACCAATATATTCCAGAACCTGTGGAGAAGGGATGGGGACATCCCTGGATTTTTCTGGTTACATTTTCAGCCTTTCATCCATGGGGATGGCACAGCTCATCCAAGGGATTTCCCTGGAATTCCAGCACATCCCAGCAGTGGCAACAGGGCATCACCATCCATGCCGTTCCCAGCTCTGGGACTTGGGAATGGGATTTTCCACAAGGATGTGGAGCAGATAAAATTTCCAGCTGGATCAGAAGAGATGAACCTGGCGTTAAATCCGGGGAAACAGGGAGAACCAACCTGGAGATTTATTCCTGGGATTCCTGGGCTCTTCCTGGGACCCAGCCAGCTCTATCAGCTCATTGCTTCCAGGCACAATAAATTCAGCCCCAAGATTATTTCATCTTGGTGCACTTTTTTGGGAGAAGAAAGAAGAACTCCAGCCAATAAAAACATCATTTCTATTAGAAATTACTCCTTCCAAACCACTGGAAAAACAGAATTCCTACAGTTTATACACTCAGCAGGGGCTGGAGTCACGGATTTTTTTTCAGCAGTTGTCACTGCGGTTTGTTTTTTTTTTCAAATCCATTTCACTGCATTCTTTTTATTTATTTTTATTTTTATTTTTATTTTATTTTTATTTTCATTTTTATTTTTCTGCTGTGCGGTTTAAACCAGGCATCCCGTGGAATGGGAATGAAAATCCCACTCCTCGTTTCAGCCTCAGTGCTGCTCTTTTCCCGTGGCACACTCGATGTTCCATGGAGTGGCTGGAGAACAGCTGGGTTCAGTCTCCAGGATGGTGCCACTGAACAACCCCAAATTCCACAAGGAGCTGAGCAGAAAAAAATTGTCTGGCATGGGGAGAGAAATTTTACCCATTTTTGGAAAAAAGAGGGAGGATATCAGTGAGAGGGGGGAGAAAAAAATGGGAGAACATCCCAGCATCGTCTTTCCAGTGGGGATTGAGTGAGTTTTGCTTTTCCAAAGATGGATTTGCAAGGGAAATGTGGGATTGCTCCTGGGCAGGGCCAGGAGTTGGATTTGATGATCCTGGTGTGTCCCTTCCCACTCGGGCTATTCCGTGATTGTGTGATGGGACACATTGGGAATAAACAGCAGGAATTTCAACCCCCCTTTGCCTCCAGCCCTGCGGCTCCAGAGGGTGGAATTTGCCCTGTCCGTTCCCTCAGGGTGGCACTGGGACAGCGTGGGGACAGGGATGGGGGTGGCTGGCACAGACTGGCTCTCCTCCGGAGAGGATCCGGCGCCAGCAGCGGGAATTGTGCCGGAGCCAAGGCCCAGCTGGGCACGGAGACCTCAGAAGGCTCTGGATGCAGAGGTCGTTACTCATCCCTAATTATTATTTAGCTGGGAATTCTTGGCTGGGCTGGCGGATCCCCTCGTGCCGCCTGACAGGGTGGCGGCAGCTCCGGCTCCGCTTGGCTCCCTGGGATTTGGCTCCCTTGGATTTCCGCTGGCAAATCCACACGAGGAGCGGCATGAGGGGATCCCAGCTCCTGCCAGCAGTGCCTGGGAATGCTGGGATGGACGGGTGGGAATGCTGAGATGGACGGGTGGGAATGCTGGGATGGACGGACACCGCTCTCCTGGAGACCCCGGTGCTCCCAGCACCCATCCCTGGGGGCTGCAGATTCCAGGCTCAGCACCATGGAATTACAGGAGAGGCGTCTGGCACAGCTTGGGAGAAGCCAATGGAATCTGCTGAGGGAACAGGGAGTGCCTGGATCCAGTGGGACGACTCATGGAGAGCATATCCTGTGAACGTTCAAGGAAAGAAGGTTCCACGCGGGCAGGCAGGAAAAGGGGTTTGCAGAGGAGGATTTTAGTGGCACAAATCCCTCCAAGGCCAGCGGGGTCTCCTTGCCAGCAGCCACAGTTCCCACCTTGCCATGAACTTGATCCCTGTGGATCCCAAGGCTTGGATTTGGCTTTATTCCCTCCTGTAATTCAGGATTTGCCTTTGTCGCTTCTCTCTTTCCCTCAGTTCTTCCGTTTCCAGCTGTTGGAATAATGGTTTGTCCCTGTCCCAGAGGTTCATTTAACCTCTGCTGAGCTCCAAGTCGTTATTCCCGTTTTATTCCCATTTTATCCTCGACTTTGGCGGTGCCCTGAGGCGTGAGAGGGGCAGCCCCCAGCCCCATCCCCATCCCCATCCCTTCCTCCTTTCCCAGGCTCTCCCAGGAAGGCGCTGGGAACGCCAGGTTTAGCTCTGCAAGGCTCTCATTCCTCAAGCTGGGAGATTTGAGAAGGAATATTTGGCATGGAAGTCAGCATTTCCCTGGCACCGGGGGCTGGGGGAGCCCAGGGTTCATGGAGAGGTGTGGGATTGGTGGGAAGGTCTCCCACAGCCTCTGCGTGAGGAGGGAAAGGGAGCAGAGCTTTCCTTGGAGGGAGAAACACTTACATCCTGCTTTCCACCCTCACAGTCAGGATTTCCCTGCTTTCCCAGCTTTCCAGAACTTCCCTGTGTCCAGCAAGGAGAGGAATTCTCCACGGAAGAGGAATTCTCAGTGGTGGAGGCCCAGCTCCCACCGCACCCCAGGCTCCGTGGTTTTTAGGGGAGCAGTTTGTGTGATCCATGAGTTTGCTATGTTTCCAAATCCGTATTTTAACAATTCCTCCGGAGCCTGATGATTCCGGAGAGCGTTTCTCCAGGAAAAATTGTCTTGCAGTTCATGTGTCCTTGAGTGCTCCGGAAAACACCTGGAAACCCCACTCTTGGATCCACCCTCTGGAGACTGCTGTTTGTTCCCATTTCCTGCCGAGCCTTTGGCATCTTCCCCTCCCTCTTCAGCCTCAGGCTTTGGGGGAAAACACCGACATCCCAATTTTTCTGCCCATCCAAGGTGGGAATGGTGGGTTCTTCCCACCCTAACGTGGTTTTCCCTTCTCCCACAGGTATGAGGATCCTGGTGACCCTGCTGCTGGACACTCTGCCTATGTTAGGCAACGTCCTCCTCCTGTGCTTCTTCGTCTTCTTCATCTTCGGGATTGTCGGGGTCCAGCTCTGGGCGGGGCTGCTGAGGAACAGGTGCTTCCTAGACAGGAATTTTGCCATGTAAGTACAGCAAAAGGGAAAATTCTCCACCTTTTTCTTTCTTTCTGGCCCCTGCTGGAAAAATCCCAGCCCTCAGCAGGGCTCTGGGTCCAGCTGGGAACTTTTTGTCTGAAAAAAACCCATTTGTCAGGGACTTCCTGGGGGTTTGAGTGGCTCTTCCGTGTTTTGCTGCTGCACCTGAAGGACGAGGGTGGGAGTGGGTTGGATCAGCTCTGCCTGAGATCCCCGACTCTGGGAATTGGAGGATTTAGAACAAACTCCCAGTTCTCCAAACAGTTCGGGTCACCGAGCACACTGGCAGGGGGTTGGTGAGTCGGAGCTGCTGCTGAAACCCAGAGATAAATCCTTGTCGGAGCTTGAAGATAAGAAGCTGGATGTGAAAAGCATTCAAATCATTCAGACACAGCTCCCAGGGTAGGGCAGACATCGGGAACGGGCAGCACCTGGAACCACGGGATCGTTAGGGCTGGAAAACACCTCCAGGATCATCAAGCCCGACCTTAACGAGGCCAATTATTCATTTGGGGGCAGTTGTGTGGAGCAGCCCCTCTGGTAATTAACCCTCACTGCCCTGCTAAGCCTCACCTGGGACCCCCAGCCCTGCCCAAGGCCCAGCAGCTCGATTTAAGCCCAGCCCAGGCTCTTAGTCTCAGAATGAGGTCATTTAAGGATTTTTAGTAGGGATTCTGGTGTTTGTCTTTGTTCCTGGTGCCTTTGGCTCCTGCCTGAGCTCCCTGGGTGAGTCCTGGATCTGGCTGATCCTTTGGAGCCTGCTGCCAGCCCTGGGCTCTTCCTGCTGGGTTCAGAGTGGGATCATGGAGGTGCTGCTGGAGCTGGGATGGCTCCTGGCTCATCCCAGGCTTTGGGGCATCCCTTGGGCTGGGGCTGTTGTGCCCCTGCCCAGGGGTGAGGACACACCTGAGCACCCCCAGCACAGCACTGGGATGAAAACCGAGTGCAGCCAGCACGGAAAAGGGAGATTTCCCTGGGAAAACCCTTCCAAAGGCTCCTGTCAGAGCTGTCAGCGGCTCAGAGGTGAGGAAATGCCCCAGCCCAGCTCTCAGGGCAGCTCTAACTCTGGGAGAGGAGATGGAGCCTGTAATTCCATCCTTGGGTAATCATCTGCTGTCTGCACTCGGATTGTCTGCGAGACAGGCACGGATCATCCCCCAGGTCCTGCTCCCGCCTCTCACTGCTCACTCCCGGGCCTTCTGGCTGCCTGAGCCTTTCCCTGTCCTCTGGACCAGCTCTGGTGGCATTTCTTCATCCCAGCAGAGTGGAAAATCGATGACTCCGCCACGGGTGTGATTCCACCCCCACATCCCGATGCTCCAAATGCTCTCCTGCCATCCCCCAGCAGGAATTTGCCACTCACCAAAACCCTCCACGCCCAGAGTGACCCCCGAGCTGCCATTCCCAAGCCCAAATCGTGGCACGCCAGCCCCGCTCGGGTGGCCCCGTTGCTGTAATTAACTCCAGCGAGCCCCTCTCGATCTCTTCGAGTCGGGTTTTTAAACGCTCCGCGATTTTCTGCAAAGCGGAGCTTTTAGGATGAACCACAGGGGAGGCGTTTGCTGAGCACAGACATTAAGCAGCAGTTATGTAATGGCCATTAGCAGCATCAAAGGCCTCGCAGGATTTTCTTATCGGGCCTTGCTCCTTGTCAGGGAAGGCACAGGAAGGTTTCGGGATGAGCCGTGTTTCGAGGGCTTTGTCCGGGATCTTCTCCTTCCCCCTGGGATGGATCCTGGTCTCCCCCAACAGTGGTTGGGGGAGGTGAATTTGGGGGGCTCTGCCCGAGTCCTGTGGCTTCTTGTCATCGAAGCTGCAGCGTTCCAGAGGGATTTGGGGAAAGGAGGCTGCTGGGGTGCCCATGGGGCAGGAATATTCCAGCTTCCAGCTCAGTGTCGGTGGGAGAAATGTGGGGTGCTCTGGCGCCTTCACCCCGAGTGGTGCTGCTGGGCTGGGCTCTTGGTGTGCATTCATCTTAGACCTGAGAAATCCAGCAGTGATCCAATCCATTCCCAGTTATCCCAGGTTTATGGGAGCTCGGGGTGGAAGTTTTAGGGAATCTGGATGGAACTATTCCCGTTTTTTTTAGCATTTCCGACTCATTCTCTCCATCCGGGCGTCAGGACGTCGTTCGGCCCTGCAGTGATCGTTAACACCCCAGCAGCAAACTGAAAAGGGAAGAAAGGCATGGAAGGACCTGGAAAGCACTTCAGGGTTCCATCTTCCTGCTGTTGGACAGCTCATGGAATCCTGGAATGGGTTGGGTTGGAAGAGACCCTAAAGATTCTCATTCCAACTCCCTGCCATGAGCAGGGACACCTGCCCCTATCCCAGGCTGCTCCAGCCTGGCCTTGAACACTTCCAGGGATGGGAAATCCACAGTTTCTCTGGGCACAGAGGTTTCCCAGCCCTTCAGGAGGGGCTGGAGCGTGGATGGACAGCCAGGCCGGGGCTGGGAGCGAGCTCCTGGCTCTGATTTCCTTTACAGCCCCATCAAGAGGGAAAACCTGAATTATTGGAGGGTCTCCCCTTGGCGCTGCTGCCAAACCCTCCCAGCTGAAACCAGAACTGGCTCTGGACAAAATCCAGGGGCCAGCAAGGCAAGGAAGGGTCCTAACCCCAAATTTTCTGGATCAAAGGAGGTGTAAGTGAATCACAAACAGCTGCTTCAAACCCGGCTTTGCCCTGCTGAGCCCTGCCCTGCAGCTTTTCCAGAGGCATCAGGTGGAGGGGCTGACTTTGATTTTCGCCGTCATTCTTCTTTCCCATGGAAACCTTTTCTTTTCAATCCCCCTCGAAAGCCAGCAGCTCCGAGTAAAGGAACTATTTTTAAGTTCCCCTCATTGTGACAGAAAGTTGGGGACTTTTTGGAGGAGCACTGGGAATATCTGCTTGTTCTTTCTCCCTGCCTTTGAGAGCTGTGCTGTTACAGGGCTGGAATGAGGTTATTTAAGGATTTTTAGTTGGGATTCGGAAGGAATGGCTGGGTTGCTGCAGGAGTGGGTTGGAAGTGGGTCTCTGCTCGTTGGGACGCGGCAGAATCTCTCCCTCCCCGCCCGAAGTGATCCTTCAAAACCTGGGATGCTCCATGGGATGAACTGTGCTTCCCTGCCAGTGCCAGGGCGATCCCACTGCTCTGATGGCAGCAGGTCCTGGCTGTGGGAGCTGGAGGGGGAATTCCCAAGGATTTTTGGTCAGAGGGAGGAAGGCTCGGCATGCCCGGGTGGGAAGGACGAGCGGAGCCAGCAGCTCCTGGGTGACATCTCCGGGATATTTGTCTCCCACCCTCCTGAGCTGCTCCTGGTGGAAATCAAGGAATTGGGTCAGCCCCAGCCTGTCTGGGCTCTCCTCCTGGGGCTGCTCCGCGTGCGTTGGGATGTAGAGCAGCATTTTCCAGTCCGGGAGCCTTTCAAGGAACTCAGCGGCTCGGAAGGAGGGGAGGGGAAGGAGCTATGAGGTGCTTTGTGTTTCTCTGCTGCCTCAGGACACCTCCAACGTGAATTTTCAGTCTTGATTAACTCAGGAGCTGCTCGGGGTTGTTCTGCCTTCGGCTCCGTGGCTGGTGCGGGCTGGGAGGACGCTCCGGCAGCTCGGAATTTGCCAGGAAGGTGTTTAATTGCTCCTCCTGGCATTGCTCAGCAGGATTTCCTGGGAGAGCAGGGAATTCATCCTGCTGAGGCCTGAGTTCCTGCCACCTTTTCCCTTTCCTCCTCTGCTCCCCAAAGCCGGGGCAGGATTGTGCTCAGCGGTGCTCCAGTGGTTGGAATGTGTGCATGGGATGGACAGGGTGGGAAAGCTGCCGCTGGGGGAGGATGGAGCAGAGGATGATCCATCAGGAGCGGGAGAAAAATGGATTTTCCTGCCCCTCTGTTGTCCCAGGGACAGAGAAAGGGAAATCCAGTGGCTGTGCAGGGAGCAGGGCTGGGAAAGGGGTGTTAATCCTCTCTCGTGGGATAACAGATCCATCCTGGGGCTTGGCTGCTCCTGTCTTTCCCCCAGAGCTCTCCTAATTAGGGGGTTCATTAGCATTAATGAGTGATTTGCCTCCACCTGTTGGCGAGGAAGTCAGGAAGACTTGGAGGTGGATGGTCCTGGCAGAACTCACCCATTTATTTGGGGGAAGTTGGGGATTCCCTCGTTCTGCAGCATTTTTTGTTTCTTGTCCTTTCTCTCCTTCCTTCTTTCCCCTCTTTGGTTTTGCCAGAAAAAAAAAAGGGGGGAGGGGGGGAAAGTTTTAAGAAAAGGCCCTAAATTTGCAGTGTTTGCTGCCAGTTTGGGTCCCTTCCCCTCTCACTGGGTGAGGGCTGGAGCATCCCACGGGAGTGGCTCCTTCCCAGTGGGATGGAGGCTCCTGGCAGATGGGGAAGAGGGAAAGGTTGGGCAGAAACTGCCCCCCGAGTGACTGATTTTGTCATAGGGACAAGTTTTAGTTTGGAAATGATTTCGGGACAGCTGCAAAAGTGAGGAAAGCAGAGGAAAGGGAGGATCAAATCCGCCAGGCCGCAGCAGAACCGACCCAGCTTCACCCGCCCCTGCCAGCCGAGCTGGGCTTTGTTTTCCTGCTTGGATTTTCCTCCCACGGCCTCCAAACCGCGCCGTTCTGCTGCTTCTCCAGATGGTTCGTGCCCAGATCTTCTCTGTGCAGCTCCTTAGGCCTCAGCCCGTGGCTCTGTGTCCTCAGGGAACCGTTCTTCGTCCCCAAACTCCCTAAATGGTGACTCCTGCGATGCACAGAGCCTCTCAGGCTGTGTGTGGCTCCTCAGGACCGTTCCAGAGGGATGGGGCTTGATCCTGTAGTTTGCCTTTTGGGAGTTAAAGTCACTGCTTGGGTGTCTCCTCTCTGCTCCTTGTTTCCTTTCCCAAATTCTCCAGCTCTTCCCAAGTTTTCCTGCGCCCCGGCGTGTTTTAATCCTCTGCAGTCCCCCCCTCTGCGTGCCACTGCTGGTTGGTGTCTGATGTTGCTGCTGCAGCTCCTGGCCCATTCTCCAGCCTGTTTTATATGGAAATTTCCTCCCAGGGAAGCCAGCTGGTGGGAGGGCAAGGAAAAGGCTTGCAGGCAGTCTGGGAGGAAAAACATCTTCCAGGTTTTTCTTGGATCCCAGGCCTAGGAACAGGGCAGGTGATGTTACAGTTCTGGCTGGAGGCGTGGGATGTGCAAGGCGAGGGGAGGAGCTGCTGAACATAAATAATTCCCAGCCAACAGTGCCCAATTCCTGGGATGTGCTCCTCTTCCCTCTCCTGTTCCTGGAGCTGACGAACCCTGCACGCCCATCTCAGGGAACTGGATGATGGAAGAGAACCAAATTCCCCAGGGAAGTTGTCGAGGGCTGATTTCCCCTCAGCTCTGCTCTGCAGCAATTGTTCTCTCCTTCCACTCCCGCTTGGCTCGAGGGTTTTGGGCAGCGATTCCAAGCAATTGTATGGAATAACACTTGTTAAAGCCAAATCTCTTCACCGGATAGGGACGTTCAGGGAGGGATAAAAATAGAGCTGTTCCGGCTGGAAGAATTACCTGGTTATCTTCTGCCCACATCTCTGGTAATGTGTGCGTTGCCTCTCCCTTATCTCCGGGTGATTATGGAGCATCAGAGATCCCCGGAGCTCCGAAAACAGTGGATAAAGTTGGCTCTGGAGCAATGCAGCCTCTCGGCTGGAGCCCTGAGCGCTGCAGGCTCTCACCAGCGCTGAGCTCACGGCCCAGAAAGTGCCAGATCTGGGACACAGCTCGGGCAAAAGCAGCTCCCGCCGTGCTGCAGTTCCAGCATTTCCTGATCCAGGCTGCGACAGAGCCATCGGCTTCATCCAAGCCAGTCCAGTCAGATCTGCGGGAAGCGCGTGGTTCCCATCAATGTGGGCTCTTCCTTTTTTTGTGGAAGCACAGAGGGAAGGGGAGATGGCCTCTGGCTGGGTCTCTCCTTGTGAGAGACGTCCTGAAGGGCAAATTTATTGGGAAGCTGCTCTGGATCAGAAGAGTTATCTTCAAATCCTTCCAGAGAACCCAAAAGCTCTCTGAATTTTTGGGAAGAACCTGATCCATTGGGATTTTCTCTCTATCCCCTCTCATTTCATGCTTTTTAACTGCTTTGTTTGCTTGGGGAAACTCAGGCTGATCTTTACTGCGAGATCGCTGGGGCCTTACAGGTTATAAAAGGATCTGCAGGTGATTTTAGGGGCTGGAATTTTGACTGGAACTTCCCGGAGGGCGGAGGGACAGCAACCAGAACCTTTTCCTGCTGCTGAAACAAGGGATGAACCATTTTCTCCTCATCCTTTTCCTTCTTTCCCCGCTCCAGGACGTACAACCTGACCTTCCTGCACCCCTACTACCGGCCGGACGAGGCGGAGGAGAACCCCTTCATCTGCTCCTCGCACCGGGAGAACGGGATGCAGAGGTGCTCCAACATTCCCAGCAGGAAGGAGTCCAAGGTGGAGTGCACCCTGAGCATGGATTCCTACAGCCCCAGCCTGGCCAGCCCCGAGCCCAGCAGGAATTCCTGCATCAACTGGAACCAGTACTACAACGTGTGCATGGCCGGGGACGTGAACCCCCACAACGGGGCCATCAATTTTGATAACATTGGATATGCCTGGATTGCTATTTTTCAGGTAGGGTTCTCCCAAAAAATGGGAGGTTTTTTTCCTGGTTTTTGTTGGGTTTGGCATTTTTCGCTCGGGGAGGTTTCGGTGAATTTGTCAGAGGAGGAAGGAATTTGCTGGCTCCTGAGTGAAACTGCAAGTAAGGACACGGGGAATAAATTAATCAGGAAATAAATGGTGCAAGAGAGTGTTTGGAGAGAAGAAACTTTATTTTTAGTGCAGTTTAGAAAAGGGGGGAAAGTAATTCCTGAGGCAGAGAAACTCCTGGCAAGTTCCACCTCCGCCAATCAGATAAATCCCAGGGATTTTGGAGAGCAGAGATTTTTGTTGTAGCATCGGGAAACTGAAAGCGGTGCTGAGGTTTTTAAGCAAGACTTAATTTCATGCTAAAATGGAGGAACCTGGCATGGCTTAGGCTTGGTTTTAAATCACAGAGTGATCTCGGTGAGCATGGAATGCTGGAAAGGGGGAAAAAGTCCTTTTTGGTCAGAATTCCTGGGAGGAAATTCTGCCCCCAGGGAATTTCAGGCTCTTCAGAAAAGACCAAAGTGCTTCTCACTGAGGCTGGAGGAGGTTTCACAGGTGACAAAACACTCTAGGAAGGACTGGGACACTTGGAAGGATTTTTCCAACCATTTGTCGCTCTGGAACATTGGAGGGCTCATCCACACAGTCCCGAGGCTGTGGTTTCCCAAGGCTGTCCCAGCTGGAACAATCCCTGTGTTCTTTTTCCATTTTTAATGGACATTTCCTGGTTTTAAAGCACTCCTTAGGCTCTGGCTGGATGCCCTGGTGGATTCAGTCCCCTGAAGTGCAGGTGACATCTGTTCCTGGAGGAGAATTCTCCGTTTAGCTTTGTTAATGACAGATAATTGCTCATCCAGAGCTCTGCGTTTCATTTATGGATTTCCTTCCAGTTCCACATCATCCCAGGAACTTCATAACTTCTGGTTTTCGCCTGGGAGTCGTAAAGTGGGGAATGTTTGCTCTCAGCATCCACAGGAGCTGCCCTTGGATCACCGTGCTGGTGCCAGAGGCTCAGAACCAAATCCAGAGGGGTTCAGGCAGATCCCACTGGGAAAATGCTTTGGAATCAGTGAGGAAGAGAGGAGCTGCTGGCTGGTAGTGAGTGGTGGATAAAGGGACGAGGGAATTCTCCTTTTCCTGCTCTTGCACAGCTCTTTGATGGATCTGAGGGATGTTCCCAGGAGATCCCATCTGGCTCCCACCACAGGGCAGAGAAAGGGCATCGAGGAGGAGCAGGAGCTTCTCCAGGGGGGGTCCTGCTTCCTTTTTCCTTTTCCCTTCCCGAGCCTTTTTCCAGGCTGCAAATTTTCGTTCCATCTTGGCATTTGCTTTCCTCATCCTTAAAAGCTCAGTTTTATTTCAGGAAGCCCCAGGAGAGGCTTCAGCTGATTCCTTGGAGCAGAACAATGTCTGGAAAAGTCGGATCTTGTGTCTTTAGATCATTTTGGCAGCTGCCAGGAGGTTGATGATTGGTTTTAGTGCTGCTTAGGCCATCCAAATGCTCCAGAGGATTTCCAGCCAAAAACTCTTCCAGTGTCTTTATTCCTGTTGGAAGTCAGGGCTCATTTTTAGGAGCTGGGAATGATTTAATTCCAGGTGAAGAGGCAGCTGTTGGGAGCAAGGTGCTGGCTCAACCTGGATGTGGGAAGAGGAAATCATCAGTGCAGGAGGGGAGGGGCTAAATCCAAACAATTGCTGGAAGCGGAGAACATTTAGCCAATAAATCCATGGAATTGTGCTCTCATCCCATTTAATAGCTGGAGCTGGATAGCACCAGGTCAGCAGTTGGATGAGGGCTCCGAGTAAGTAGTGCAGGAAGTCCAGCTGATGGATTTAGGAACTCGGGAGCTTCCCTGGGGATTGGTATTGAATTACTGGGACGAGACAGGACCGATCGTCCCGAGCCATTATTCCGCAGGATAATGAATCCGCGGCTCTCTGCAGGAGTTCTGATGTGGAGCGAGCCCTGAGGGCTGGCAGAGCTCCAGCGGGCACCATGGCCGGCTCACGAGGCTGCTGGACAGAGCTTCCTTCAGGATTTATCCCGAACGAGACGGGAATCCTGGTGTGTTCAGCCTGGGAAAGAGGGGGCTCCGGGGTGACATTCCAGGAGCTGACAGTAAAGAGGAGAGAGACTCTTTGAAAGGGTCTGGAGTGCCAGGACAAGGGGAATGGATTCCCACTGCCAGAGGGCAGGGATAGCTGGGATAATGGGAAGGAATGTGAGGGTGGGGACGCCCTGGCAGAGGCTGCCCCTGGCTCCCTGGAAGCGCCCAAGGCCAGGTTGGATGCGGCTTGGAGCAACCTGGGATGGGGGAAGGTGTTCCCGTGGAACTGGATGGACTTTAAGGTTCTTCCAACCCAAACCATTCCAGGGTCCCATGATCTGGTGAGGTTTAGGAGCTGTCAGAAGGGAGGGGGATGGAATGAGCCCCACAGGCGAGAGCCAGAAGGAAGTTCCCAAGGGCACGCTTCGGTGCTCTTCACACCACGGATAAACCAAACCAAAGGCAGAAAAGTCCAAAGATTTCCAGTCCAGAACATCCTGGAAATGCTGCCCCAAGGCAGCGGGATGGGTGAGCTCTTCCAGTTGCCAGAACTAGGATTTGTTAAAGGCATTTCTTCCCACAGCAGTGATCGTGAACTTCCCAGAGCCGGGACAGGTGACAGCAGGGAAACAGGGAAATGTGTTGTCGACCTTCCAAGGAGAAGATAAGTCAGAGACAGGAGAACCTGGAGCAAATAAAAATCTAAAAATAATAAAGGGAACGGCTGCATCCCTGGGCGTGGGAAAGGATGATAATTCCTTATGTAATCCCACAAATGATTCATGTTTTGCTTCCCCTCATTTGTTGTGCAAGAGGCTAATTCGTGTCTGTATTCGTTACAAAGGCACGTTCAGTGGCAAATTAGGTGAACTAATTAGCTTATTACAGCCTAAATGAAAGGAGATGGAGCCTAAATTAACTGTGAGGTTTGGCATGATATGAAGATCCCTTTATTGCACACGAATTCCAGCCCCAGCAATCGGAGCAGTAATTACAGGTATTGTTGTCATGCGGCAGATGATGAATTACCCACCTCAGCAAAGTCCAATTTAATTGGAATTACTGACAGTCCCAGCAGAGCAACCAAAACCTTTCCACCTCCCTGACCTGCAGCCTCGAGGTGGCCAGGCCTGAGTGTGGAAATCCTGAGAAAATAAAAGGGGTTGGGAAGCTGGGAGGAAATTTGGAGAGAAGAGAACCATCGATTGAATAATTTCACATCGGATTTGTAGGAAAGCGAGACCTGTACTCACATTTTACTCCAGGGCTGGTGCTTCTGGCAAAAGTTGAAGGAAAAAACCATCCCAGATCCAAGAGGAACACGTTGTTCCTCCCTCCTCGTCCTTCCGGGATGTGCTTGGTAGGGCTGAACTTAGAGAGCAAACCTGTCAGGACGAATTCTGGGGATATTGCAGGAAATGTCCCTGTAATTCAGGAAATGTCCCTGTAATTCAGGAAATGCCCATCCAGTCCAAGAGAGATTTGTCTGGCACTTCAGAGTACCTTTCCTATGGCCTCCTCTTCCCATGGATTCCAGAGGCACCTGCCTTTTCTTAAGGGCTTCCTTCATGAGAGTCCCTCTTGGAATCTGCCCTTGGATGCAGCTCTGGGTCACAGCCCTTGTTCTGGGTTTGTTGTTCTGAGCACCTCTTGCTTCTCCGAGGTTTCCTTAGGAAGACATCCCAGGGAACGAGTTAATCGAGTCCGCCAAGGAACACATCCCCGGCCCATCACCGGGAATTCTCCGAGGAATTTGCTGCTGTCAGGGAGCAGGAAAAGCCAGGTTGTGTTCAGGAGAGCTGCCGACAGCCCAGCTGGATGAGAGTTCCCGGGAAAGGAAAAGCTGAATCATCTGGACGAAGATGCCTGGGAATGGAGCGGCACAAAGGGACCCGGGAGCAGCAGGAGTTCAGGACGTTCCCTCCATAACTTCCAGGTGGAGACGCTCCCTTTGCACCTGGATTCTCCCAGGCTGTGGGGGTGTCATGGGAGAGGAACACCTTTGGGGTGGGGAAGTCAGGGAATCGCTGCTTCCCTCTTCTTCCTTCCTTTGTCCTTCCCGTGGCTCTGGAGGCGGTGGCAGGAGCAGGAGTGACAGGGCAGTGACAGCCACCTGCTGAGGGCCCCCTGCGCAAAACCCTTTCTCTTTGGATGGGATTTTGTCCCCTCTGTGCTCCAGCTCGTCAGAAAAGCCCCTGGGAGCCTGTGGGAGCTCCCAATCCAACCAGGAATTTCTCCATGTTGGGATGTGCTGAGGAGGAGCTTGGTTTGTGTCCGTGTGGCTGATCCCACGTCCCGGGGAGCAGGGGCAGAGCCTGGGGAGATGTCCTGGCTGGGAAGAGCTCGTTTGTCTCCTTTCCCTCTTCTGGGGTGCCCTGATCTGCTGCCCAGCCATTGCCCACTCCCACTGCTGTGCCTCGGCATTGAAATCCCTCCCTGAGGGTTCCTTCCTCGCCTGGGAATCTTCCAGCTGAAATTCCAGTGGGAACCGTATCTTCTGCTGGAGTTAAAGTGGTGTGGGCTCCACGGCACTCCTGCCCAGGCAAAGCACAGCGTGGGGTCCCTGTGCTGTCACTCAGGCAGGAAAAGATCTTTTTTGAGGAGACAAAAATCCCGAATTTCTGATTTGGGGCCTTCTGGCAGGACAGAATGGGCAGAGTCACTCTGAGAACCATCGAGTGGTTTGGCTTGGAAGGAACCTTAAAGCTCATCCAGGCACACCTTCCACTATCCCAGGGTGCTCCAAACCTGGCCTTGGACACTTCCAGGGATCCAGGGGCAGCCACAGCTTCTCTGTGTGAATCCACTGGATCCTGCTTGGGCTGCTCCCTCCTGGCTGGGCTGTCCCTCAGGTGACATTAATGGGGGCATTTTGGGGGCCCGTTTTCCTTGCTCTGTTTCTGGAACCTCAAGCTCCTTACAGAATCCCAGCTCCGGAATGGTTTTCCCATTGGCTCGAGCACCCTACGAAGGTGCTGTTAACCCCTTGCTTGCTTTCTGCTGCACCCTCTGCTCTCCCACTTCCAGCAGTCCTGCAGATGCTGGGAAAGAGCCAAAAAGCTGGAACAGAAGGAAGAGGTCTGAGGTTTCCAGCTGCAGTTTTTTGCGCCCAAAGTCATTTTGGGGCTGTATTTTCAGGAGCTGTCACACCGGGTGCCCATGTTTTCAGTGTTCGTTGAGCAGAGAAATTTGGGATTTGGGACCAGAAGGAATTTTTTTCCTCCGATGGTTCAGCCTTTAAATTGGAGATCTGTGTCAACAGCGCTTCTCTGTGCTGAATTTGGCAAGAAAAGAGTTTGGAGCTTTTCATTCCCACTGCTTGGAGATGCTGCTTTGTCACTCAACTCGAATCTGTTTTGGATCACCGAAAATATTTCCCTGGAAATGACGGGGTTGGAGCTGTGTTGGTGTTGCTTTTTTTAATTTGGTCAGCCAAACAAACAGCACTCGCTGCATTTGAAGAGCTCTCAGGCTGAATACCCCATCTAAAAATATCCGGCCCTTCTAAAGCAGCTCGGAGCGTGCTTCCAACTGGGATTAGTTGCCTTTGGAAAATCTTTGTTTTGAAGGTTGGGAGGAATTGTCTTGTGTAGGACAGGGCAGAGAGGCCACCCTGATCCTAGGAGTGGCCCCATAACCTGTGGGGGTGTTGGATGGAATTAAAACCTCCTGTGGATGAAGTCTGGACTCCCAAATATCTGGAGTTTTGGGAGAGTTTAATCACGGATTCTTGTGTTTGGAGTAGGAAGAGGGGTCCTGCAGCAGGCCCTGGCCTAAACTGGAGTGCAGGAGATCAAAAAGCTGCTGGTTTTGAGGAACATCAACAGTTGATCCAAGGGAATGGCTGGAGCTGTTTCAGGGGAGGTTTAGGTTGGATTTTAGGGAAAGGTTCATCCCCCAGAGGGTGCTGGGCACTGCCCAGGCTCCCCAGTGAATGGTCCCAACCTCGAGGCTGCCAGAGCTCCAGGAGCATTGGGACAACGCTCCCAGGGATGCACAGGCTGGGATTGTTGGGGTGTCGGGGTTGAACTCTGATCCTTGTGGGTCCCTCCCAGCTCAGGATATTCCATAAATCCATAATTCTTACAGGGAAATCTTAATTTGGTTTGATTGCCCCAAATCTGCTCTGTGATCTTCCTCCTGAGCCAAAGGTGCAGCTGCTTTATCCCGATTTCCCAGCCTGTGCACCCTGATCATCCCTGCTACAATTTGCAATAAGTGGTGAAATTCCCCCAGCTGGAAGCAGAGACCTGAGCCTGGCTTTGCTTCCCTTTCCCTCATGGCAAACCCTTCGTCTCCCAGCTTGGCCCTGCCGGAAATCTGGGGTTTGATGGACTCGTCGGTGCTGCAGCTAAACAGTTAAACCCTTCGCTGTGCCAAGGATCCTTTGCACAAACCGTGGAGACACGGGATCATCATCCCAGCAGTTCAAACCCCGGGAGCATGGACTGGGATGGATTTGTTGGAGCAGCAGTTGAGTGAAATCGGGGAGGTTTTTGCTGTCGGGCGAGGGCCTTGCGTTATTTAGTGTGAAACAGCAGCAACTCGCCTTCCTTTGGAGCAGAAGTGGGATTTTTGATCCGAGAGCTACAATTCCATGAAGTTTGGAGCAACAAACAACAGCCTCAGTGACGTGTCTGACTCGATCCCACGCTTTATTGCCCACTTTGCTTCTCAAAACCCACCAAGAACTGCCAGCACTGCCCAGGGATCGCATCTATGGGAACAAATTCGACAGGCCAGGAGCCCAGGACATGGAAAGAAGCACGATTTCCTTTTTTTCCATCATTTAGGGCCACTTTTCAGAGCAGATTCCTGCTTTGTGAATCTCAGTTTATAAAGAAATTACGCACTGAGCAAGGCCTCGAAGTGAAGGGAAAAAGCATCTGTTCAAAGGATGTTACTCAGTGTAATAAACCTGTTTTTCTGGCCACAGAGGTTCCTTAACGAGATGTTTCGGGAGGAAATAATTAAAATGGTGACGTTGCCTGCAAAAATAGGGATTTGATTATCTGCCAAGCTCGCTCTGCCTGCGGAAGACTCCCTGGAATATTCGCTGGGCAGCGCTTGGGAGCCAAATCGATGTTGCCCGAGAGGGCAGAATGCAGAGATAAGAGGCTTTCAGAAATGGAGGCTAAAGGCCTTATAAAACTTCCTGAGCCCATCAGGGTAATTAATAGCCCTCACAATTTATAGCATCAACTGGATCTCATCTTGGCGAGTTTGATGAAAATAAAATATCAAAAAAGCCTCGCAGCAGGGCCAGGGGAATGAGGAGATAAAAAGTAAATGACCCCAAACACTCACGGCCCTCCTCAGAGTTGCTGTTGGGTTCAGGATAATTGATGTGGATGCAGATAATTCCCATTTTTTTTCCCCCCCAAAGGACTCAATTTAGGCTGAAGAAAAAGTGGCTGAGTGCAAATTATAGACGTCAGTCAAGATGGAGACTTCAACTGGGGGTTTCTCTGGATTTCCAGAGCGTCTCCTGCCTCAGCCAGGCACTGAGCTCAGCCAGCAGCTGCAGTCCTGGAATCAGAAGGAATTTCTGGTGGCCAGAGCTGTGTTTTATCAGGATTTTAATAAGGGAGAGCTGCTGATTTGGGGTGCGTGTTCAGGGAGGCTGTCAGTCCAAATGAAGTTTGTTCCAGTAATCAGAGGAGGGAAACCTTGCCATGAGACAGCTCCGGGCTGGAGTTTTGTGTGCTCTGCATTCGGTTCTGATCTTCGCAGCCTCGCTTCGCACGGCGATTTTCCCAGCTTCCCTCGATTGATTGGTGGCACCTCGAGGTGGGTTTGGAGCTGCAGCTCTGGCACCAGCCGTTGGTGCTTTCTAAGAGCCAGGAATGCAGCCCTTGACTAATTGAAGTTGGAGTTTGAACGAGGTTTTTTTCCCCTGGATGATTCTTTTTTTCTCTTTGTTCTCTGACACTGAAGCAAAAAATACCCTGCTCATGAGTCGGCTGCAGCCAAGAACTTGCAAAGATTTTGGCAGAGCTCAAAGAAAGGGAGGTTTATGATGAAAACTTCTCGACATCATAGAAGAAATCGTTCTGTGCAACCTCTGAAGTGACCCCAGAAAAACCAATGTAAACCTGCTGCCTCCCTGGGAGCACTGAGGAGGTCTGAGTTAATTGCCAGAGTCTTTAATCTCCATTTCCCTCGTGATTTTCACTCTGGAGTTTTAGATTGACTCTGATTAGCTTGCCTAGAAGATCTGATTCTGTCCCCAATTACTCTCCTATAAATCAGACGAGCATCTTTATTACAGCTGATGAAATTACTGTGGCATGAGCAGAGCTGGGGGATCGGAATCAGAGAAGACCTGAAAAAATTAAATGTGATTGGGTTTTGTCCACTCTCATCCTGCTCCTGTGAGTGAGGCGCTCAGGGAGTGTTCAAGCCAAGGATCAGTGAAGTCAAAACCTGTCTGTGTGTTCACCTGAGGGAATTTTCTGTTGAATTCTTGCGGTGAGAGGAGAGAGGATTGGACACGAGACTGAGAGACTTACTGGGATTAATGGGAGAGAAATTATTTATCCCAGCCCTGGGGGAAGGGGTGAAGAACCGAAGGAGCAGGGAGCATCGCCCAGGAGCTGAGTGGGGTGAGAGGACACCTCTGCTCTCCTTGCAATGCAGAAATCTTTTCCCCAGGCACCTCCTCTGCCCCTGGGTGTGGAGCACGAGCAGGGCCAGCAGCACCTCCAGCACCACCCTGCCAATCATCTTAATTGAATCTTCCAGCTCTGGCCCTGCAGCTGCCGATTTTCCTGTGCCTTGCACATCTTTCCCATCACGGCAGAATTAGGAGCGAGTTCTCAGCCTCTTATCTCGCTGATAAATAATTGCGGGTTGCGTTTGTTGGAGGCTTTGAACTGGAGCCTTTGGAGAGGCTCTTTCATGGGGCTCTGCGTGAACGAGCAGGGCTTGAGCGGGGTTTAATTACTGAGAAGGGATTACCGAGATTGGGAAGCACAAGGAAGGTGCTCCAGGGCTCTGGGAGACGTCGCTGGAGGGCTTGGAGGGGCAGTGAAGTGGATTAATCAGAGCGGGAATGAAGAGAGGAGAAAGTAGTTTCTCCTTAGTGCAATAGGCAAAGCAGGGCTGAAAAAATATCCCGTGTTCTTGGGGGACCAGGGAGAGCTGCTGGCTCTTCCCTCCGGGTCCATGGAATCCCGGAGGGGTTTGGGCTGGAAAGGACCTTAAAGCCCATCCAGTTTGGACAGGGACACCTTCCACTACCCCAGGCTGCTCCAAGCCCATCCAACCTGGCCTTGGACACGTCCAGGGACGGGGCAGCCACAAGTTCAGCTGGTCTGAGGAGAAATGTGTGGGATCAAAGTGTGCAGGGCAGCAGCGAACCCTGTGCAGGTGCCTTTGCTTTGGTTCCAAACGCAGTTAAAGGGTTTGGCTGGTGGTTCATACGGCAGCTGTTGGCAAGTCCGGGTGCTCTGGTTCCCACTTCCACCAGCGCCTTGCCGGGGATGTGCGGGGAGCTCCTGGATCAGGGAAAAACGACCTCGGAAAGTCCTTGGGAGCACTTGAAATCCAGCAGGAATGAGGCTGGAGAAAGCCCAGCCCCTGCAGGTGGCTGTGCATGTGCTGTCCTGCGTTTCCCCAGAGCTCCGGGATTAAAGAAGCCGGCGGATGTCTGGGAGCCGCCTCTTTTCCAGGAGGGCTGCTGCTCCCGGCTCCTGGCAGCCCAGGAATCTCCCCTGGGTGCTGCTGCACTCAGCCCTGGAGGCCAGGGATGGATCCCCCAACATCTCAAGCAGGAGGAGAAATCCCAGGGGTCTCTTTATCCCTCCTGCAGCCCTTTGCTTTACAAGCGAGCAGTAAATAACGCGAAGTCCAATTACACCTGGAATATTCGGGGAGCTGGATGAGCATTCTCACCCTCCAGAGGAGGAACAGGGGGCGTTGATTGATTCTTGTGGAAAATGCTGCCTCTCATGCAACAAAAATACCCCTCTGAGGGCTGGTTGGCCCTCAGGGTTGGCTCAGAAGCCCAAGAGCAGCCCTCATGTGACTCCTTTTTCTTTTGCTCTGTGTTTAATGGGTTTAATCCTTTAGATGTGAGGATTTCCAGCCAAACCCAAATCCAGTGTGGAGGTGCATCCCATATTCTTGGGGTGCCTGGGCTGGATTTTCATCCCTCAGTGGGGATGGCTGGAGCACCAAGCAGAGGGAAGGGAGGGAGGGAACCTGGACAGCACAAAGGAAGTAATTCGTGGGTGGCAGTGATTTGGTGTCACCTTGTGTCACCTCCTGATGTGATCCCTCTGCTTCCCCGTGACCCTACAGTGGCTGTGGGAGGCTCAGCTGTGGAGCAGAGCCCTCACAGACAAGGGAGCTGCCCCAAAAGGACTTTGCTCTCTATAAATGTGTTCAGGAAGGGGCAGGAGGGGTTTGATTGCTTGGCTGTTCCTCACGGATGAACACCCAGGCGGCTTAACCCCTTCCCAGCCCCATGGGAATAACGGCACCACAGGAAAAAATGGGGATAAAAAACCTTCATGGATTGATCCCTGGGGTTAATGATGGCTGAAGAACTCTCTGGGGTTTTGTTAAACCCACTTGTGAGCAGTTCATGGCAGGACAACGGGCAGTGGTTTTAAGCTGGCAGGGTTAGATGGGATACTGGGGAGAAATTCTTCCCTGTGAGGGTGGGGAGAGGCTGGAATGAAATTCCCAGAGAAGCTGTGGCTGCCCCTGGATCCCTGGAAGTGTCCAAGGCCAGGTTGGATGGGGCTTGGAGCACCCTTGGGTGGTGGAAGGTGTCCCTGCCCACGGCAGGGGTGGCACTGGATGGGCTTTAAGGTCCTTTCCAACCTGAACCACTCTGGGATTCTGGAATTCTGTGAAGCCAAGCTTTGCTGTGTGACTGCTGATCAGCGAGATGGGGATTTGAAGGAACAGCTGATGGATGTGAGGGGGAACAGGAGAGGTGGGAGCAGTCTGTGAAAGCAGCCAACGTGTCAGACCTGATTCCCGTGAGCCTTTCACAACCCTGACACGGGGAAACGGCTGCAGAGACAAATTCCGCAAATGATCTGTTCCTTGGCAGCTGAGGTTGCTTGGTTTGAGCTGTGCTGCCTTCTCACTCAGCTGCACGGCAGGGGGGAGCCTGCACGAGCTCCCACACGGGAAGAAGCTCTGAAAACTTGCTGGGAAGTCATCAGCGTTTTGAATTTGGGGTGAGAAATCCCAAAGAGGCAGCGTTTCCCTTCCAGCAGCGCGGAGCTGCTCCGAGTCCCGGAGAAACTGTGGGTACTGATGGTTGTGCGAACGTGTGGCCATGTCCTGAAAATCCATATCCGGGAGCTTCTATCTGTTCCTTGGGTAAATAAAACCCCAGGGAATTCACGGATTCATGGCCCGACCTCCCTGCAAGGTTTTATTCACTGCCTCAGGAGCGAGGGGTTTGTGGATCAGCTTTTGGGGACGCACCACACGGAAAATCCCCTACACCCACGAGGTCTGAGCCTTCTCTTCCCGCAGCAAATTCCTTCCCTGCAAACATGGTTTGAATCAGGAATGATGCCACTGAAAATGCGGGCAGGAGCAGCTGTGGGGTTTGACAAGACCCCCGAGGCTCACGTGAGGTGTGGTGAGCAGGGGACGTCACTGGGAGTGAGTTCAGACAGGAGCGCTTGGATTCTGATGGAAACTGGAATTTCAGCTCTAGTAGCAAGCCAGCACTGGAAGTTGGGTGTGTTTTATCTAAATAAAAAGTGTAAATTACGTGGCAGAGCTCTGCACACAGCCTGGGTGGTGTTAATTAAACCCTCAGCTGCTTTTTTTAGGGGAAGGAAGGCTGAGAAAACGAGGCTTAAATCAAGTCTACATTTAATTAAAGTCTCTCTTCCATTCAGATGCTCTCCCACTCTGATAGTGGTGGTGCAGTCGTGATGCTGAGCCAGGAGGGGAATCACAAGGAAATTGGGTTTGCAGAAACAAAATGAAGTTAAAAATGTGGGAATTTTCTGGGTTACATTACAAAACCAGCAGCTTTAGGTAAAAAGTCCAGATCTCTGCAGGGAGAGGCTTTTTTTTTTTTGGATTATAATCTCTCCTTGGAATTTCTTTGCCTCAGAACCAATGTTTCAGGTGGTTTATTTGAATGTTTCATGGTTTTAATTGTAGCAGATTCCTGTGGGAACCTCAGGCCGGTCCTTTGGCCACACATTCTTTCTCTCCCAAACCAAGTGGGAACGGAGTTCTGGATGGATCCCAGGAGTTTCTGTGGAGCGATGGCTACTTGGCACTACTGGAAAATTGATATTTAAGAACTTTTTGGGTGACTTTTGTCCTCACACTCTGTTTCTCTGTCTCCCTGCAGGTGATAACCCTGGAAGGATGGGTGGACATCATGTATTACGTGATGGATGCACACTCTTTTTACAATTTTATATATTTTATATTGCTCATCATAGTAAGTATGACCTGGGAGATGCTCCTTGTCCTTGGGGGGTGAAGCTGTTCCCTGTTCTTTTCACAGGGAAGAGCCAGGTAGGATTCAGGATTCAGGGCTTTGCCTCTCTCTTGCCTTCCCAGTCTTGGTCTTGTCACCTGGATGTGTCTGTGCCAAAAAGTCCAGGCTTTTCCTCCTTCGACCTCCTCAGTGTGCCAGAGGGAGCCTCGTTTCTTTGGGGAGCCCTCAAACCTTGGAATTTCACCTAAACCCTTTAAATAATAGTAATTCTCACCTCTCCAAGGTCTCACATTCCTACAAACAAAATGTCACCCACTGCAGGTGCTGGGGGTTGTCTCCAGAAGCTGCCATTCCATGTCCATAAGGTTCTGGTTTTCCAAAGGGCACAACCTCCTCCAGGAAGTGGAAAAGTGAAATATTTAAGGCAGGAGGGGAGCAAAGGGAAAGGTACCACAAAGATGTCAGCAGGACATGGGATGGAGGCGTTTAAAAGTGGTTTTGTGACTGGATAGTCCTTAGAGGTAACCCTGTCCCCATCAGGGTGGGTTTGGAGGCCTTGGGAAGTCAAACCAGTTCCCACCAGCAGTGGGAAAAACCTGGATCAGAGCAGTGTGGGAGTGCCCTGGAGAAGTCAGGGATTTCTGAGCCATGAGCAGAGATTTACGCTCCACTCCACTGAGCCGTTCTCTACAAGAGGATCCATGTGGAAAAGCCAGAAGGTGACTCCTGCCCGAGTCACCTGGAGCTGGGAAAGGCACCTTTGCTGCTTCTCCAGGAGCATCCACACTGGAGAGCAGCACCACAAACCATCTCCGCACAGCTTCCCCGAGGATTCACCAGACAGTTCCAGATTAAATCCATCCGTGCCCAGGGCTGGCCCTGCAGACAGTGGCACTGCCCTGACGTCACTCCCATGTCACCCCTCAGGGCACCGACTCCCTGCTGGGGATATTTGACGTTTCCCTTTGGCTGATTTAGGAACACAAGCGGTGACAAATCACTTTGTGGACTCGACAGCTGAGGGAGGATGCAGCCTTAGGTCGCGTCGCTTTCTCATCCTTGGGACTGCATTTTGAAAACTTGGTGTCGCCCAAGAACACATTAACTCAACCAGGCACTGAATCAGCCCCTCGGGAGCACTGAGTGTCCTGGAGATGCATTTCTGTGTCAGGGAGTCCCAGGAGCACAAGGTCACGGATCCATGGGCCCTGAGTGTATCCCCAAAATGAGGGCACACTCTTTTGGGGTGTGAAATGATTGAAGAAGAGAAGAGGATGTTTTAAAACAGCACAAATTGGACTTGAAATCGTCTTTCCCTGCAGGTTGGCCAAATTTCAGGGGAAAATTCTTCGCTGAAAGAGGGATTGGGCACTGGAATAGTCTGCCCGGGGAGGTGGTGGAGTCACCGTCCCTGGACATGTTTAAAAAACGCCTGGACATGGCACTCAGTGCCAAGGTTTAGTTGGTGAGGAGGTGTTGGTTCATAGGTTGAACTTGATGATCTCAAGGGTCTTTTCCAACCTGGTTCATTCTGTGATTCTGTGAATGTCCAGATCAATGTTGTGGTGGGGCCTGGTTGTGTTTCATCACCCTGTGTTAGTAGCAAATGTCATCGCTTTGAGGGGAGGAGAGTGGAGAGAGCTGTTGCCAAAATAATTGATCGTGGTTTAGAGCAAATTTAGCGGCTCGGGCACATTTGGCGAGCAGGCCCTGGGATTTGGCACGTTTGGAAATCCCAGGATCGCCGAGAACCGCGTGTGGTGGCGAGGAGCGTCCCTCGCTCCGTGCAATCCCCGCTGACTCCTTTCCCCGTGTTCTCCCCAGGTCGGCTCCTTCTTCATGATTAACCTGTGCCTGGTGGTCATAGCAACCCAGTTTTCGGAGACCAAGCAGCGGGAGAACCAGCTGATGCAGGAGCAGCGGGCGCGCTACCTGTCCAACGACAGCACCATCGCCAGCTTCTCGGAGCCGGGCAGCTGCTACGAGGAGCTGCTCAAGTACATCTGCCACATCTTCAGGAAGGTGAAGCGAAGGACAGTCCGCCTCTACAACAACTGGCAGAGCAAACGCCGGAAAAAAGTCAACCCCAACAGCGGCAGCAGCGGGCAGAGCCAGCGGAGCAGGAGGAGAATCACCTCTATCCACCACCTGATCCACCACCACCACCACCACCACCACCACCACTACCACATCAGCAACGGGAGCCCGCGGGGGCCTCGCGCCAACCCCGAGATCTGCGAGCTGGAGCTGCAGGTGATGAAGCCTGGCAGGCAGCTGATGCTTCCCCCTCCTCCCTCACCCAGGCCGCAGGGCCCTGCCGCTCCCCGAGCCGACGCCGAGGCCGTGCACAGCATTTACCACGCGGATTGCCACGTGGAGGGGCCCTCCGGGGGCTGCAAGGCTCCCAGTGGCCCTGCTGGCGGCAAACTGGCCGGGCTGGCCACCCACGGCAGCATGAACTACCCCACCATCCTGCCCTCCCCCAGCACCAAGGGCGGCTCCGCACCCGTTCCCAAAGGGAAGAAGAACGGGAATTCTCCGGTGGCCGTGGTGAACAGCCCGGGGAATTTGGGCCTGGATTCTTATGGGAAGCTGCAGCAGCTGGTGGGAGAGCATGGTAAGGGCAACCAAGCTGGGATTTTTTGCTTAGGAGAACTGGGAGAAGGGTGAATGGCTCAAGAATGGAGGTGTTAATGGCAGCCCTGTGGGGTGCTGAGCGTTGGGAGCGTTGGGAGTGCACTGAAGCCAGAGGTGGGGCAGGCTAAGACTGGGACCTCTGTTCCCTCCATCCCTGTATTTACCATCACTGGATCGTCCAGGCCACTGCTGGAGGCCTCTTTCCTGTGGTTACAAAATCTGGGTTTGGGCTCTCGTGTGCTTCGTGGTACCCTGCACGTGCTCCCTCTCTTCCCACCCAAACCCAGAACTATGCAGCCCCTGGGGTTACACCTCCGGTGAGCGCCGGAGCTGCCAGCTCCAGCAGGGAACCCCCAGGGGCTGGGAGATGGAGCCTTGAAAAGGATGAGCAGGTGGAAGCTGCGGGAGAAGCGTAAGATAAAGCAAACTGAGGCGTTTAAAACAGGCAGGCACTGAAAGAACTCAAACCAAACACTTCCAGTTCTGCTCTGATGGGCTCTGGAGCCTCTGAATTTCTTTTTTGGCAAGGAGGAGCAGCAGGCTCAGTGCTCAGAGGACGTGTGGAGGGCAGGACAGGAGCAGAGCTGCGCATCTCAGGCTTTCCCCATGTGCGGAAGAAATGTGGGGCTGAGTTTTCCTGCAGATTTGGGGCTCCATTCGATCTGAGGAGCATTTTGGGGAACTCTTCAGTGTCTCTTTCCCATCCTCTCTGCACAGATGCAGCCACCCCAGCACAGTCAGTGAGGTTTTATCTCCCCTCACATATAAATCACCCACTGGAGCAGTGATTACACGCAACACTTGGATTTCTATTTTATAAAATGTTTTTCCAGGCCTCATGGCTGGAGCTAAAAGCTGCAAAATACTCTTAAGCCCTCAAACAGTGAAAAGTCACGAAGATCCAGCTTCTATTTTTTAATCTCTTTAAGCCAAACTCGTCATTTGGGTTTTTTCAATGCCTGTGTTTTCCAAAACTGTTTATTTGCGTGTGCATGGACACAAATATTTACCCTGGTGATGGACGTGCTGCAAAAAACACCGAGCCTCGCTTGGGGCGGGTCACAGGAACGGTTGCTTGGCAGAGAGGTTGGGTGGCTTGCCTTTGTTAGTTTGCTTGTTTTTAAGGACCACACAAAAGGGCAAAAGTGGATTGTTTATAGAAACTGCCTCGGGCAGACGCTTCCGAACGCTCGGGAGCTTGGCACGGGGGGCAAGGTTACTGCCAACAGCTCTGTTGTTCAGCAAGGACTTTCTACAAATCACTGCTTCATCCTTAGCTGTGCAAATTAATGAAGGTTTTTGGCAGAATGGGTTTTTACCTTGAGATAAAAACCCGGGCTCTGCAGAAGGCTGGGATTGGGAAAGAAAGGAGCCAGGAGAGTTGTTGAAGTCGGAGTTTGGATCCGCCTGCTTGCTGCTGGGGTCCTTTTCAGGAGAAGAAAGGCCCAAATCTCAGTCCCAACTGCGACATCCCCGAGGTGATTTAGGAGATCTTCCTGTAGCCTGGGGTGGTTCTTTGAAAGCTGGGATTAGATTGAGTTGTCAGTAATAATGCAATTACAGTGTCCTCTTTCTGCAGAGGGATTTCAGCCCAGAGGATGCCAAAACGCTTTAAACAAATCTCCTGGAATTGTTTTGTCTCTTCCAGAAGTGTGGGCACAGCTGGGAAGGGCTGGAAGGTGGGGAGAGGCTGCTCATCCATCCCCTGAGGAAAACGGGCTGGGAAGGGATTCAGGGCAGACCTGGAGACCCTGGGAGTGCCCAGCTCTTCCCTTCCATGGATCTGGCTCTTTCCAGGCCCTTCTTCCTACTCAGCCACCCCGGCAGGGCTGAGTCGGGGTCAGTTGTGCACCAGGAGTGATGGATGTGACTTCCAGGCTTTGGGACGATCTGTAAGTGCCAGGGTGTGTCCCTGCCGGGCACAGCCCCCAGCTCCCATTTCTCCATCCCTAAAACTTAGCAAAGGAGCCTGGGGAAGAATCCCAAGCTCTCCCAAGACTTCCTCGGTTTTTTGGGGCAAACAAAGAGCCTTTAATTCGTGCGAGGGGAGCACGGGAGTGATAATTGAGAGCATTAAGGAGCATTAACAGCCCGGGCTCTTCCAGCCCCGGCTGGAGGCGAGGTTGGTGTCTGCTGGGAAGGATGCAGTTGTGGGAGAGAGAGAGCGTTCTCCTGCCTCTTTTGTTGTGGGTTTGAAGAGCTCAGAGTACAGCCTGTTCCCCGTGTTCCCGTGCCCTGCAATGCTGGAGGTTATTTTAGCAGGCAGCCAAGGAGACTCTGGTATTTTGAAGACATCTGCGGCGCCAGGGCTTTTCATATCGTTTTTAACACTTTGATAGCATTAAAAGCCATCTGGCAGCCCCCTCCCTGTGCTGCTGCCGAGGCTGGGCTGAGCCTTTCCTCCTTGGCTCAGTCCTGAGCGGGAGCACCGTGCTGATGTGCAAGGGGCAAAACATTCCCGATGCTCCCGGTGGCTTTGACGCAGCGCCCAGGAGCCGGGCCTGCCCTCCAAGGCCGTTCTGAAGGCCACTGATATCCGGGTGACGTTCAGGCACGGAAAACGTGTTTCGACTCTGGTCGCATCCCAGTTTCCCAGCGAAGGGATGCGTTGGCTTGGTTTGATGTTGCCTTCTCTTCTGTGCTGTGGCTGGAAGCAGCATTCCTGCTGGGTGAGCTCCAAGCTCCAGGGCCCGGAGCCAGCAGCAAGCACTGCTTTTAGCCTGGGCTCCCCAAAACTGATCCAAGTGGCCCCCATCCCACCTCCAGACGGGGACACTTGGGTGTGGCACTTACGGATGTGGTTTAGTGGTGCTGAGTTAATGAACTCGGTGACCTTAGAGGTCTTTTCCATGGTTCTGTGAGAGGGGAAAATTGTCCTTTTGCCTTACATCCCTGAATCTCAAGGGATTGGTGGTTAAACGGCATTTTGAGGGAAGGATCCTGTGCTCCCAGTAGTGTGCTCATGCTGGAGCGTTTTTTCCTGGCATTAATATCTGGTTCCTAAATATAAGGAGACTAAGAATAAGGTTCCTAAATATGAGGAAACTTACGAATTGGATTCCTAAATATGAGGAAATAAAATCTGGCTGCTGTTCCACCCAAATCATCCCAGTTGCTCTTGTCCCTGTCCTTCCATTCCCTGGCTCCAGGACAGTCAGAATTTCTCCTCACACTGCAAAACACGGGTTTGATTTTAAAACCCCCTGAACCTCGGGCAACAAATCCACCTGAGCTTTATTAAAGGCTGAAGGAGACTGAGGGGACTCCGTGACTCTCCGAGCTGTGATCCGTGGTCTGCAGCCACCTTTGGTCGCTTCTGCCTCTCCCTGCTCATTAGGAGCTAAATGGCAGTGGTGGCTAAATTGGGTGGAACAGCTTGATAGCGCTGAGAGATTGTTAATGATGGGAGCCTGCTCATGGATAATCAGGAATAATTGAACGGGAGGGATGGGCCAGTCACTCTTCCCTCAGCCCGGGACACAAAATGAGGGCCACGCTCCATGGAGAGCCCATGGAGCGGGGAGAGGGTGGGAAAAGGGACCAAGAGGGGAAAATCAGGCCAAACCAAAGCTGCTTGGGAGGATGGGTGGCTGGAAGGCTTTTTTAGGGTCTGGGGAATAATTCCTGTGAGGAGCAGTTGTGGGGGCTCAGCCTGGAGAAAAGGAGACTCAGGGGGAAACTTCTCACTCTCCACAACTCCCTGACAGGAGGGGGCAGCCAGGGGGGGCCGGGCTCTGCTCCCAGGAAACAACAGGACAAGAGGGAATGACCTCCAGTTGTGCCAGGGGAGGTTCAGGTTGGATATGGGGAAAATTCCTTCGCTGAAAGGATGTTCAAACTTTGGAATGGGCTGCCCAGGGCAGTGGTGGAGGGACCATCCCTGGGAGTGTTCAGAACTCCAGCAGACCTGGCACTTCCCAGCGTGGTTTAATGGCCTGGCAGCGATCGATCACAGGTTGGACTCGATGACCTTGGAGGTCTTTTCCAACCTTAACGATCCTGGGATTGCCTTTGTTGAGGATGTGGCTGGAGCTGCTCTGCCCTGGGCAGACCCGGGGCTGTCCCCTGTGCCGAGCTGCGCGGTGGCTCGTGGTGGCTCTCAGTGCGCGGTGGCTCTTGGCTCGTGGTGGCTCGTGGCTCACAGTGCGTGATGGCTCTCGGTGTGCAGTGGCTTTTGGTGGCTCTCAGTGCACAGTGGCTCCCGGTGGCTCATGGTGGCTCCCGGTGCAGGATGTCACCCGACACGCGGTTAATTGCAGCACGCGGTGGCTCTTGGTGGCTCTTGGTGCGCAGTTGCTCCCGACATGCAGTGGCTCACTATGCATGATGTCTCCTGGCATGTGGTGGCTCTCAGTGGCTCATGGCAACTCACAGTAGCTCGTGGTAGCTCATGATGGCTCTCAGTGGCTCATGGTGACTCACAGTAGCTCGTGGTGGCTCGTGATGGCTCTCAGTGGCTCACGGTGGCTCTCAGTGCACAATGTCTCCCAGCATGTAGTGGCTCTCGGTGGCTCTTGGTGCATGGTGGCTTTTGGTGCACAATGTCTCCTGACACACGGTGGCTCTCAGTGGCTCTCGGTGCATGCTTGCCTCCACCATGCAATGTCTTCCAGGATGTGATGGTCCATGGTGGCTCACGGTGGCTTTCAGTGATGTCTTGTGGTGGCTCACAGCACGTGGTGGTTCTCAGTGGTGGCTCTCGGTGTCTCTCGATGGCTCTCAGAGCATGGTGGCTCTCGGTGTCTCACCGTGGCTCTCGGAGCATGGTGGCTCTCAGCGGCGTCTCCCGATGGCTCATGGTGCCCTTGTCCCTCGCAGGTCTCCGCCGGACGCCCAGCCGGCTGTCGGGGCTGAGCACGGCCGGGGCGCTGCCCAGCCCTGGTGGCCCCCGGCTGAGCTGCGAGCTGCAGGACTGTCCCTTCTGCGCCAGCCTCCTGGACGACCCCGAGTTCGCCCTCAGCGACTCTGACAGCAACGGCGACTCCGACAGCAACGGCGTCTACGAGTTCACACAGGACCTGCGGCACGGTGACCACCGGGACCAGCTCCAGCAGCAGCGGGGCAGGAGGAGGAGGAAGAAGAAGAAAGCCAAGGAGAGGAACAAGGTGACAAAGCTGTGGCGGGAGTTTGGCACCAAACTCAAGCGGATCGTGGAGAGCAAATACTTCAACCGCGGGATCATGATCGCCATCCTCATCAACACCCTCAGCATGGGCATCGAGTACCACGAGCAGGTGAGTGACCGGGGCCCTCGGGGTTTGGGGTTCAGGTGCTCCTGGAGGGGTGGCTTGGGGTGACTCTAAAGCGACGTCAGGAGGAACGAGGGTTGTCATTGTTGGAAATGAGGCTGAAGATGATCCTGTGAGGAGCAGGAGAATCCTTTGGGGTGTGGAACACCTGGAAGTGCTGCTGGGGTGTGCAGAGCTGAAATGTGTGTGCTGGATGTGTCTGCTCAGAGCCTGGCTGCTGGTTGGCCGAGGATCGTTTGTATAAACAGGAATTTTTGTGGTGGAAATACCTTTGGTCTCATGGTGCTGGTGGAGATAACCGACACAGGAATTTCTTCTTTGATATGGACCTTCAAATAAGGCTTAAACTACCAGGCAATGCTAAAAGCAACAAAGAAAAAGCAATTAGGGTGTCCCTGAAGGCTCCAAACCCTTTAATTTGCTCTCACAGGGTGTGAGTAGGTCTTTATTGAAGCGTTCGGAGGGAGGGAAGAGGAATGATGCTGTTCTTCCCGGTGTTGGGGTGGCAGGAAGCGGTGCTGGAGCTGAGAACAACTCGGGACTGAAGGGACTGTGCCGTGGGAGGGGGAGCTGAGACATCTGAGCATCTCCACTTGGTCACCCTGGCAAAGTTCTGTTCTTCTGGGCTTTTCTTTCTTGGAAAAACTGGGGGTTTTCCACTGTTTTCTCGAGGCGTGCTCGGGAATTTCTCGTGTCACCTCTGTGTCAGGTGCAGGAAACGCATCCCAGGGAGGCCAGGATCTTCTTTGATCTTCTGGGATCAAAGGCATCCAAGTGCTCCCCCAAAACCTTCCCTGCAGGGTCATGACCAGGTCAGGGTTATTTTTAAAGCTGCTCCTCCTCTCTTCCATGGTCTGTCCGTTCGGGAATGAGGAGGAAAGGCAGAGTAGCGTAATCCACCCAAAGGCAGGAAAAGAGGCTCTGCAGGCTCTCCATCATTTCCCAGGGTTAAGCACTGCTCAGGGCCATGACAGACAACCCTCTGGAGTGCTGCTACTTCATTTTCTCTCCACTCCTGTGCTTTAACCCACCCTATTTTAGGCTGAGACTTATTTTCCTTCCAAAAAAACCAGGACTCAGCTAAAACCACCTCAGCCATGCAACAACAAATCAGAATTACAGCAAAGCGTCCAGATCCAACAGGGATTGAGCTGTCCCTGTCAGCTCCCTGTCGAATCCTGCTTAGTTGTTCCGCAAGAAGTTCTAAAATTGGGAAATACACCTTGTCAGTGGCTTCTGAATAGGCCATTCATCCCTCGTTTCTGCATGGATACTCTTTTGTCAGGTGGATACAGCTTTGTCAGCCCTTGGATATTGCCGTGATGGGAGCTGGGGGAAAACCTGAGGCAGGCAGCAGGGAGAAAATCCAGGGATCGCGTGGAGTGTGTCCCCAGTCCCTCCCATAGAGGCTAACTGGGATAATTACAGCCTCGCTGCTGACAAAGGAGAGCTGTAGCTGGCTGGCTTTTACTGGATTTTACCTTGTAAAAGATTGGCTTTAGGGCATCTCAAAGCCAGTGGCAATAAAGATTCCGAAGCTTTTTGGCTGCGGAGCGTCAGATTCCTGCCAGCTCTGCTCGCAGGCGCTGCCCAATAAAAAGGGAGGAATTTGGAAGTGAAACCTGGAAAAGTTCCTGCACGTGCCTGGGACACTGGGGTAATGAGGCGTGGAGTGTCAGAGCCCAACTTGGTGGCACCTCACCCAAGCCCTCTCCTCCCAGCGGTGCCCCAGGGGCTGAGGCACTGTCCGAATCCAAGAAGAAATGGCTCCGGGCTCCCAGATTTGGCACAAAAATCTGTGGGAGAAGCGGGGCGATTTGGGAGCCCCCCTCGTGTGAGAACTGGCTGCAAGGCTCAGGGTGGGGCTGGTTCGTGTGGAGAGCAGGAGGAGGGGTCTGGGCAAAGTGTCCCAGAGCCACAGCTCGGTGTTGGGGTGGACGGGAGGGAAAATGGCTCCCTTCGTGATCATGAGCCCGCCGGGAAAGACGGTGGGGTCACAGCTCTCTGGATGCTGCCCAGTCACCTCTGCTCCCAGAGTATTCCAAGTGGGAATCTCTGTGCCTCCCCCAGGCTGTAACCAGGTGTGGGTGTTGCCAGTGCCATCTTCTCTCTCCTCCCAAGGGCAAATCAGGAGGCCGTTCCCCAAACCCGAAGGATTTAGGAGCTGCTCTGTGGCTCTCTTCTGTTTTCCTTGCTCCCACCAGGCCGTCCCATGTTACTCCAAGAGCAGAGTTTAGGGAATCCTGGGAAGCCTGTGCTCTGTGCCTGCTGGTGGCAGCACGGGAAGGGGACTGTTGGGCCCTGAATCCCTGCAAAGCAGAATCCCAAAATCCTGGAATGGTTTGGGTTGGAATGCTAAAGTTCATCCAGTCCAACAGTGACACCTTTCACTATCCAAGGGTGCTCCAGCCTGGCCTGGGATGCTTCCAAGGATGGGACATCCACAAGTTCTCTGGGAAACCTGTCCCACCAACACTTCCCACCATTTATTCAGG
Source organism: Rhagologus leucostigma (assembly GCA_013397725.1). Lineage (NCBI taxonomy): Eukaryota > Metazoa > Chordata > Aves > Passeriformes > Rhagologus > Rhagologus leucostigma. Next base: position 213,883 of record VZTD01002300.1, on the reverse strand, counting down.
GGGAAACAGCTTCAGCAGCTTCGCTGCTCTTGACTTTGGCCATTTATTTTTGGCCATTGACTGACTGTATCAAACTGCAAACAACCCGGAGCAGTGCCCCAGGGAAGCCCATCCCAAACCTCACTGTCCATAGGGAAATGCCCAATCCCTTTTATAAAATTCATTAATGGCTCCTTGCTTTTCTTTTCCAACTTCTCAGTAGTCACCAGGGGCTTTGCAGACAGATGGACACAGAAAATAGATTTTTATTGGGTCTGGTCAGAGCCAAGGCGCCAACCCTGTGTGTGTGGGAAGGGTGGGGGGTTCTGAACCTATGGGGAGGGAGATGGAGCAGGGCTGGTCCTGCTGTTACCGCTCCTCTCATCCTGGGACGCGGCGGAGCTCCGCAGAGAAGTCTCACGGAGCCCTCTTGAGGCAGTGGAGCATCACTGTCCAGCTCTTGTGGATGAGGGAATCGAGCTTGGAAGGTGCCAGGCTGGAGGCAAAACCCACTGGGCTTGTGGGACTTCTTTGTCTTTGGAATCACAGAAGCTCCTGAGTTTGGAGGGACTCACAGGGATCATCCAGCCCAACCCCTGCCCTGCACAGACACCCCAAAATCCCACCCTGGGCATCCCTGGCAGCGGTGTCCAAATGCTCCTGGAGCTCTGGCAGCCTCGGGGCCGTGCCCATTCCCTGGGGAGCCCGGGCAGTGCCCAGCACCCTCTGGGGGAAGAACCTTTCCCCGATATCCAACCTAACCCTCCTGTGAGACAACTTCATCCCATTCCCTGGGTCCTGTCCCCGTCCCAGGGAGCAGAGATCGGGAAGAGGTGTAGGTGGCACTGCCACAGCCTCAGGTGCTGCCTCCAGATGAAGGAGAGCCCTGTCCATATCCAGAGCCCCTCGAGACTTCAGTCCGTGCTTTTATGGGAATGTCAAGCTGCCACCACTCTGCTCCCACGGCTGCTCTTGGCTCAATGGCACCACCCCCCTAATGCACGGAGCCTGGGTGGAGTCATGGAATCATGGAATGGTTTGGGTTGGGAGGGACTTGAAACATCACCTCATTCCCCTCCAGCCGCGGGCAGGGACACCTCCCACTGTCCCAGGTTGCTCCAAGCCCCAGCCAGCCTGGCCTTGGACACTTCCAGGGATCCAGGGGCAGCCACAGCTTCTCTGGGAACCCGTGCCAGGGCCTCCCCACCCTCACAGGGAGGAATCTCTTCCTGACACATTTTCCAAACCATTGTTCCAAACCGTGTCATTCCCTCGAGGCCGGGATCCTGTCCCGTGCCTGTGGACACGACAGCTCACGGGGAAGGTGAGGAGATGCCAGAGCTGCTTTGCAGAGCTGTTCCTGCTTTTCTCACGAGCCACAGCAAAGATTTCATGGCAGCACAGCCTGCTGGTGGCAGGAGCTCTGGGCAGCTGCTGATGGGAAGCGTTTCTTTGGCATTGCGGGCACTGGGAGCAGTCGGATCCTGCCCGGCACATCCGCAGGCTTCACAGCCAGCTCCACCTCGGACGTGGCTGGGAGTTAGGAGGTTCCAGGGTGCTGTTCATTAGCAGAAGCACAGCTTGGATTTCAAAGGTTAATTGCCTGGTTTGGAGTCCTTGGGTTTTTTTTCCCCTCCTGTGCTGTGTTTGTTTGTTTGTTTATTAATTTATTAATTAATCTGTCCATCCCCAGCACAATGAGTGCTCCCACAGATGAGCAGAGCCGACTACAAAGAGGGAGGCGATCCTTGCGTTAATCTTCCGGGCAATTTCAGAACATTGGATGAGTTTGTTCTGCATTCATTGCAGCTGACAACTCTCCAGAGGATCTCAGAATGTGCCATGGCACTGCAGCAACCGAGCGGGGAGTAGGGCACTCCAAAGGCACCACCTGTGCCCTGCCTTTGGCATGGTGGGCTGGGATACCTGGCACAGGGATCCTGTTCCAGGACGTTTCCAAGTGCCTCTCTGCCACAGAAAACCTATTCCTTTTTGCCCCGGAGTCAGCTGAGTGCTCCGAGGAAGTAATTGCTCCTTCAGCCTGCCTCGATTCCCAGCTCCATGATTATCCAGGAGAAGGACAGAGCCCTTCATTTGCCCGGGAGAGGTGCTGGCATTATCCCTGCAGAGGGAAACGATCCAGGAGCCCCCCACTTGGCTTCCCAGAAGAATTCGCCGAAGGAGCTGTTGATACTCGTAATGATTCCACATAAAAGGCTCCATTTACATCGAATGGCACTAGAAATGTTACTTTATATTCTCTTCTCAGCAGAGAAGTACAAATTAGTATTTGTTCCAAGCTATTGCTGTTCAAAGAGCTTTTAATTGCTTTTCTGATCCCTCATCCATGGCGTGTTTTGTTGGGAGCAGCTGCCTTTGGAGCAGGTTGGAGCTGACCTTGAGGGGCAGCCAGTGGTCCGTGGCTTGTCAGAGTGAGAGCAGCGTTGGTTTTGAGTAGAACATTTCATTATTCTGGAGTAAAAGTCGTTCTGTGCGATTGAAGGGAGCGCTCGCTTCAGCAGTGACGTCCTGCTTTAGCATTTGCCAATTTCGCCTTGAAAAATTGGTTTGGCATGGAAAGCTCAGCACTTACTCAGAAAGCAGAGCAGAATTTTTCAGCAGTGTTTGAAGCAAATTGCTGAAATTCCTTTTGAGTTGTGAGTCAATAAAATATTACCCTGAGCTGAGATTTGCGCTTTCAGCTGGCAAAACTTGTTCGCTCTTCCAGATTTTTGCAGGATCCAATTTTAAGGACTCACACACCGGCTGGATTTGAGGAAAACTGATTCCCCAGCCCAGGCTGGGATGTGAAAATTCATCCCAGTGTGTTTGTGGTTGTTGTATGAATGGTGTGAGACTTATCCTGCCCTCAGGAGTCCTTTGGTTTGTGTTTGGGCTGTGCCCGCTGCATTCCAAGCTCTCCCTTCCCTGCTCCCTCTCCAAGGTCCCAGCAGCGTGGGGACAGCTTTCCCCAAGCTTTGGTTGGATCAGTGGGAAACACATCTGTGATGGAAATTTGGCTTTTTCCACAACTTGTGGATAACCTGAGTTCTGTCTCCACTCTGGGAAGGGCTTTGCCAGGTGAACTTTGGGAAGAAAGGGGTGTTTTCCATCTTTTGCGCCCCAAGGTGTTTTTATTGCACGTCCAGGCCCTCTTCTCTTCAGGCAGCTGCTGTCTGGTCAGCACCAGGTTGGGGATCCCCTCTGGTCAGAGCCAGCAGCAGCTCACACGTGGAGATTTACACCTGGAAAGAGCCATTCCCACCTTAGAGGGGATCAGGGATCTGAGGCGGGATAGCATGAACTGGTGGCAAGTGTGGGCAGGGAAAATCCAGGTGTCCCGGCTCGGCGTTGGATCATTGTCATGGATAAACGGCGTCCTTCCACACCGAGCCTCCTCTCTCCCCCTTTTCTCCAATTTAAGGGCTCCTCCCCTGCTCTGTTTTCCTTCTCTTGGGATATTTTCTTTTACTATATAAGGGAAAGAGATCCCAGAGATCCTTCCATTCCTGGGCCTCGGAGCGGACAGGAACAGCACCTCTGCAGGGCAGGGCTGAGCTCATAACTCACCCCAGCGCTGACACCCCGAGCAGCCCGGGCAGGGCCAGAGCAACGGGGGCCTTCCAGCCGGAGCTGGTTCCTCTGGATGTGCTCATGAGCCATGGAACATCCGGATGTTCCCTGTGGAACTGCAGGCACGGTTCCCACTGCCACTGCTTCCCCTCGCTTACGCCATTGGTTGTTCTCTCTGGTGAGGGATTGGGATATCAATCCCGACTTCCCAGGCAGGTGACAGTGACAGCTTTCCCTGCTGCCTGCAGACTGGGGATGTGCTCAGTCCCACAGTGTGCAGGACCCCCCAGATGTGTTTTTTCCATCTGGATCCCACAGGAAGCCATCCCCAGTGCCCTGATTCCCTGCAAACACCCACCCCAAAAACCCCCGGGGTGGCACGGGGCCAGCAGCTGGAGGCTGCGGCCGGATTGTTTGAGTTTCAGCTGGCAGGTAAAATAAACCGAACGGAATGCAGCCCCCAGGATGAGAGCAGAGAGCTCCTGGCAGCTGCATCCCCTCAGGAATGTGTGTAAATCCCGGCCAGTGGCTCTGATGCGCTCCAGGCCGGGCAGGGTTGGCACCGTGTGGCAGCTTTGTGCAGAGGGACACAGCGGCCTGCGATGAAGTGGCTTCCACAGCCGCAGAGCGGGGCTGTGTCGAGTCTGGGCCTTCCTGCTGCCGGCCAGCTCCGTGCTTTCCATCTGGGAATGGGGTTGGGAGAGGAGGGTGGCTTTGATCAGCGAGCTCCGTGTTCCGAAGGCAGCCCCTCGGCTGACCAGGGGCGAGTTCCGGGAACAGCTGCGGGGCCTGCCTGGTGCCAGCTGTGATCAGGGACCCCAGAGATGTCACAGTGCCCCAGCCGGCTCCCCCCAGAACCCCCTGCACGTGGCAGCAGCTCCCATCCTCCCAGGCGCCTCCAGGAAAAGCAGGGACAAAAGCAGGGAGAGCAGAGAGGGAATTGTGAAAGACTGGGACAGCCAAACCAGGCATGAGGCAGGAAAATGTTGGTGTCTTGGGAAGCAAGGAGCGGTTTGGATTGACACGGGAGGGATGCAGCTGCTGGTGTAGCAGGCACACCGTGAGCCGAGGATGTTTCTGCATCCAGCTTTTGTTTCCTGGGATTTTTTGTTCCCTGGGGCAAGGATTGCAGTGTGCTCCGTGCCACGTGGGGCTCCCAGCCAGATGGGTCAGGTGGGATATTAGGAAACGTTTCCTTGCTGGAAGAGTGGTTAAACACTGGAAGGGGCTGCCCAGGGCAGTGCTGGGGTCACCATCCCTGGAAGTGTTGGAAAAATCAGCGGATGTGGCATTTCAGGACGTGGGTTTGTGGCGTTCAAAGGCTGGGCTTGATGATCTGGGAAGTTTTTTCTAATTTTAGTGATTCTGAGTTATTGTCGTAACGAAATTGGGAGTGGGAACAGAGCCCTGCATGTCTAAAGCAGATTTAACTGGGAAAAATGTTGGGAAGGCATGGAAAAACCAGGCAGGTGTGGATTAAAGATGCTCAGGGTAGCAGTGGAGCTCCTTCCCCCTGGGCACCTAACCAGCTCCGTTCCCTGCTGCTGCCACCCGGATTTTCCTCAGGTTTGAACCAGGGTTCTCCACCCAGGCCAGCGAGATTTCCCAGAATTATGAATGAAGTTTGAAATGTCACCTTGAAAGCTCCTTCTGGGGTTTGTGTTCCGAGATGGGGATGCTTTCTTAGGAGTGGCTTTGGGGGGTGGGGGCAGAAAGCTGATCTGAGAGGAGCGAGACTCTTGGAAATGAGGGAGCTTTGGCATCCCCGCTCGCATTCTTTTCAAGCTCTATTTTTGTTTGCTCTGTCTGGTTTACGGCCCTAAAGACAGCCCGACTCCCAATTTGGGAAAAACGCTGTGCACAGGCCTCGGAGCATCGGTGGCAAAGCTTTTCAGAGCGGGGAGGATGGGCCAGGAGACCACTTTCCCAGGAGTTTTCTCTCCTGCCTGATCCCTGCCCAGATTAATATCTCCTCTCTCCCTGTCCTTGTCCTCTCCTTGTCCCACACGCAGGCAAATCCCAAAGTTTTGACTGTAGTAAAAAAGAGAAAGCAGCATTTTTAAAAAAGGAGTTAATTTTATATACTCCAGAGGGAATTGGCTTTGCTGCAGGCAGATGGATCCTGTAATTCCCTGCCTCTCGGCGTGACTATACATGGATTGCTCCGTGCTTCCCAGTTCCTTTGGGCTGGGGTGGCCTGGGAGGCCAGAGGGTGCTGGCTGCTCCCGGAACTCCACCTGCAGCAGTGCTGGGATCAGGGGCACAAATCCCCGGCTCTGTGTTCCCCAGGGACACCCGGGCAGGAATTTCACAGCTCCAGCCCGCCTCAAATCCAATCAATAAACGGGAATGAATCAAACCACGGGTCGAGAACAGGACAGGGGAGAGAATCAGCGTTTTCCTTTCATTCCTGAAGGGTTCAAGGGCGAAACATCCACCCTGAGGGCATCGTTCGTCCCGGGCGCTGCTGCGGGGAGGACAAACAGTTGAAAGTCGTTTGTGGAAATGATTTTGAGCCGGAGAGGCTGAGAAGAGCGTGGGTTGCTGGGCAATTATCTCCTCAGCGGCGGCCTGTGGTGCTGCAGAGCCCTCCCTGGTGCTGAAGTGTCTGGGAGCTGCCAGGAGGAGCGATCAGCATCTCGGATGTCTGTGAAGCAGCGCTGCCGATGTGGTGCTTGCGGTGCTGGCAGGTCCCGCTGCTTGGAGTGCCAGAGCACGAGGGGCCGAGCTGCAGAGCGGGGAGTGCAGGGGATTCGCTGCCAGAATTCCCAGTTTGTGCTGGGACTGGAGCTGTGGGTGCCTCTGGAAGCGTTAGAGCCAGGGGTGATGCGGGGAGCAACTCATAACCACCCAAAACGCTTCTGGGAGATATCCAAGAGAGCATTCTCGTTTCTCTGCTTCTTTCCCTGACCGTGCCACCTCTTTCCAGGCTGGAACGGTGGGATTTCCATCCCTCCCTTCCCACTGGCAGGCTCCCAGCACACACAGACACCCCCAGAGCGGCAGGAATCGCTCCCTGGCTGCAGCGTGGGGAGTTGGATCACTGGGGATGTTCCTCAGCTCCTTCCTTTCCCAAGCACAGCTTCGTCCCTGTTCCTGAGGCTGTTTGACCTGGGACGGAGTGATGGACAGGCGGGCTCAGACTCCCGGACAGGTAACGAGGGAAGCAAACGGTGCAGTGGATGTTACCCACCCGACTTGCACGAGTCCTTTTGTATTTCAGAGATGATTTTAAAGCCGCGGATTTCCTCCCACTCCTTTTTTTTTCCCCCACCCCTCCTCCTCGCTCGTCAGCGTGTAACAGCAGAGCGTTTCATCCGTATTTGATTTCTTAACTCTGACACCAAACCTGAGTGCTGGGTTTACGGCTGCAGCTGTCACTCCTCTCTGCAGACAGGCAGGGAAGTGAAGGTTAACAAGTTTGGGCTCAGGGGAGAGCTTGTAAAACAGCCCTGCAGCAGGCTCTGTGTCATCGCAGCCGCCTGAAGAACAGATCTTTTCCGAGGTTCTCCAGCCCGGGGTTATTTATCATCATCTGCAGCGAATACTCTTCTAATTGTATATCCTTGCTGGAAACTCTCGAGACCCCAAATGGAATTCTTTTCCCTTGTATGAAACAGAGGGAAAATAGAGGCTGGGGAGCCTGAGGGGCTGGTTTGATAGTAACAGGATCAGGCTGGCACTGGGCAGGCTTGCTGCAGCCATATGCTCAAATCCCAGGGGTGAGCACTCACCAGGAGGCAGAGGATGCTCCAGAACGTTTCTGGTGTGTTCTCCAGATGTCCCAATCCCTGTGGCTGAGGGCAGGGATGTTCTGCCTGTTCCCCAGGCTGCCCAGTGTCCCCTCCCATGCTGGCACTGTCCCCTTGCGCCTCCTCGCTGCCATGTCTGAAGTGTGAAGTCCTGGCTGGGTGATTTTAAGGCTGAAATAAGACAAAATAGCTTCTGGCCGTTGTTTGAATGAGGAATTTGGGCTGGAAAGTATCAAATCTACTCGGGAGTAGTGTGCTTGGAGTAGAAGGACTTGTTAGAGGATGTGGCTGTGTCTCTTTGGGGTCACTGCTCTGAGGGTTGGGCTCTGTGTGGTTCAAGGGAGTTGTGTCAACAGGATGTGAAGTTTTGGCCGTGTCCATGGGCTTTTCCATGCCTTAGTCCACCTGGAGAAGCGGAGACTGAGGGGAGACTCCTCGGGATCTGCAGCTCCTCCCGAGGGGCAGCTCTGATCTCCGCTCTCTGGGACCAGCAGATGGCTGGAGCTGTGCCAGGGCAGGGTCAGGTTGGATATCGGGGAAAGGTTCTTCCCCCAGAGGGTGCTGGGCACTGCCCAGGCTCCCCAAGGAATGGGCACGGCCCCCAGGCTGCCAGAGCTCCAGGAGCGCTTGGACAACCCTCCCAGGGATGCCCAGGGTGGGATTTTGGGGTGTCAGGAGCTGGACTGGGTGATCCTTGTGGATCCCTTCCACTCAGGACATTCTGTGATTCCATAATTCTGAGAGTGGGACCCCATTCCCTGCAGCTCGGAGCCAGCGGGTCCCCAGTTCCCTCCTCCTTCCTCTCTCCCAGCCTTCGCCGCTCTCCCGGGTTTCTGCCGTGCCCGGTTCTGCACCCCGAAGGTGCGGTTCCGTTTGTTCGGCACCTCCATGGAAACCACTTTGGGCTTGCAGAGTGCAGGGGTTGGATTTGAAAAGGAGCTCGAGTAATGCTTCAGTGGGGTCAGGGTTCGGGCTGCCAGCCGGGCAGGAACGCGTGTCCAACCATAAAAGCTGGGAAGGGAAGCAGGGGAAGCACTCAAAGGCAGAGATGCAACAATTTCCTGCCACGTGAGCTCAGGATGAGGCTTTTATGATAACACAAACTTTTTCTGGGGATGGTTTGGAGAGAGACAGACTCAGTTCTGGCTCTTCCACAGAAATCTGGGTGAATTCCTTACCTGGGAGGAAAGTGCAAAGCTGCTTTTTGAAGTGCCGGCTCGCTCCTGCACCTTGTTAACACATCTGCGTCTCCGCGTGACCTCTCTTAAAAGGTTTAAATGCAGACAGATTAATTTGCTTTTGATCTCTGGGCTAATGAAGCGCTGGGCCTCCTCCGCTTCATTTTCTAGTTCGTGGATCGAGGCTGAGGAGCAGCCGGGATCGGAGCCGGGCTTGGCTTGCAGCTGACTGAGGGAAAGGTTAATTCGGGGTTGGCTACCACGGGCAGCCGCCAGCCGAGGACGCTTCCCTGAACCTGCTCAACCACCTGAGGCAACTCCTGGCTGGGGCTGAGCTCCAATAAAAGCCATCATTAGGCAGGGAAGGAGGAAATTCCGTGCTGTGCTCAGCTGTGCAGAGGTCACGGTGCTTCAGCAGCACCACCAGCCCGTGGTCACCAAGGCGATGACAGCTCATCGCCATGGAAACCCTCGCCACCTCCTCCAGCCCGGCTTTTGGCAAATAATTGCTTGAGATCCGCTGTGGATGCCACAACTGAAGTAATCTGACAGCTTTCAGCGTGGTCTGTCCGCTTTGGGAGCCCACGAGGAGGGTTTCCATCAGGGCGGGAGTGTTTGGGAGCTCGTGGCTCTCTCGGGGGCTTTGCGCGGGGTTGTGGCGTCAGGAGTTTATCAAAGCCACCAGGCAGGAGCTGCAATCTGAATTCTCTTTCACTCCCACTCTGTGCGAGTTAAACCTTGTGTCGCCCGTTCCGTCCCTGCCTGGAGGGATCAGTCTGGCTTTTTCCTGGGAGCAGGAGGTGGATCCAGGCCCCGGAGCAGCCGTGGGGGGTGGGCAGAGCGGGGGTTTGGAGCAGCCCTGGTTCTGTGTCTGCTCCTCGTGGCTCTTCCTGGGGGAGCTGCGTCACTTCTGCCACTCAGAGCCACGGCAGGGCCAGGAAAAAACCGTGAGGAAAACTTGATCGAGGCATGGAAGAGAGAAAGTTGCAAATGAAATAATCCCAGAATGGTTTGGGTTGGAAGGGACCTTGAAAGGGATCTTGTTCCGTGGGCAGGGACACCTTCCACTGTCCCAGGGTGCTCCAAGCCCTGTCCAGCCTGGCCTTGGACGCTCCCAGGGATGGGCAATCCAGTGAAATCCTTGTTGGTTTATTTTTCCAGCTTCTCCCCAGCTGGATGTGGGATGTGGCAGGGGGTTGGCAGAGCCTGGGATTCTCGGGATGATTGGAGAGGTGTTGCTATTGCTGCCATAATTAGTGGCAGGTAATTTGTGTTCATTAACAGCCCCCTTTGCCCAGCTCACCAAGGCTGAACTAACGACCCCCAGAACCAAACTCATCCACTCCTGCCTCGGGAGAGTCTCAGATGTTCACCAACCTCATTAATAGTGAATTGCAATAATTTTAATTGGTGCTGCTGTTATTAGGGCTGATACAGCTGAATTTCATTATTTTAGCAGTGATTTTATGCCATTATGTCAAATTAGAACGACTGATTTTTTTTTCTCCTGTATCATTTTGCTCCCATAACAATAAAACCACACTGAAATCCAGGGCATGCTCGGGGCTGAGGCATCGTTCCTGCAAGAGGAATGAGAAAGATCCGATGGAAAGTCACCTCCTCCCTTTGAAGTCCTGTTTTCCAGACTTCTGTGCTCTTCTCCCAATGTTAGGAATCAATACAACAGGAGAAGCACAGTGCCAAGTCAGCACGGTGATTTCTGTGAATATTGGTGGCGGTTTCATAGAATTTCATTGGGGGGTTTTCTGTCAAGAAGGTGAAAATGTGGGAGCGCTGGCTCATCTCCAGACTCTGAAATCAAGGAATTCTGCCAGGCGAAAAAGCTGGATAGGATTATAGGATACAGACAGGTGATGAGGAGCGAGAGTCGCTGAGCTCTCCTGCTGCTCTGTGCTCCCACTTGGTAATTCCAAGCTTTCCCTCAGTGCAGTGTCCAGGTGATCCGACTGTGCTGAAGGGCAGCTCCGCCTTGGAATTGCTTCCTGACCTCTGGAGTCCTTCCCTGCCTCAGCAGCACGAACTGCTCCTGTCTCAGGGAGCAGGAGGGATGTCGGTGGCGGTTGGTGTTATTTTTAAGTTCCTCGGACACAAAGGGTCTGGAGCTGCTCCTGAGGGCCCGGGAGAGCTCTCCTCCCTGGTGGAGCTGTGCCAGGGACGTTTCGGTTGGATTTTAGGGAAAGGTTCTTCCCCCAGAGGGTGTGAGGCGCTGGAACAGCTTCCCAGGGAATGGGCACAGCCCCAGAGCTCCAGGAGCGTTTGGACAACGCTCCCAGGGACGCATGGGGTGCGATTTTGGCAGTGTCTGTGCAGGGCAGGAGCTGGACTCTGATCCTTGTGTGTCCCTCCCAGCTCAGGGCATTCCATGATTCCATTATTCCCGAGCTAAAATGGAGCAGGAGCTCCCGGGAGCAGCTCATTCCCGGTTGCCAGCTGCACATGCCGGAGGCTGCTGGCGAACACAGCCTCTGCTTTTGTACCTTTTTGTCTTTTTGTTTTTCCTTCCTGCTCCTCGTGGATGGGCTTTAATTGCTGCTTTAGCCTGGTGCTTGTGGCTGAAAGGAGGGATCCATAATTCCCTGGGAATAGCAGCGTGGAACTCCAAGGTTCCCGTCCGCCTTCTTTGGCTGCAGGCTGGAGCACCCTGGGCTGTCACAGCTTTGTGTTTTCCGGGACAAAAAGAAGCTTGGAATGATCGCCAGGGTCGCTTTGGGTTTGCTGGAGGGGAGGAAAGGTGGATTTCCCCAGGATTTGTTCTCCTGGCTCCGTGTTTGATCTGGGCACGGAGGAGCGGCTGCCTGAGTTACAGATGTGGGTTTGCAGATGAGCATTTCCGTGCCATCAAACCTTGGAATCTTCAACTGTTGGGAAGCTGTATCAAAGTTGGGGTTGCACCAAGTGCACTCCAGCCGTGGGAGATAAAAGGGCTGGAGGTTCCTCCAGCTGTGCTGTCCCCACTGGATATCCCTGAGCTTCATCAGCCTGTGGAAAACGTGAGTTACCCAGCCTAGGAATGACTTGGATCCTAAGATCCCAAGGGATCTTTTCGGTCCAAAAAAAATCACAATAAACAGAGCTCAACTCAGCTGGTCCATCCTCAGGCTCTAAGGCAGGATCGAGTGTTCCCTTGTCAGGGTGGTCAGAGGTTTCATGGCACTGAGAAGGTGAACGTTCCTGGTTAACTGGGATTAACTGGAATTGGGATTGTTCAGCCTGGAGAAGGTTTTGGGGTGACCAAATTGTGGCCTTTCAGTGCCTGAAGGGAATCTGCAAGAAAGATGGGGAGAGACTGTTTGTAAGAGCCTGGAGTGACAGGACAAGGGGGAATGGCTTCAGACTGCCAGAGGGCAGGGTTAGATGGGATATTGGGAAGGAATTCCTCCCTGTGAGGGTGGGGAGGCCGTGGCACAGAGTGCCAAGAGAAGCTGTGGCTGCTCCATCCCTGGAAGTGTCCAAGGCCAGGCTGGATGGGGCTTGGAGCAACCTGGGACAGTGGAAGGTGTCCCTGCCCATGGCAGGGGGTGGCACTGGATGGGCTTTAAGGTCCCTTCCAGCCCGAACCACTGTGGGATTCTGTTTTCCGAAGGGAAACCCGTAAAGACCTCCCTGTTCCCAAATGATGCACACGCCCAGCTTTTCTCCTGGTGTCCTCCAACATTTCCATTTCCTCCTTCTACTCCAGGACCCTTGAACCTCTTCAGATCTCTCCCAGTTTTCTCCCATCTCTTCGTGCCCCACTTGGGCACTCAGAGGTCGGGTCCAGCCGCTGGCTCCCGTTTTCCTCAAGCATCGCCCTCTCTTTGAACCCATCTCCCCCTCCAGCCGCTCCAGCTCCTCTCCTTGGCCTGCACAGATGACTAAGCCAAGGTCTTTTTCAAACACAGACCGAACACATCCCCATCTTTCCTCCCTGGCAGCAGCCCCTGCTGTGTTTTCCTGATGTGTTCCATCTCTGCAGAGCCCGCAGATCCCGAAAGTGCATTTTTCAGAGGGACTCTCCATAAAGCTCTATTAGCAGGGGATGAGTAATGGCTTGACAAACCCGATTTAAGTGGCCCCTTCTGAATCATCTTGGCAGTAATAAGGGGAGTGTGTCCATTTTTTGATTAAATATTTCCAGTGCCATTAACTCGGCCGAAGTAAACAACTTCTATTGGGTTTGCCTGCTAATGACGACCCAAAGGCCTTTGATCCCGGTGTTTCAGAGAGCCGGGAGCTGGATAAAGATCATGGAATCTGTGCTAAAGTAACATCAAAGAGTTGGGAAGTGGTTCTTTACTCTCTCTGTGTGCACGTCCTGCCACCCTCAGTGGATGTGGTGCCACCTGTGATGGGCATCTGGAACCCCTGGGCAGTTGTGGGGCATGGCTGGAGGATTTTTCCAAGAAAAATCCGTTATTAACCCTCATTTCTTGTGCCGATTTCTTCAGGCAGGATCTCTGTGATCCTTTTTGCCTGCGAAGGTAGAATATTCCGTGGGTTTTGTGCGTATCCCAATCCTAAATATTCCAGCTCTTCATATCCCAGGACTCTGTTCACACCTTAAAATGAAAAAGTAGAGCCTCCTTCTTCTTTCTAATTAGTGAAATACAAGATATCTTCAGCCAAAATATAAAAATGTATTTTGTAATATATATAAAAAAGGACCATAAATCAGTAGGAATGCTGCATTATATTTGAAAAATTAATTCTTTGTGGTTAACCAGCCAAACAAAGCTGATTTCAGGCACCGGGCTGATGATTTTGGGGCCATTAATTACTGACTTCAGCGCAGAGCGTGGTCAGGAACAGCTTTGCAGTGGGCAGGAGCTGTGTGGAGAGGATTCCTTGTGTGAATGTAATTTTTTTACAGTGAGGGAGAAGCCAAATTTCCTGGGTGAGAGGCAGCCCAGGCCCTGCTCCGAGATGTCCCGCCCGGCAGATCCGCTGGTGCTTTGAAGGGCTCCGCAGCATATGGATGGGAATGATTCAGGCTGGATGAATTCCCTGGATTTTGGCCAGAGGCTTTTAAAGGAGCCAAGGCCATGCAGGGTGGGATGGCAGCGGAGAGAAACCTGCTGCTGTTTCCAGGAAAAAGGCTCCAGTAACAGGTCCGGTTCTGGAATGCTGGGAAGTTGCCAGAGCATCTCCTGAGGCTCTGCTGAGGGTGATCCCTGCACCCAGCACAGGAGACGTTCCCTGGCCTCCGTGCAGCCGTGTTCCCGTTTTCCCTCTTTTCCCTGACAGGTGGGACCAGTGTGCAGATTCCAGTTCTCCCAGCTGCTCCTGGGGTGTTGCTGGAGACATTCCCTGCTTGTTTGGAGAGCTGGCCCCTTCCTGCTGTGACTTCTTATTCAATAACTGAACCCGAGCACTTGTGGCCTGCTTTGGGGCATCGTTTTATAGGGCTTGGGTGGGTTTTTTTCATTTGAAGGCTTATTTCTGAGCCATCTGTCGCTCCAAGTGATCCTCTGTCCGGATATAATCCAGCTGATTGGCCTGCTTTTCCGAACAGTTCTGCTGATAACGTTTCAGATTGCCCAGGTCCCGTCCTCCAGAGGCTGCAGGAGGCAGCAATTGATCTAATCCTGCTTGGCATTTATGTCACTGGAAATGAAATTGCATTTTGCTGAATGAAACTGAGAAATGGGAAAGTAATACCGCAAATATGTCCTGCCACGCGGGACCTTCCGCCCGGGAAGCTTCCGAAGGAAGCTGTGGAGGAGTTGATTATCCCAGAGAACAAACTCTGCTCTGTGGCTCTTCTTGCAGGAGAGGGAAATGTGGCACCCAGGGATTCTTCTGGAGAAAACACTCCCAGCCAGGAGACCGAGAATCCTGGAATGGGTTGGGTTGGAAGGGACATTAAAGCTCATCCAGAACCATCCTCAGGGACACCTTTCCCTACCCCAGGGTGCTCCAAGCCCCATGCAGCCTGGCCTTGGACACTTCCAGGGATCCAGGGGCAGCCCCAGCTTCTCTGGGAATCTGTGCCAGGGCCTCCCCACCCTCACAGGGAAGGATTCCTTCCCAATATCCAAACCTGAACTTGAAGGACTGGCCCAAAAATCCCAGGGAATGTCTGGCTTTGGAATCTGGTCACTGCAGGAGAACGTGAACTCTGCTGGCTCTGGGTTTTAGTGCTTCCTCCCTCCCCCCGGTGCCCTGTTGGCAGCTCCAGGAAGGAGCAGAGTTTAGCATCTGGGTGTGGAGTTATGAACCATGGAGCAGAGAGTTAAAAGGAGTTCTCCAGAGCATTAGGAGATCAAGTAGGTCAATTGAAAGGAGGAAAAATTACCATCAGTTATCCTCAATTAAAGTGTTATCACTCCACATGAAGGATCCCATTTAGAGGGAGGCATAAAACCTGAGAGCGGAGGTGACTGAGAGAATAAATTCCCCATTTTTAATTCCAAACCCAGAGAGGGAACATCCATCAGCAGGCACGAGGAGGAGGTCTCTTTTTCCTTCTGTTTCCAGCCTGCTTTGAAGCAGAGCCTGTTTGGAAATCTCTCGGTGAAACATTCTTTCTTCAGTGGAAAGCACAAACTCCTTGAAGCCACAACTTTTAGGAGACACATTAATAACAGAGAAACCCTTCTTGAGCAGGACTTGTGCTTCTGAGAGGTTGTGGTTGTGTCTGGCTGTTAAATTCGGGGCAGTGGCACCCCAAAATAGCAAGGATCTCAATTTCCAGGGCTGGGATATCCTGGTTCAACTCCCTGATTCCTTTCCAAGGCCAGAGAGCAGAAATAACTTCGAACTGTGCTCACGAGCCTGGGAAAACACCACCCAAACCCTTTTTTAGGCAGTTATATGACATAAAGGAAGGCAATTCCTGTGGTCTGGATTGACTAAACCGGTTTGAAGTTGATTTTAAGACGTGAAGAGTCCGATCTTGTAGTAAATAAACCTCATCCAAATGGTTTACATGGGAGATACTTTCAAATGCAGGAGCTGAAAAGCCCACTTGCATTATTCCTGGGGTTTTTGGGGTTTGTTTTTTTGTAAAGGCAGGGAATGCAGAGGAGGAGGAGGCAGCCAGGTCTTCAATTGCTTGGGGGTTTCTGCTTGTTTGCTTTGCCGGGTTGTTTACTTACCTCAGAAATATCAGAATTGCTCAGTTTGATCTTTGACAAGCAAAGAAGGAGAGAAAAATAAAGGTCAGAGCGTAGCCTTCATCTTCGCTGGGGTGTCGCTCACAGCCCCTGACAGCTCTGCTTCCGCTGCCAGCCCCTGGCTCCTGAAGCTCCCTGGCAAAGGACCTTTCCCCAGCCTGCTTCAGAGGCACGGGAATGACACAGCTGGAAATAAAACCGAGCAGGTTGCCGAGTGGAGGGCAGCCTGTCCCTTCGGTGCTGAACTGAGCGTGGAGTCCCCGCCTGGGAGATGTCACAGCTTCCCTCCTTCCCTGCTGCTCGTCCAGGGAATGCTCAGGGTTTTCCCTGTGAGGGTGGGGAGGCCCTGGCACAGGTTTCCCAGAGAGGCTGTGGCTGTCCCGTCCCTGGGAGTGTCCCAGGCCAGCCTGGACGGGGTTTGGAGCACCCTGGGATCATGGAAGGTGTCCCTAGGTGGGACTGGATGGTCCATAAAGTCCCTGGATTCTTTCTCTCCTCTCCCTGTCTCTCTCTGCATTCCCTGTGGATTTTAATTCCGTGACATGGAGCCGCAGACGGGTGAACTCTGGTAACTGGAGAATTATAATTGCCCAAAAATGAGGTGAGGGGAGGAAACACGAGTGCCCGGGAGCCAGGCGGGGATTGACAGATCATTACCGTGCCTGGTCAGAGCCTCTGAGGGCTGAACTGCAAAACATAAAGCAGAAAAGCCACCATAAACAAGTGCTCCAAGTCCTGCTGGCAGCTTTAGGCTCGGGACTAGAGAAAAAACAACCCAAGTGCAAAGGATGTTTATGAGACTCAGTGTTCTGGAGTTGTTTACTGCTCCTCGGGGCTCTGCCACTCTCGGCTCTCCCAGCTCGGGAAAAGTTGAGCTGCTTTGGGGGGAGATTTCTGAAGGAAAACACATCTTTTTCTCTGGAAACTTCGCTGGTCACTCAGCAGGAGGGAGGTGGTGTGGAAGAGCCTTTTCTCCCCTGTGAGGGATGCAGGTGTGATTGTTTCTGCCGGGTTTCAGAGCAAAAAGGTGCCCAGTTGTCCTGCTGGGATTGAGCCTAGATTATGTAAAATAGCAGCTGGTGGATGCAGCAATCAAAGGAGAGGAGGGAGAAGATGGGAGAGAGGAAAAAGAGGCACAAAGAGATCCCAGTCCTTGGAGAACTGCGGTAATTCAGGTGCACAAAGAGAATCTGAGGCTGCAAATTCCAGTCCTTCATTCTCTGCTTGGAGGAGCCGTCGATGATTTGACCATTGTGGGTTTCTCTTTTATTGGATTCCGTGGTTCCAGGAAGGCTCTGGGCTCCGTGCTGCGCCTTGCTAAAACCAGAAGTGGCAGATTCTCAGAAAGGGCCTGGCCTTCCGAGGTTTTCAGACCTAAACTATTTAGGAAGGGATTTTTTGGTCTGTTTATCTGAACTTGGAGTGAACTGTTTGAGGTTTGTCCCTAATAAAAGCATAGTTTGGAATCGCTGGAATATTCTGCAGCATAAATACGGCCTTGAAAGTGGGCAGAGGGGGGACGTGTTCTGCCTGCAGTCAAGGCTTGCTCTTACTTTAAACTCAAGGATGCCGAAATCCCACAAATTGATCCCACGCAGTTCCTGCCCTTCCCTTGAACAGTGGGAAACTTAACCCTGCAGCCCAAGGATGATTTGAATCTCAAATTATAAAGTTTAGACTCAGATCTGAACTTGTTTTGAGCCTTCTCTGGGACCTGCCAGTGGGACTTGGGGTTAAATCATTCAGTGCTCGTTTTTGGTGACATTTTCCAGCATGGCCATTCCCATTCCAGCCTCCACATCCGGAGTGGGGGATCCTCGTGCCAGCGTTGCCAATCTTCTCCCATATTCTGGGGATTCCTGAGCATTTTGGATCCCCCTACAATGTCATGACCTTTTGGCTCTGGAATCCTGGACTGATGTAAAGGTCAATAACTGCAGCAGCAAAAGATGTGGAGATCCCCAGAGCTGCTGGGGGGTCGTGCTCTCCCTCTCCGTGTTCGGAAAAGAAATTTTTCCCTGATGTAGCTTGGAGCCCAGTGGTGGGCAGGTATTTTCCCTGCCAGAGTCGTTAAGGCTTAGAAAAAAAATCAGCAAAAAGCACCAGTTTAGACCAACTGTCTTGGAAGCGCCTCGTTTTGCTGCCAAGCTTTGTTACCCATCCCAATCCGAGCTGCATTTCATGACACAACCGCTTCCCGAGCCAAAAGCCTGAAGTTTCCAGTTCTGAGAAGGTCAAAAGGAGACATTGCAGCAATTTGAAAGTGTTGTTGCAATTTCGTTTTCTTCCAGCCAGAACGCTGGACGAAAATAATCCTTGCCATGAAAAGCTTTGTTTTCAGCAAATCAACGCTTTGTTTCACCCGGAGATAAAGACTCCTGGAAAAATTCCTGCTCTGGGATTGGCTTTAATTCGGACAAAAAACAACAGTGGCTCCTAGTGGCTGACTCCAGGGCAATGGCCAAATCCATCTTGAGTGTCCCTTCCTTGACCCTTCTCATGGATCTTTGCTCGTCAGGGAGCGAGAGAAGCGGGAAATTTGCGCTCCGAGCAATAAACCATTTCAGAAGGCATAAAAATATCCACGTTTCCCGGGCTCCCGTTGGTGTCAGGAGAAGGTAATTACACTGGAAGGCTTGGATGTTTGGCTCATCTGCTCCTCAGCTTCCACTCCAATAATCCCCAAGCTCCCAGCACAACTTGGCCACCGTTCAGGGTTGTACGTCCTTGTCCGGGTCCTGCCTGGTGTCCCAGCAGGATCCCGCTCCAACATCCCTGCTCACAGCTGGCCCTGTCATCACTTTAGTGCTGCCTCGCCCCAGACATGATCCCGAAAGGATAATGAAGATCCCTGAGGTGAGGTTTTGCAGTGTCAGCCGTCCATCAACCTTTCCCAGGCGTCCTCCCGTGCTCCAATCTGCTGGATCAGCTCCTGGTCACAGCTGCTGACGTTCCAGGCCACCTCCTTGTCCTCTCCTGTCCCCATCCCTCGTGGCTTCTCTCCCCTCCCCTCACAGATCGCTGCGGATTTTCTCCTGAACTGCAATAGGAAGCAGAAGTCACGGCGCTGGAGACAAAGCAAAAAGGGCACAAATTGCCAAAGGGAATTGGGAAATAAATTCAGGATTGGCTCAGTGCTCCACAGCCCACAGGAGGATCTTGGGTTTGCCTTAGAAAACTTGGGATTTTAGAGGATAACAATGTACAAATTCCTTTTATTTGCCTGAGGTGTTTTTGGGGTTGTTCAGCTTTTCAGACTCAACACTGACTTTTTTGGCGATGACTCTGAGATTGTCTTATCATGTTGGACTCGATGACCTTTGAGGTCTTTTCCAGCCTTAGCGATTCTCCGTTTCTATATCCATGTCATTCCAGGATCAGGGATTTTGAAGGGATCACCAGGAAGCCAAATTTTCACGATAAAATTGTGACTCGTGGCAGCAGCAAGGGGAGCTTGGAGAACCCCACACTACGTTTGCCTTTAGTGCATGAGGCTGCTGCTCTGTGGCAGAGGTTGAGGTTCTGGGAATAGCAGTGGGCAGGTTTTCCATGTGTCCCAGCAAAAAAAAGTGCTGGGAAACAGCAGGGAAAACAGAAAAAATCCACCAAGGTGCAGATTCCTGTCAAGAATGATGGTGGCCTCTTCCCCCAGACAATCAGACACGGGATGAGAGGGAATGGCCTCAAGGTGTGTCAGGGAAGGGTCAGGTTGGACATCAGGAGGAACTCCTTCATGGAAAGGGTGGTCAGGCCTTGGAACTGCCCAGGGAGGTTTGGAGTCCCCATCCCTGGAGGTGTCCAAGGAATTCCTGGGTGTGGCACTCAGTGCTCTGGGCTGGGGACAAGGCGGGGATCGGGCACAGCTTGGACTCGATGGTCTGAGAGGTCTTTTCCGACCTCAGTGATCCTGGGATTCTGTGTGATTCCTGATGATTGCCTTTAACTTCCCAGCCTCAGCCCTCCTCAGCCTGCCACCACCACCCTGTTCCAGGAGCTCTCAGTCTGTGCCTGCAGGGACACGAGACTTTAATGAGTTATTTTGCTCCTTGTCAAGAATTCCCTCGTCCAACCCCGCCCGGGGGGACCCTGAACGTGCCAGGTCCTGACAAAGAGCTCGGGGACGCTGCCAGCACGGTGTCCTGTCACCACTGTGGCTTGGAGCGGGACAGCCTGGGAGCCTGCAGGGCTATTTTAGGATCAGTCTCTGTGGAGAGCTGGTTAAATTCCATCCCAGAGCAGCCCTGAGCCTCAGCTGGGGGTTTTTTTGCCTCTCTCCGGGTTATTTGGCATCGTGAGGGAAAGGAATAGGATGGATGAGCTCTGCCTGATGTGAGGGAATCGGGCCCTGCTGCTCAGGTGCTGGCTGGAGACTAAAGAACTGAAAATTTCCCAGTCCTTCTCCCGGTATCCCGCGGCAATTAGAGTGTATGGATTAGAACCGGGAGCTCTGAGTGCTCTTCCCCCTGGATAAATGGGTGAGCAGCAGACAGACATTGCAGGGAGTAATTTAGCAGTGAGTGATGGCTCATTAGCAGCCCACGGGCTGGAGGGGATGTGTGGGCTCCTCCTGAATCCCGGTTAACTCTTTCACCCTCTCCTTCCGCTGCCAGGGGCTGGATTTGCAGCGTGGAGTTCAGCGTGGTGGTGCCACAGTGTTACAGTGGTCTCTCCTTAGAGCCTCAAATAGTGCAACAGCATCCCCAAAACCACCCAATTTTTACCCCTCCTAACGAGGGATGGGGAATAAAGGAAATTATTATCAATCCAGGAGATGAGTCAGATATGAAAATCACACCTTTTCCCAGACAATGTTATTACACTGAGGAAAAGGAAATGAAAAAGACTCATTTTGTCTTGCAAAGGAGCAGGCCTGGAAGGAGAAACGCTCATTGCGGAGCCTGGTGCTGTTGGAAGGAGCAGCTCCAGTGAGTGAGCAAATCGATCCCACCTTTTCCCATCTGTCCCTGCCACGTTTGGGAGCCTGGGCACTGGGCAGGCTTTGCTGCGCTTCCCAGGAAAGGAATGGAACGGCTCTGGCTCCGGCTGGACACCAGGTTGGAGCCCAAGGGAATGTGGTGCTGGGGAGAGAGGATGGGCATGGAAAAACCTTGGATTTCAGCTCTGTTAAATCTTGTACGCCCGGAGAAACTCAGAGATCCTGAATGCAATCCTGGCACTCAGGGCCGTGCTGCTGTCACTTAAAATCTGCTGGTTTTGGGAAAGACTATTTTGGGGTTTTGCGGAAAATTTCCAAAGGGAGATAAATACCTCGAGAGACATAAAACTATTGATCCCACTGACTTGAAGTGGTATTTTTTTTCCAAATTATCTTTGGAGATGCCTGGAAGAAAAAAAGCTTTGTTTTAGTGGATAGAGCTGTGCAGATATTCCTATATCCAAACCAGTATTCCCAGTTTGGCTACAGCAGCATCCATAAAGTTCTGCTGGAGTTAGAGCAGTACAAGCAGACTGATCCATGGGAATCCAGGCAGGTAAGTCATTCCAGCCGTGCCCTGGATAATTCCATCTTGGAACAGTGAACAAACCCTCTCCTTTGCGTAGTTTGAGTTGTTTTGGATTGGGCACAGTTGTTCTCCAGCTGCTCCAGAGCTGGGCTGGGACCCTGTGATTCCAGTAAAACTCACAGGGACTCTCCAGGAGGTTTATCTGCTGTTCCCGCAGACATTTCTCTTTCTCCGTGGCCTTCCAGAAGGAGCACAAGCAGGAGGAACATTCTGGCCTTTCCCGTTTTCTCTGACCACGTTGCCTTTCTGCCCATAGCCAGACGAGCTGACCAACGCCTTGGAGATCAGCAACATCGTCTTCACCAGCATGTTTGCCCTGGAGATGCTCCTGAAACTCCTGGCCTTTGGAATCTTTGGCTACATCAAGAACCCCTACAACATCTTCGACGGGATCATCGTGGTCATCAGGTCACTGTCGGTCCTTTCCCCACCGGGGCTTTTCTGCTGAGGGTTCAGACGGGTTGGGGAGTGGGATGGGGATCAGGGATGACATTCCACGTGTTAATCCAGGGTTGGGGTGTGCTGTGGTTCTGTTGGCCTTTTGGGTTCCTGTCCTTAGGAGGGCTGCCCAAAGTAAATGGACCTGGCAGCTGGAGAGCGAAGTCTCTTTATGCCACACGTGTGGCACCGGGCTGGATTTTCCACTGAAGTGCAGCGTGGCTGGTCCTGGGAAGGGAGTACTGTGAGAGTCCCTATCCCAGCAGCGTGTCCTCCCTCTCCCACATTATCCCAGCTCGGCTGGAACTGGACGAGCAGGAGGGGAAGGGAGAGCCCTGTTCTGCTGTGCTCTCCAGGAGACACTGCCCCAGCCTAAACCGTCCCAGGGAGCCACACCCCTGTGCTGGGATCCTTTCTGATCACCCCTCAATCAATCATTCGGGACAAAGAATTCCAGGGACACACAGATGTAAACCTGGAGAGTGCCCTTGGCACATCGCTTTGATTCAGACGAGGGAGGAGCAGTCAGGGTTCAGAACAAAGGTCGTGGTGTGGCCTGATCGAATCAAACACCCCAAAAACATCCCTCAGGATGTTCTAAAGGGAGATAAATACCTCAAGAGACATAAAACTATTGATCCTACTGACTTTAAGTGGTATTTGTTTCCCTAATTCTCTTAAGAGGTGTTGGAAGAAAAATGCTTTGTTTTAATGAATAGAGCTGTGCTGGTATTCCTATGTCCCAGGAATGGATATTCCTGGGACAAAACTGTGATCCACATTATTGTAGTGGTGCAGACATGGAGAACCCCAGAAAAAAGGGAACTGAGGAGGGAATTTAAACCAAAACCAGCCGTAAAGGAGATAAGCTGTGCCACAAGAGGCGCGACCGCACCGCCGGGGAGCGAAGGTGCTTTTCCAGAAGCAGGAGAGGAGCAGGCAAAGGGGCGATCCCTGGAGGGAAGCAGCTCCCCCGGAGCAGAGCTGGTCCTAGCAGGTGTCCCCGTGTCCCCGCAGTGTCTGGGAGATCATCGGGCAGTCGGACGGGGGCCTGTCCGTGCTCCGGACGTTCCGGCTGCTCCGCGTGCTGAAGCTGGTGCGGTTCATGCCCGCCCTGCGCCGCCAGCTCGTGGTGCTCATGAAGACCATGGACAACGTGGCCACCTTCTGCATGCTGCTCATGCTCTTCATCTTCATCTTCAGGTACTCCTTCATCGTGCAGCTCTTCCT
Source organism: Rhagologus leucostigma (assembly GCA_013397725.1). Classification (NCBI taxonomy): domain Eukaryota; kingdom Metazoa; phylum Chordata; class Aves; order Passeriformes; genus Rhagologus; species Rhagologus leucostigma. The sequence goes on along the minus strand of VZTD01002300.1, from coordinate 191,093 downwards.
CGAGGCGTTGTTCCGCTGAAGGGGTGCGTGGGTGGGAACAGGGACACGCTGCCTGTGTGGGGGAAGGGCCCACAGTGGGATATTTACCCCTTTCCAGCCTGTTTTTCACGGAATGCCATCATTCCAGAGGTGAATGAAGGACACAAACGGGCAGTAATTGCCCCTCAGAGGATCCTGAGCTGTGCCTGTCACTGACTGGACCCTACCAGTGTTAGATTTGGGGTAGAAGTTGTGCAGACCCCAAGATTTCTGTCTGTTTGACCCCCTAATGCCCCTCAGGATCCTTTGCTTGGAAACCAGGGAGCTGGCAGCGTGGTTTGTCATTTTTCCAGACGAAGGAAATCCTGGATTTGCCTTCAGTGCAGACAACTGGAATGAAACGTGAGGCAGGAGAACCAAATTGCGAGGTCAAAAAACCACTGGGAGTGGAAAAGTATCCATAAAAGCCCCGCAATCCTCCCTGCAGCCACATTTCACCCACGTGTTTCTCCCATCTCCCTCTTTCCCCACTCCAGCATCCTTGGCATGCACCTTTTTGGATGCAAGTTCAGCCTGAAAACCGACACGGGAGACACAGTTCCAGACAGGAAGAATTTTGATTCCTTACTCTGGGCCATTGTGACCGTGTTCCAGGTAAGCTCTGGCTCCTCAGGGACGTTTTAAGGGGGAACATGAGGAGTTTTTATTGCACAACAGTCTTCCAGGAGGTGTCAAACTTGGAGTGAGGCAGCACTGTAGTGTTATTAGGGCAGAGATGGCGTTTTGGGGTCTAAAAGCCCTGATGGAGAAGGAATCTACTCAAAATCAGCACTGTCCGTATCTCTTATCAGTAAAAGGAATGTCTAAGGAGGGAATTCATCCTTATTTTCCTTTCTGGTGCCCATCCTGCTCCTACTCTGCAGATCTGTCTCCTTTGCTGCCCCAAAAATGCCCTTTGCAAACCGTTCTGTGTAACTGGGAGTGACAAATCCCCTCACAAATCAGAGCTGGAGGTGCTGGGAAAGCCTTGATATAAAAAGTTGTGTTTCCTCTGCAGCCAGGTTCTGATTTATGCCTGAAATTCCCGGCAGGTCCCACAACAGAGGAATCAGCCGCTATTTCGAGGGTATTTTAAACATAAAGATTAGACTTCTGTGTTTCAAACCTCACGCTTTAGAATCGGAGCGCGACAAGTGGAAATAAAGTTTGTAAAGGCAGAGTAGGTGCTCAGCACAGCGTCACTCAGGGTGGAAATCAGTCCAGAGCCTTCACTGTGGATATAAATTCTTACAAAGGAACGAGGACAAATCAGCCTCAGCCTCAGAGGTTCCCATTTTTCCCTTCCCAACACACAGATTGCTGCATTTCTCCTCCCAATCCCTTAGGAAATGCAGCTGGCATGGAGCACGAGGGCTCCGTCCTGTGTCCCAGGAAGGTTGTTGAGCAGCATGACTCAGTGCAGCACTGCTGTCCCCAAAGCCACCTTGGTTCGGGGGGTTTGAGGCTATTTTCACTGCAAGAATTAATGTGGAACATGAGCCTGTCATCCATTTTCCTAAGGCCTCCAGGATTTTTGAGCTCTGGGGAAGCCTGGAGAGTGGAAATCCCTGAGGAAGATCCCTCAGAGCAAGGCTTTGCAGTGCTGGGTATTTTTTTGCCCAGTGTTTTTACCTAAAGGAAACCACTTTGCTTCCCTGAGTTCCTGGAGCCAGCCAATGTCATTTATCTCATTAAATATCCAGTCCCTTACCCTTCCCTTCAGCTCCAGCTGCCTTCTAAAGAGCAGCCTGAAGGGAGACAAGATCTGTGGCCTCAGGTCTGTTATCTGCTGATGGTTATCAGAGGAGGCAATACCTCCACGAAATAATGGGATTAGGACCGTGCATCCTTCACGTTTGGATATCCGGGATGGGAACCAGTCCTCTCCGGGCAGGGGAGTGCCAGACCTTCCTGCAGGGAGGGGAGACTTGGCCAGGAGAGGTGCAGGGATCTAAATAAGGCAATAATTTCTACAGCGTGATCTGAAATCACACGCAAAGACCTAAATAAAGGCGATTTCTGCTGTCTCATCTCATGAGACCTGCGAGTGGTTTCAGGAAAGGTCGGAAGGAGAGGGAAAATGGCAGGATTTCAGTGCAGCTGCTGTGCACGGAGGAGTGGAGTCACTGAGGGTCTTCCCCTTCCCTTTCCCCGCAGATCCTCACGCAGGAGGACTGGAACGTGGTGCTGTACAACGGGATGGCCTCCACCTCCTCGTGGGCCGCCCTCTACTTTGTGGCCCTGATGACCTTTGGCAACTACGTGCTCTTCAACCTCCTGGTGGCCATCCTGGTGGAAGGATTCCAGGCAGAGGTGAGAGATCCAGGCAGAGGGAGGGGCAGAGAACTGACACACACGTGTGGGGATGAGCCATGTCAGGGAAAACATCTACCCACGCAGTCAGCCCGAAATGTGAACTTTAGGGGTGCCAATGATCTGTGTTGGGCACGTGGAGCTCTTCTGAATCAGTCTTTGCAGCCCTAAATTTAAATTTAAGGGGTGTAGATAAGCTGGGCTGGGCACGTGGAGCTCTTCTGAATCAGTCTTTGCAGCCCTAAATTTAAATTTAAGGGGTGTAGATAAGCTGGGCTGGGCACGTGGAGCTCTTCTGAATTAATCTTTGCAGTTAAAGCCCACTGGATGTAGAATGGGAATGGGGGGACCAGGACTTTGATCTTCTACATGGCCTGCTGTGTGATCTAGAAGAAATAATTTAGGATTAATCTTAATCTCCCCAAATCTCCCATATATCCCATGGTTTGTGTTTCGGTGTGGTGAAACTCAGGCTTTCAATATATTTAAAAGTTTTTACTAAAACCCAAAAAGATTAAATCAACTGGCTTCCCTTGAGAAGGAGTGGTTACCTCGTCCTGAAAGGAAATCAGGGTTGCGAAGCAGGACTTTCCCCTCATGAAGCCACCTGTGTGGTGGAAGTGCTCACAATGGGATATTTACCGCTTTCCAGCCTGTTTTTCACGGAATGCCATCATTCCAGAGGTGAATGAAGGACCGTGTGCTAAACACGACTGCATATTCTGTGATTCCACATGTTCCAGCCAGTCCTGGGGCCCAGGCAGGATGAGTCCAGGCCTTTCGTTGGAGCTCTGTCCCTTCTGGGATATTTAAGGCCACGAGCACAGCTGTTCAAAAGCCATTTCCAGGTTCCTAACGTGAAATTCTCAGATATTTAGGATGCTGCTTTAAGGCAGAAGTTTTCTCTGCTCAGCAGCCCGCAGGGAGCTTTGCAGGGAACAGATCCCGTTCCTCCCCTGCCCTCTGGGAGGCTGAACCTCCTGCTGATGTGAAGCCAGAGCTGGGCAGAACTCTCTGAGTGCCTGATTACCCCTCCAGACAAATGGCTGTGGTTTCCCTGCTCAGCCCTAATGGCTCCTTTCAGAGCTGTTATGGACCATGATTTAAATGTGTGTAAGCTCTGCTTTTCCAAGCCTGGCTTATTCACCCCACGCTGCCTCCCCAAGGGCCGGCAACCACAGGCATGACATTTGCAGGGCCCATTTTGCTCTCCACTCCCATTTGTTATCAAACCTGACATCAGGCCTGTGGGCTTGGCGCTTGTCTCAGGGAGAGGAATTACAGAAAACCCTTCTCAGGGCTGCGTTTCAGCTGCCGGGGCTCCTTTCAAGCCTTGCAACTGAGAAATCACGGAATCCTGGAGTGGTTTGGGTTGGAAGGGTCTTTAAAGGCCCAGTTCCAACCTCCTGCCGTGGGCAGGGAAGCTTCGACCGGACCAGGTTGCAAACCAAAGAAGAATTCTCAGTGGAGCTGGGTTTTCTTTTGTCATCCCTGGTTCTGTTGCTACATTGGGAATGCAGCAGAATTCTTGTCTTGACCTCTTTGACTTTGCCCTCTGACAGGCGGTGTTCTGAGCAGTCACAGGAGTCTCTGAGGAGAATTTCTCCTCCATTTGCTCAGGTGTTTCTTTTATTTATCTGGAGAGGGTCTCCTGGGGGATTTGTGCAGCTGAGAGCTGCTCTCAACTCAGAACCATCAGCAGCCTTTCAGCAAGGACACTAAAAATTGTCCTGGGAACCACAGCACAGGCTCTCAGCCTGATCCCAGGTCCTGCTCTGCCTCTGGAGCAAGTTTGCCAGGAGTTTTCCTAGAAAAGAACAGACTTAAATGGCCACAAACCCATTTTTAGTACATTTGTGCTTAGCACAAGTAGCCAGACTTCAAACAGGGCCATAATTGCATATTTGTGCTTACACTGTTCCCATGTCACTTTGAAATCTCCCCTGGAGCTGCTCTGGGAGAGCAGACAAACCTTCCAAAATTGTGCGAATCTTTCATCCGCTGTGCACTGGTGGTTCTGCTCTGAGACAGAGGAGATGAATCAGGGAGCTCGAGCCTTTCAGTCATCCTGGCTGCAGCGCTTTGCAATAAATCACAGGCAAAATGAAGTTCACTGCCACTTCAGCACCGTGTCTCTGCAAGCCGTGGGGATTTGTTCGGGCACCAGGCAAGGAACTGTGCTCCTTTTTCTGGGATCAGCTCTTTAATCCAGCCATTTGCTATCAATTTGCACAGATTTCTGCAGTCCTGAGGAATCCAGCCAGAGTCCTGCTGACATTCTGCTGGAATCCCTCCCCCAGCAAGGAGAGCTTGAGGACAGCTCCTCTGTCCCAGGCTGATCATGTTTGGTAGCAGATATGTACAATATCTGGGCTTCCAGGAGGAAAGGCAGGGTGAGGGTGGCTGTTCCTGTCCTGAGATGGTGCAGGGCTACCAGGCAAACTGGCCTCATTCCCTCTGCCTCAGGTTGCCAAGAGATTTCCCAAAACAATCTGTTCCCAGCCAGCACGGAGGAAGCAAATCAGGGTTTCCAGATCTAAGGCAAACTTAAAGTGCTGTCAAATACAGAATTAAAACCCTCTGACGTCCTTTGACATCCAACCCGAAGTGCTTTCAGCTGGGATCACGGAGAGTGCAAACAAGGAGCCCCACCATGCCGGGGTTTTCAGTCATTCCTGAAATCCCAGCTGCTCTGGGATGTTTTCCCCTGGGATTTGCTGTTCCAGGAGCCTGGAGCAGTGTAGGAAGCACAGCGACATGGCAGAGACATGGTGACAAGCACAGCATCGTCCTGTCTGTCCCAGTTCCCAAATGAGTGAAAACAAGGGAGAGGGACTTGCCTGGGATGGTTCCAGAGGGAATTTGGCTTAAACCAACCACGGGGAGCAGAGGCAGCTCTGAGCTGCTAAGGAACCCATTTAATTGGATCTGTTAATTACCCTCCTCCTCTCTGCAGGGAGATGCCAACAGGTCAGACACAGACGAGGACAAGACATCTGCCAACTTCGAGGATGAGTTTGAGAAGCTGAAAGACCTCCGAGCAACAGGTGGGGTTTTGTCCCTGCGTTTTCCTGGGAATCTGAGAGCTACAACTCTGCTTCCACATCTTCCCACAGGAAGTGGAAGAATCTGGTTTATTTGGCAATTAATCTGATGGCAAAGTCACCAGAGCAGCTCTGCAAAGTGTAGGGGAAGCTAAACGAGCGCTGATATTTCCTTTAGACAGATGTTTTTCTAATTTAAACTTCCCCAAGAATTTTTAGCTGCGTCTCATCCTTCCTCCTGCACCATTACCACGGAGTGCTTTGCTGACAGCAATGTTCTCACCCCACTTCTCGGCAGCTTTTCCAATCAGTCATGTTCTCATCTGTTCCTTTTGGTTTCCCACACAAAATGCATTTGGGTGAGGTTTGATGGATGGAAAATGTTGCTGCTCATTTGTGTTCCTGGAGGGTCTGGCAATCGATTTGAGGGAAGGCCCACACTGTGCTGGTGTACCGAAAACATGGAATGGTAGGTGACAGCCTTCACTTTGCAGCCAGAGGGGTGCCAAGAAGGGATCACACATTTTAACAGTGAATGGTGGTAAACAGGAGCCACGTTAGTTCCCGCTTCCTTTGATTCCCAGCTTGGGCTCTGTTAGGATCCCTCCAAATGCCTCTAAACCGGGGTTTGTTTCAGGCAAGGAAATGTTGATTGTGGGGAGCAGATGGAATTCAGCTGAGGAAGGGGCAGAATCATTTGTCAGGGAAGCTGAGGCAGAGCTGGATCAAAAGGAGGTGACGGAGCTGCTCAGTCTGGAGATGAAGCAGCAAATCCCCAACACCAAGTGATCAAATGTCAAATTGCAGCCAGTTCTTGCCATACAGCTAAAATAGTGGATTTTGGGGATTGCCACAGTGCTGTGCCGTTGGATTTCTGTCTTATGGGTGGGGGTGTAAAAGCAGCTTCCATTTCCTGTCCTCGGTGTTTGCCAAGTGCCTTCCCCATGAGGGAACTTCAGGCACGTCCCAGTCATGAAAATCCCTGTGCAGCTCTGCGTGACACGGACAGGAGGTGAACTTCCTGGGTGGAATTCAGCCTGGAAGTTCTCTGCCAGCCCCAAAACTGTAATTCCACTCTCTAAATCCCGAGGAACAGAGAGCAAAACCTCCCGGAAGTGCTCGAGGTTCCAGGGGCTTGGAGCAACCTGACGTAGTGGATGACATCCCTGCCCATGGAAGGGGACTCGGAATGAGGGGATGGGATGAGATGGGATGAGATGGGATGAGATGGGATGAGATGATCTTCAAGGTCCCTTCCAAGCCGAGCCATTCTATAATTCCATGATTCCTTTGGAGGGCACTGAGCTCCCAGAGGCCCCTTAAGAGGTTGTGACGTTCACCCGATGCCTTTCAACGCAGTGGGGGGGGGCTCTTACTGGCCGCAGCTCCATTTGGCAGAGCTCCTGGAGGTCCCCAGGAGCAGTGTCCCCTCACGTGGTGTCCTCTGTCCCCTCCTGTGCAGAGATGAAGATGTACTCCCTGGCTGTCACCCCCAACGGGCACCTGGAGGGCAGGGGGGCCATGCCCCCGCCCATCATCATGCGCACGGCGGCCACCCCGATGCCCACCCCAAAGTGCTCCCCACACCTGGACTCCCTGCACGCCTTCGGGGACTCGAGGAGAGGCAGCAACGCCTCGCTGGACCCCACGGGCTACGACCAGAAGTCCTTGGTAGGTTCCTGTGGCCAACAAGTCCCCCTCAGTGACGCAGAGCACAGGGTCACTTTGTTTCCAGGTCGTGGGATGTTCTGGGGTGGAAGGGAGCCACGAGGATCAAGGGAATGGCCCTTACAGGGATTGATCCCACAAGTTTGGTGTTACCAGCACCAGCTGAGCTCAGCTCAGGGTCGTGTTAAACATTCGTGACAGACGTTGCTGGAAAATAAAAAGGAAGGTGGTGTAATGCGTGGAAAGGCGGGAGGAGAACAGAGTCGGGGTGAGCAGTGCTGGGGCAGGGCAGTGACAACAGAACAGCCAAGGACAGCGAGTGTGAAAAGGGAAAACAGGGATGTACCAGGATTCAGCCTTTTCCTGCCTGGTGCCTCACGGGAAGCCCTTGCCAAACCATCTCACTGGAGAGACATAACCCTAGGGAAGCCCTAAGTTCATGCAGTGACCCCACCGACCCCCTCGGAGGAGGAGCAGGAATCTTTTCCAACCACGCTGGCCATTTGGGATGTCTTGGAGAAGCTCACTTGTTCCTGTGAGGATGGGACCTGTTTCCCCCCTGGTGTTTTAGGCTTGTGTCTTGAATTTACGCTGTGTCAGGGGCATGAAGCATTTTCCCTTGAGCTCTGGTTACGGTCCAGCAGCCCTGTTGGAGGGAAAATCGAGGGAACAAGGGATGAGCTGCTGGATCGCACCAGGATCTGGCTGGAGCTGCTGCACTGGCAGCTGTGCCTGCAGCAGGGGGGCGGGAGGGCAGCTCTGTGCAAACAGGGAGCAGAGGCACCAGGCGAAGTGGATTTCTGCCGCTGTTCATCCGTCCCACTCCTCTGCTCCGTAGCTGTGAGATCATGTTCAAATCAAGGCAGCAGACCGTGAAGGCTCCTCACGCCGAGGCACAGCCACCATCCCCCTTGCTAAGCTGCTTAGTCAACCTAATGCCTTTGAAAAGAAAACAGAGATGACTGCTGTTTGCCTTGGGCTTTCGTGGGATTGCGAGCTGCTGGAGAGGGATGTTCATCCTTCCAATCCTTTCCCGGGGAGCGCGGCAGTGCCACCAGCCCAAGGCAGATGAAGCAGTCAGGGGAGAGCTGGCCGGCACTGAGGAGGAGGAGGAAGGCGGTTCGCCTTGATTTGTGCTGGGAGGAAGCCATGGAGGGAAAAGGGAGTTTTCCTCCTGGCTTTTCTGCGCTGACCTTAAGCTCTCTCATCCTGGGAATTACCTGGTGCCTGCCCGAGTGCACCGACACGCGCTGAAATTTGTGTAGGAGAAACATTCACTCCATGTCCTCACCCAGCAAATGGAAGGAAAGTAACGGAAATAGGGGCACAATTCCCACCAGGCACTCGGGTGACTCAGGTTCCCTTTGGAAGGCAGGGAAGTTGTGAGCTGAAACCACTTGAGAGTGAGGAAAGAAAACATCAGTTCAGCAAAATGCCACTTGCTGGTGTCTTTGGGTTTTTTTTTTATGGAGAGCTGATGTTGCCAGGATAGAGGGTTGGTGGCTGTGCTCCAGGTGTACTCCAGGAGCACCTTCAGTGTGGCCTTGGCCGGCTGCTCCCATCTCAAGGCTGGAATCGGAGCGGTGCAAAAAGCAGGATAGGGAGGACCTGACTTTCACAAATCTGGGCAAAACGCCCCAATCTTTTGGCTTCCTCCTGCAAACCACCCCTCCCACGTCTGCCTTCTCTCCCAGTCCAGCCTTCGCAGCTCCCCCTGCGCCAACTGGGGCACCAGCAGCAACTGGGGCAGCCGCCGCTCGAGCTGGAACAGCCTGGGCAGGGCCCCGAGCCTCAAGAAGAAGAGCCAGTCGGGAGAACGGGAGTCCCTGCTGTCCGGGGAGGGAAAAGGCAGCACGGACGACGACTCGGACGACGCCAAGTCCAGCACGCTCAGCCGACCCTCGCTGCCCCGCCGGGCGGAATCCCTGGATTACCGTGGCTCCCTGGAGCTGCCCGAGCTGCTGCGGGTGCCCTCCGTGCGCCAGCTCGGCCTCGGCCCCGCAGCCCTGCTGCCCGCCGAGTTCCACGACTGCAACGGCAAGATGGGCCACGGCCCCGCAGAGTTCTTCCTGAGGGTGGACGGCCACAAGGAGGACGCCCTGGACTACGAGGATGATGTGGAGGATGTGAGTCCTGCGGGAGTTCGGTGCTCGTGTTTTAAGTGGCTTTTCCATTCCTGGGAAGGATGGTTGAAAATCCGGCGTGGAAATGTGTTATCTCCTCAAGGCTTGGGTCGGGAACAGTGATCCCGAGCCAAGGGATGGGCCTTTACTTCCTGAAAGATCCCTTTTTTAAGAGATCTTTTTTGGGCTAGGACATTGCAGTGGTGTCCCGTGAGGTAAAACTTCCTTTTTTCCAAAAATGCCTCATTTTTGGGCTGATTGGGATTGTCCCACTGGCCCAGGATGCCTCCAAAAATGAGCTGCAGACACAACAGGTGAATGGCTTTATTCACAGGAGCTGTTTGGTGTCATGAAAGCTCGAAAGCCTAAAAATAAATGTTTTCCACTTAACTTTTTGGCTGTTTGCGGCCTGTTTGGGTTTGGCACAACTCTGTATCTCAAAATTACACCTGCCCAGAAGTCTTGCTTTGTCATGTCCTTGTCTTCCCTTTTTCCACCCCTTTCCTCCTTATTTTCTTGGACAAATGTGACAACGGCCACCACAGCTCTGTCCCAAAAGCTGTGACTGCCCACAGACACAATGAAGAGCCATTCACTGACCCCTCCTTCCACAAAAACACTGTGAAAGTTGGAGAGGCAGGAAAATAAAAGAGGAAGAAAAGGCATTTCTTCTGTTTTATCCAGAGTTATTGCTACCGGATCCGCAAAGCCCTGGAGCCCTGCAAACCGCGGTGGTGTAAGACTCACGAGGACTGGTCCCTCTACTTGTTTTCCCCACAGAACAGGTAAGAAATTGCAGTGAAATTCCAGCCCAGCAGGTGTTTGAGGTGATGGAATGCTGCATTGCTAGCGAGTCTCCCCTTGGGAAAAGTCCTTCGGAGTTTTAGAAATCCAGTTCCTGATTTTGAGGTAACATTTTCAGTTCGGTGTGGGCAGAACTCCGTGGTTCACTCTGTTGCTGTCAGTGCTTTAGCCAGCATTAATAACAATTAATAATTAATGATAATCATGGCCGAAGCCTGGGGAGATGCTGCCTCACCACCTGGGCTGGTGCTGGTGGCACAGCTGCAGAAGGCCTTTAGGGAGGAGCCTGTTCCTGAGCCAAACTTCTGAAGGACCCGTTTGTCCCGCCTTTCCGCAGGTTCCGAGTGATGTGCCAGAAGGTCATTGCCCACAAAATGTTCGACCACGTGGTGCTGGTCTTCATCTTCCTCAACTGCATCACCATAGCTCTGGAGAGACCAGACATCGACCCCCTGAGCACGGTGAGAGGCATTTCCTGCCTGGATCCACCATGCAGGTCTTCATCTCCTCAGGACCAGACCCGGCAGGATAAATGTTGGGTTTCTAACTTGCCTCTTTTCCTTGTTCTGTGTTTTCCAGGAAAGGATATTCCTGAGTGTCTCTAATTACATCTTCACTGCCATCTTCGTGGCTGAAATGATGGTTAAGGTAATTAGAGCTCCATCCCATGGCCCAGAGCGAATTCTGGCATCGACCAGACTGTGCCAGAGTTACGATCTGGGTGAAGATTTCAATGTCTCCCTTCTCCTGGCTGCAGGTGGTAGCTCTTGGCTTTTTCTCTGGGGAGAACACGTACCTGCAGAGCAGCTGGAACGTCCTGGATGGAGTTCTGGTCTTTGTATCCATCATTGACATCATTGTGTCCATGGCATCAGCAGGAGGAGCCAAAATCCTGGGAGTCCTTCGTGTGCTGAGGCTCCTGCGGACCCTAAGACCCCTCCGGTACGTGCTGATAAATCAGAGAGTTTGGGAAATGCACAAGGTCTTGCTTAATAACACGAAAAAGTGAAATACAAGACGAGTAGGAGCATCTTTGGGGAGCTCTAAACTCAGTGAGAAACTGTTTGAAAACAGTGAAATGAATTCCAATTCATCTTCTCCAGCTTGGATACGGGCGGCTGGAGTTTGGAGTGAGAGGTGTTGCCATCCTCCAGAGTGAGTGCAGTCAGAGCCTCCTCCACACTGCGTTTTTATCAGCCCTTTCCAAATCACTCTGGCTCCTTCTTCAGCTGCACAACCTCCCAGGCATTCCCCAGCAGAGAGGGATTTGCAGTTGAACAGGTGCTGATGAGGATTTGATAAGCTCCAGCACCTTCCCTGCTCTCCCGAGCCTGCCAAACATCCCTGCAAAGCAGCTCCTCCCTCAGCGAGGCAGAGGAGGGCAGAGCTTCAGTATTTGGGAACAGGAGGAAAGATAATTTGTATTTTGGTTGTGATTATGCAATAACAAAGAGTGGTGATGCTTGGGGGGGTTTGTATCAGCTCCTGTTGTGGTTTCATCCTGCTTGGCAAGAAACAGGAGCCTTTTTTTACTGAAATTTCAGGCGAATGAGACAATCACCTCCAAAAACCTGTGAAGTTTCTGGGACAAAGCCGTGCTTGTGAGAGCGATAGGAAGAGGGAATCTTTTAGAGCTCAAGAACAACAGCTCTTTGTGCCCTGGGTCACCCTAGTGACAAGTAAATCAGTGTTCCTGGCTCCTCTCTGTTCTGCTGGTGGCATCAGGGTCCCCAGGACACCCTGGACAAGCTACCCTGTGTGACCCACGTAAGTGGGAACAGAATTGAGGGCACAGGCAGTTCATCAGGAAAGGGAAAGGGGAAGGAGGGAATTGGTCTTTGAGAATAACTAGGCCAGATCCTATGAATAGAAAGGAATTCATCACCTCTCACCGCGGCACAGGATGACTCCAGGGACCATTCCTAACACTTTGGAGGTGCAGTTCAGTCTCCACATGATTTCTCTCAAACGAGACCCTGTGGAAGTGCTGCAGCACAAAACTCTTTTCTCTGGGCTTGGCAGGCACAAGGCGTCATTATCCGCGTGAGCTGCAGCTCCCTGCAAGGACTCACCCTCTACAGGCCCCTCCTAAAAACAGCTTTGATGGTCTCCAGGCAAAACTCCCACCTGGCCCTTCCCAGGAAAGCTCGGCTTGGGCTGGTTCCACTCACACATCCCAGGAGAGAGCAGTGCATTCCCCAGGCCCTCCTCCAGGAAAGCAACACTCAAAAACACCCAAAACCTGCCTCAGAGCACACCAGGAAGCTGCTTCCCAATGGGATTGACCCTTTGGCTGTGGAGCTGATGATCGCAGGCTCCTGTTAGCTACGAGCCAGTTCAGGAACTAATTAGGAAACAAATTGGAATTATTCTGTTTGGAAAGTTGTCATGGCCACTGCTGCAGAAGGAGCACCAGACGTGCTCTCCAGTCCTGCTGAGAAGCTGTTCACGTGTTGGGAGAGGAAGGAGGGTCCTGCCTGTGTCCCTGTGCTGGGATCAGAGCCCTTGCAGGGATCACCCTCCTGGAGGGAGGAACAAACACCCCACAGTGGGGGCTCTGTGATATCCTGCCCCTCCTCACCCCGCCCAGCTGTCACTCTTTGAATTCCATCTGATGTGACTGGGAAGGTTCTGGTTGTCTGAAGAAGTCCCTGATTGTTTCCGAGCGCTGCCTGCAGGTGGAGGAGGGTTGTGCCAGCTTCAGGGAGCAGAGGAAAAGCAGCTGGGTGATCACAGGACAATTAAAAGCTTTCTTGTCTTGTCGTTTTTTTCCAGAGTCATCAGCAGAGCCCCAGGTCTGAAGCTGGTGGTGGAAACCTTGATCTCCTCCTTGAGGCCTATCGGGAATATTGTTCTCATCTGCTGTGCTTTCTTCATTATCTTTGGGATTTTAGGGGTCCAGGTAGAGTATTTCCCTCCCTGTGGCTGGCTGTAAGTGACTGCTCCAAAAGAGAAGCTGCTTTTCCCACCTGCTGGGGTTGAGGTGGAAATAATGAGCTGAAATGCCTCCAAAGGAAGATTTCAGTTAGGGAAGAAGAGCCAGGCTTTAGGAGAAACGATCCAGGGTGGGGTTGGCACCTGCTCCCAGCAAGGATCTCAGGATTAGGAGAACAGACAAACCTCCCTGATGAACTCCTCTAAAGGAATGAAAGATAAATCAGACTTTTCAAAGCTGCTTCGGTTTTGTTGATTTTTTTTTCATTTGTGTTCTCAAATGCAGCTTTTTAAAGGCAAGTTCTACTACTGTGATGGCCCTGATGTCAAAAACATCACCACGAAGGCTGACTGCACCAACGCTCACTACAAATGGGTCCGGAGGAAGTACAACTTCGACAATTTGGGGCAGGTAAAGTCCTCCCTGCAGGGATTTTCTGTGCCAGCTTTTCACGGATGTACACTTAAAATGTGTGGCTTGAGGAGGGTGCGGAGCCTCCATCGCAGGAAGTTTCCAAAATTGATGTTGCAGTCGTCTATCAGTGGATTAATATTTGGACTCGGTGATCTTAGAGGTCTTTTCCATCCTTGGTCATTCTATGACTTTATCTGCAAATCTCTGTCTTTTACCCTAAATGAGTAAAAATGGATCAGATCAACTCTTCATCTCTTGCTACGGTTGTACAATTCCTTGTTTTTAGGAGTGTTGTCCTAAAGCCACTGCTTTGGGATGCAATCCTTCAACTGCCCCTTTGAGTCTCTTCGTTTCTTGCTGTTCTGTTTGCAAATGAAGAAAATAAGGTGCTTTATTCTGGCTGAAAAGCAGGCCAGGCCACAGGAGGAGCCGGGAGTTTCTTCTCTGGGGACTGAAAGGCGAGACCAACTTCTTCTGTCCGTTTTCCAGGCCCTGATGTCCCTGTTTGTCCTCTCCTCCAAGGACGGCTGGGTGAACATCATGTACGACGGGCTGGACGCCGTGGGCATTGACCAGCAGGTACCTGTCCTGTAGAGCCCGGCTCTGCTGCTCTCAAGCCTCAGGCCTGGGGGATCCAGGGTTTTCCAAGTCCCAGGAAGGAGCAGAGCTGTAGAACCTCCTTGAGGTCCCAATTACCCATTGAGCTGCCAAACTTTTCCATTCTTTGGAGTTGCTTTTCCAGTGGCTGTAGTGCAGGCAAGGTCTAATGGGGTTTTGAATCAGAATGAGGGTACTTGAGGATGGGAAACCACCAGGAATGCTGTGAAAGAGGCGTTCAGTTTGTGAGCTCCGTGGCATTTTCTGTGGGAAGTCAAGTCTCCCATGAGTAGTACCCACCTGGAGCCACAGTAACACTTTGGATTTAAATTTCCCCCACTTCTGAAGATCTGGTAACAACTGAGAAACATTAACCAAGAGCCCACATCTGAAAAATTAAAAATCTGGAGCCTGTGTTTAGCTGAAAGGATCTTGCTGGTGGGATGATGCTCATCCACTGAGATTTATCTGAAGCTGTGTGAAATAAATGCCAAAATAATTAAATCCTGTAAGGCAGTTTAGGCTGGGCTTTACACCAGAAGTGAACTGTAGTCAGTGAGAAGGTGAATGAGAGGAAAAAGCTTTGGGAAAAATCTCCTCCCAGCCCTCTCCTCCTCCCCGCACAACTCATTGCTCCAGAGCGCCCAAAAACCTCACTTAACCCACCTTGTCTGTGCCACTTCTCCCTTGTTCTTACCTCCCCCAGCCCATCCAGAACCACAACCCTTGGATGCTGCTCTACTTCATCTCCTTCCTGCTCATCGTCAGCTTCTTCGTGCTCAACATGTTCGTGGGGGTGGTGGTGGAGAACTTCCACAAGTGCCGGCAGCACCAGGAGGCGGAGGAGGCGCGGCGCCGGGAGGAGAAGCGGCTCCGCCGCCTGGAGAAAAAGCGCAGGAGTAAGGAGATGTACCTGTCTGGTCGGTAGAGTGCCTTACAAACCAAAATCTTTCTGAGCCCTGCCTGCTCCCAAAGCAAGATTTCCTTTTCCTTTGGTTTTTTCGTTGGGGTTCAGGAGGTTGTGTTGCTTCGTTACCTCTTTGGCGGTGCCTTAAGTCACGGGCTGGCGACGCCCTGGGATTGTCCTGGATGAGCCTGGTGGGAAGCGGTACCTGTTCACCTGGCTGGGGAGAAAATCCTCCTCCAGCAGAGTCCTCTGTCACCCTCTGCAAGGCCACGGTGTCCCCAGCACCGAGGGACACAGGGGTGAACAGCTTCAATGCTTCCCCTGTGCCTGGAGGCCACTCCGAGGGCCCCCCGTGCCTTAACGCGCCGCCTGCATCTGAGGATGGTGGCGGGATTTGATTTGTGAATTCTTTTCTTAGATGAAACAGTGGTGATGCTGTTTGGGAGTCCTGGCGCATGGCCCCGCATGCCACGGACACTGCATGGGGGCATGGGCAGAGCCACGGCCTGGGGACAGCAGGGCAGCCCCGGGGTGGGGCTGGAGGGACAATTCCTCTCGGGGAGATGTCCATGATGAGAGATGCTTGTCCCATTCCAGGCTGGGACTCACTCCTGGGACTCGTTTCGTCCTTGGAACACTGGCCCGGGGCAGGGCCGTTAGGGTGCAACAAAAGGCCTTTAGCCAAAATTTCCTTCTCGGTGGATCTAGCAGGGACCGTCAAACCCGAAAACCACCTGAGCCTGTGCTCTTTTCCTGCCCCAAACCTGTTCATACCCACCTCCCCTGGGCAGGCTGCACCTGGGACCAGCTGCCTTTAGCATCGAGTGGGTATTCCCAGGAAAACTGCCAGCAAAGCAGCCACAGCTTTCCCAGAAGCTTTAGTGAGCAGGGAAAGCCTGCCAGGCATTTTTGAGGAGTGAGGAAACCTGGCTTGGCCACTGACATCAAAGCTGAGCTTAGTGAGGGGTAAGGCTGAGCTTTCCTGGCCCTGTTTGCTGCAGGAGTGCTGTGGCTCTGCCTGGCTGTGTCATGTCCTGGAAGGACCGAATGTTGTGACAAATTGGTTGTCCCCCACACATCAAGCCATGGATATCCCTTTCCAGCTGGAAAAACAGCCCAGCTCCAAGGACACAGCAGGCACGGGCTTTGCCGGGAGAAACCCCATCCCATTCCCTGCATCCATCCCGGCCTGAGGCAGGAGCTGTGTCCCTCACAGCCCCTCTCCTGCTCCTCTGGTGCTCTTTGTTAGAGCCGGTGATCACCCGAGCACTAAGTGGTGGCCCTGTTGTCCCCACAGGGCCTTAATGACACCGCAGGGAGAGCCAAGCCCGTTTGGTTTTGGCCAGAGGTGAGTTCAGTGCCTGGCTTAAAATGAAATCCAGCTCAAACAGATGCTGACCCTCTCCAGAGGTTTCGAAGAGTTCAGATGCAATTTCCTTCCCCTTTTCCCATTTTGCTTTGGGAGTCTGAGGGTGGAAATCCTGCAGGCAGCATTTCCAGCACAGGGAAATCAGTCACAGGCTCCCCGGGGTCCTCCTTGCGCAGCTTCCACCCCAAAGTGCTGACCTAAAAGACATTCAGATAAACTCGAAGTTTATATGAGATTAAAAAAAATAAAGCAATTTTAAGCGTCCTCAGAGAAAACAGGGGCACAGGTATGGAGGCACAGCTCCGTTCCTGATTAGGAAATAAATCTTATTAAAGCCTGGCTGTGACTCCACAGCTCAGACACCCAAGAAGAGCCAGTCCCTGTCAAAGTGATGGACACTGTGACGTTGTCCCTCTTTATCCACCACCTCCAAGGAGCTATTTCGGACCAGCCGTTGCGCAGATGAGGGCTGTAACATTTCATGGAGAGCACACAGGGAGGAGGACAGATTTCTGGAAGGGGATCAAGTCACTAGAGCAGCTGAGAAGCGAAACTTTTGGCCATGTGCTGGGCTTCCAGAAGGTTCCCTGAAACTGTCTGGCTCTACCGGCAGGTGCAGCTTGGCATCCAAACTGGAGCTGCTAACAAGGTGACCCCAAATATCTGACACACATTTGGGAAGATTGCTGCTTCCATTTTAAGGGATTACTTTTTGTTTTGATTGGGAGGGGTTTGCACCTGCTGGGTGATTTAGAAGACGATGGATTTGATGAAAAAACCGTGGCAGACTCAGAAAGATGGGAGCTGTGGCTGTGGGGGGTGTGCGTGCTCGTGGAGCTGTGGGATCTGCATGGTGACAGCAGCTGGCAGCTTCCTCTGCTTCCATGTGTCCCTTCCACCGCTTCCATGTGTCCCAGTGCTCGGTGCCACCCCTGTGGAGCAGCAGGAGAGAGCCTGGTCAGCCCAGGGAGAGGAGTGAGGAGTGTGGGAAGGCTGACAGAGATCCCTGCTTTTAACTCAGTCACCATTCCCAGCGTCAGAGAGACCAGGAGAGGAGCAAGGATTAGGCCACAAATGCATCCTCTGGGCTCGCTGTCTGCCTGGCACCTTGTCTGTGTGTCCTGTCCCCTGTCTGTGGTGTCTCCTGGGGATTGAGGGCTGGGGGATCTGTCCCTACCTGAACACACAGAAATGCACCACGGAGCTGTGGCAGGCTGGGATCGGGGCTGGGAATGGGATAAACCTCAGCTGGGTGATCTGGGTACCAATCCCAGGCTGGATCCAGGATTTGGAGCCTGGCAGAGGGATTGGTCCATGGAGAGCACAGCCCTGAGAACGGGATAAACCTCAGCTGGATGGTCCCTGGGTACCAATCCCAAGGTGAATCCAGGATCTGGAGCCTGGCAGAGGGATTGCTCCGTGGAGAACACAGCCCTGCAGCAGGACCCAGCTCCTTCTCAGGTGGGATGGGGACTCCTCACCTGCTTTGGGGGGATTTTTCAGCAGGAAGGTCCCTCTCAGCCCAATTCTCTGCTGTCACCACCTCAGACCTTTCCAAAACATTTCCTCTTTCCCGTCCGAGGGCCGCTTTGCTGAAGGGGTTGGCAGCAGGTTCACGCTGCTCAAGGAGAGCAGAGGGCAGGGGGTGAGGACACTGAGAAATGCATTTGATGTGGTTTTGAAGGCAGAGCTGCTCAGTGAACTTTTTTATGTGAAGGGAAAAGAATTCAAGATAAACCAGGATATTTTTCCTGACGCAGTCCCTGCTCCATCCATTATATCCAAGTGTAATTTAACAATCCTGCTGCTCTCAGCCTTTTAATGAGCTTCTCAGAAGACACAGGCTGCAAGCAGCCTCCCCAGATTGAAGGTTTTGATTAAAAACACGTGGATCAGCTTGATCTCCTCTGCTTTTGGGATCCAGGGCCAAATCCAGCCCTCCTGGATCTGCTGTGTCGGGTCAGCTCCGGACTTCAAAGGCTGCAAGGGGGTCTGGATGACACTGGGGGCTGAAAGCAGAGCAGGAGAAGCTGGGAATCGCAGAATCCCAGCCCAGGGAAGGCTGTAGCTGGGAGCAGAGTGACTTCCAGTGGCGTCCCTTTGGGAAGACCCCAAAAACTGAGATTTCAGAAATGCTTTTTCCCGATTTCCGCTCTATGAGAGGAGAGTGGCCACAAATCTGCTCCTCTGAGGCTTTTCCCAACGGGGCTGGGAATTGTGGAAGGACGAGGCCGTTTTAAGCCCCAGCAGAGGTGCCTTTCAAAGCAGTGACTGCAAACCTCTCTCTAGAGGGTGGCACATGGTGATATTTCAATTTAAGCATCCCCTCAGTGCCACAACCCTCTCTGTATTCACCAGAAACATTTGAGCTGGAGCTGCAGTTTTGGGTGCTGTATCCCTGAGTGTTCAGAGTTTCCAAGCAGGGAATTATCCAGCCCTGCTGCTTATTTTTCCAGGCAGCTGCAGGTACAAAGCTGCTCTGTTCCAGGCATGAATAACCCCATTAGGGCTTTCTAATGTTTCATGCAGAGCGTTGTAATGGAGGAGCTGGAGCTGGGGATTGTAATGCCAGCTAAAAATGCTTTTAAGCCAGGGCATGGTGCTTCATTAATTTTCATGTCAGCAGAACCACAAGCAAAGTTTAAATACTCTGCAGAGAGGTGAGACTCAAGCATTAGCCAGCATCTAAAAGTGGGGGGAGGAAAGACTGGGATTTTCCTTTTTTTCATCTGTTTGATGGTTTCTTTTTCCCTGCTGCATTTCCACCAGTTCAAACCAGCAGCTGAAGGGAAACTTGTCTGTGTTTGATGGAGAGAGAGCATTTACGGAGCATGGAGTGCCAGGACAAGGAGAATGGATTCCCACTGCCAGAGGGCAGGGTTATGGGATATTGGGAAGGAATTCCTTCCTGTGAGGGTGGGCAGGCCCTGGCACAGGGTGCCCAGAGAAGCTGTGGCTGCCCCTGGATCCCTGGAAGTGTCCAAGGCCAGGTTGGACGGGGCTTAGAGCAACCTGGGGTAGTGGAAGGTGTCCCTGCCCATGGCAGGGGGTGGAACAAGAAGAGCTTTAAGGTCCCTCCCAACCCAACCCATTCCATGATTCCATGATGACAGAAATCTGCCACTTGGCTGATGGGACTCTCATCCCAAAAAACGTTTTCCCAGAGAAACCAAGGCACAGGTCGTGTTTTGCTACTGGGATTAATAATGGATCAGGTGGCCCCTGTGCCCACATCCCACGGAGCAGCGTCCTCCTCATCCAGGTTCTCCTGCAGATCCCACAGCTCTGGTTGTGCCAGCGGCAGTCAGGGTGTGTGCAGTGAACCCTCAACACAATTTGGGGACTTCAAATTCCCTCTGAGAGTTAAAAATGTGACCTGAGAGGAGCCCAGAGCCCTTTGCTGTGCTGTCAACAGGGGTGAAACTTCCTGAAGGGATTGGGAATGACCAGAGCTGAGGCTGTGGAGCTCTGGCGTGCAGCCTCCCTCCTGCCAGAGCTGCGTGGGGCTGCTCTCCCACTGCTCCCACCCTGCTGCAACCCCTCTGCCTTCCCGGGACCTCCCAACCCAGCCCGGGCTCCTCGGGCTCATCCCGGCTCCCTCCTCCAGCCTGGCACGGGCAGCATCTCCTCGCGTGGACACTGCATGGGGTCCTCCTGAGCATGGCCCTGCTGCATGTGGTTATCGTCACCTCTGTCGCCTGCATCCCCACTGTCCTCGGATGTGTCCCCACCTGGGGGGAGCTTCTTTCCTGTCAGGTGAGCTTTGGGTCGTGTGCATCCTACAGGAGCCAGGCTTCTCCCAAGGCTCCCTCAGGTTAAGCCTGCCCCAAGTTTTCCCAGTGGGAATTTGGGCAGGCCCGGGCGGTGCTGAGAGAGAGACCTTTGTGCTGTAGGACGGACCCACCTTTAGGGCTGGCTGCTTCCTCCTTGGCTTTTTCCTCTCCAGCCCGTGGAAGGAAGGAGCTGTGATGCTGCCAGGGAATTCAGGAGGTTTTCAGTTCAGTGCCTGACAGTGGAAAATGTCTTCTTGTGATTTTCCTCATGTAATTAGTTTAGAAAATAGAATAAACACCTGATGTTTTGCTGAATAGTGAATAAATCTGGCGTTTGGGCAGGTGAGGGGTGGTTAAAGCCACCTGCAACCTCTTTTCCTTATGTGCTGCCAACCCATCTCTGCTCATGCCCTGAAATCCATTAATCAGCCACTCGTCATCAATAAATAGAACATTTAACTACTAAGAGTATTCTCAGACCTCCCAAGGAGCTGATGGTTTGCACTCCCAAGAAGACATTTCCTAAAAAATTAAAAAAAAAAAAAGGACGAGGATGTTGTAATCCTGAACACACATGAAAGCATATCGGACAGGCTGAGATAAATATTGTACTGCAATGCTTTTATTATTATTTTGCAGGCAGGCTGAGCTCAGTAGCAGAGACAGCCCCAGCAGTCCAAGATGACTCGTAGGATTAAGGCACATGAAAGCAACAGAAAAAAAAAATGTATTCAAAAACAACTCTGGTTGCTTTCATCTTGTTTTTCCACACCCCTTAGCAGAAAAAAAAATCAGCCTTGGTGACCCTGGTCAGGAGGAAATATTTTTCAAATGCCTCCACTGTACTTTTAACTACCAGGGAAAAAAAATGCAGTTGAAAGAGAGCTGCAGATTCTGCTTCCCTTTATCCAATTAATTTTAAAGTTTTGGATTTTAATCTGGTGTCGGTTGCATCACAAAAAAAAACCTCCCACATTTCAAGAGTCCTTCCATCTGAAAGGTATTAGCAGGATGAGAAGAGCGGGAGGTGGATTTCAGGAGGGCACTGAGTGCTTCTGAACTGATTTCCCTCCTTATTTTCAAGGTGAAGCAAATTTTTCTGAGCTCCTCGTGCATTTAAAGCTGAATTTGATGAAATATTTGCAAAACCTCCTCGCTGTTAAGAACAGTCCTGCTCTGACTCGGTGTGACCTCAGTGTCTCTTCCACTTGTAAAATCCACAGCAATGCTGCCTTGGCCTTGTGTAAACTCTGAATATTTACATTGCTTCAGTTTGAAAGGAATTTGACTCCATCCAGTGCCCGCAGCCATCCCTGTGGTCACAGTTTCATCTGAGACAGGCACACGCAGTAAATGCAGTCCCAGGGTCCAAACGCTCTCCTTGGAACAGCCCCAGGAATTTGGTCACAGGCAGAAATTTCCCTGCTTCAAAGAGAAAAAAAGGAGGGATCACGACCAGAGGCAGAGATCTAAAATTCATGTGGTTGTGAATGGTTCTAGATGCAGCCTGGATATATTGTTTAAGTATATATTTTATAAATATGAATTTATATTTCTGTTTCCAGAGGAGCTTGTGCTGGTTGTCCTGGCAGAGCCAAGCGCTTTGTGGCCGTGTCCTGTGTGCTCCCAACCCTCGGGAATGCCCTGCCACAGCCCTGCTGCTTTCCCTTAGGCCTTCCAAACACCCCAAAAAACCTCCTGGCACACAAGCTGAGCTCAGGGCATGTTCTTCTCCCGCCTGGAATACGCCTGGCACCAGCAGGACTGGGAGAGACGAGTCCTGCCCTAAGCTTTGCCCTCACCTGCAGCTGAAGCTTTGCTGGGTTTGAAGCTTTTCCCTTGGCTTTGGGTCCCGTGTCCATCCTGCCCCTCCCCCTGCCTGCTTCCCATTCCATGAGGGGTGGACAGAGGGAAGGACCCGGCTGGCACCAGAGTTGGCCCATCCCAAAAACCCCACCAGGGCGGTTCCGGGAGGTGGAATCACTCAGGAATCACTCGGCCGCTTCCCTGTGGTTTGCTCAACTCCGTTCTCCACCCTGCGTCCAGGTGGGAGATGACCCTCAGGCCGCGTGGTGGTGGCCACCAGCCCTGCAGCCCTCCTGGCTCACCCGTTGCCTTTGTGTCCCCTGCAGAAGCCCAGCGCCGGCCCTACTACGCCGACTACTCGCCGGCGCGGAGGTACATCCACAGCCTGTGCACCAGCCACTACCTCGACCTCTTCATCACCTTCATCATCGGCGTCAACGTCATCACCATGTCCATGGAGCACTACAACCAGCCCAAGGTAGGAGCTGCCCCTCAGCACAGCTCCCTCGGCATCAAATTGGCCCCGGGGCCATTCCCGGTTCTTGGAAAGCCGTCCTGATCCAGCTCTGTCATTCTCTTGCGTCCGGCAAAACCTTGATTTCCCTGTGTGCTGGTTTGGCCAAAATTTAGTAATATAGCCCCTGAGAGAAAACCAGGTTACAACCACCCCTCCCCCCACAGGGTTCAGGAAAAAAGGAAAGTGAAAGAGATAAAAACTATTTATTTTAATAAACACACAGGAAAAGGATAATGATGCTAAATAATGAATTAAAACCCTCGCTATAGAGAGAAACCTGGGAAGATTTCAGAGTCCTTCTGTAGGTGTGGTCTGTCTCCTCCTCGGAGCTGGTCGGTGAGGGCCTGGGCCCACCCCCGGGCCTCAGGGAGAAAATTCTCCTGCTCTGTTCTGATGTTGTTGAAACAGTTCAGAAGAGAAGAAGGGAAAAAAAAAACACAAAGTCCCAGGAAACAAAATTCAGCTCTCCGTCTCACACCAAGAGGGAAAAAAAAACCAGCTGGCTGAAGAAAAAGCAAGCAGGGTGCTCCCTTCGTGCCTTCTACAGCCAGACAATACTGAGGAGTGTGATCTCTGTGTCCTTGAGAAGCTGCTTTGGAAAGTTCGTCTGTTTTTTGTTTTTCAAGCTCAGTTTAAAGGCACAGAAAAGGCACAATATTACTTTTTGGGCATAGAGCATGATAGGGGATACACATGATAGAGTCACCCCAAGACACCCTGCTTTGGGTAAAAATTCCCAGCTAATGGAGAGTGAATTGAGCTTTTACCAGGAAAAGACCAATCCAAATATTTCGTCTCCTGATCCCAGGCGTGACTGAGCCTCACACTGGAAAAGAGTCGGGAGTTTTAGAACATTCCATTAACAGATATAAACTCGGAGTTGCTGCATGCGGAGCGTTTCTTTTCCTCAGAGAATTTCGAATAAACCAATTTAGAAGTCCAATCCTCCCTTTTTTCATATATTATAAAATCATTCTCCCCTCAGAACACCTTTAGACACAAATCATAGGGGCTGTCCCTATATAAATTTTCCATTTCATTATCATTTATGAAGCTCTGGCTCGGTATTTCCTTTTCCAGCATTCCATGGTAACCTGCAAATGCCTCCTGGATGCTGAGCCAGAGGGTAACGTGTGTGCGTGTGTGTGTGTGTTTTACACCGGGAAAATTCCTTTGTTTCCCATGGAAATGTTGTTTATCCAGATTAGGTCTTATTTACACTTGGTTTACGTTCACTTAACACCGAGCTGCAAATCCAACTGCAAACGGTCACAAACGGTGGGAGAAGTCAGGCTCAGGCACTGGATGGAATAGGAAATTGTCCCATGGTTTTTAAGCTGCCATTTTATTTCAGGCCCTGGAACAAAAGTAGGGATTGTTGCCAACACCGAAGAAACTTTCAGTTCTCATTCCCAAAAATCGGGGCACGGCCGTGCCCTGGTGACCCCGCTGTGTGTGTGGGGTCAGCAGAGCCCAGGCATCACACAAAGGCGACAAAAAGAGCTTTCCTGTGCCCTGGGGCTTCCTCAGAGGTGCTTTGCAGGCTCCTCTGTTGCATTTATTTCCAATTTTGTCTGGTTTGATGCTCATAATTCCAATTTTTTATTGGAAATACAGAGTCCTGTGCTACACTGAACTAAACTCCCCTTCGCTCCCTCCTGTCCCCCAATCCCTCCCCACCCCAAGAGCTGCTTCCCTCCCCAATTTTCTATTTTAAGGCCCCACGAGATTCCTTTGCTATTGTTGGCCCCCAGCTCCAATGAAATCCATTATAAACACTCATCATCCTCAAGTGTAAACACTGTGGATTCCTGACTTCCGAGAGCGGCTCCGTGGAGAGCGGGAACGTTGCACCAAATATGGACACGCTTTGCCCAGCTCTGGAGATGTCCCATTTTTCAAGAAGGAAAGGTTTAATCCATCTCCAAGGTTTATTTATTTTTCTGAGCTTTTTAAGCAAAGCCTTTGTCCCGAGGGCTGGAATCAAGAAATGATGCATCGAGGCTTTTATTCTCCCCGAGGCTGGGCAGTTCAGACCAAGGAATCTTCAGGAGATGGGGAAGGGGTGCATTTTTCGTGTCTGGCCCAGACTGAACAATTTGTGCACTGAGCTTGAACCTGACATTTTTAGCAGAACTAATCTCGGTGCTTTGGAGGGTTTTCTTTGACTCAGGGGCTGAGCCCTTATTTGAGTTCTGCTGGGTGATTTAGTGAGCTCTGCGAGCCTTTATGGCTTCATTCCTGGTATTTCTGTGCTTCTCTCACCCTGCTCCCTGCCAGTCCCTCTGTGGGCATCTAGGAAGGGATAACTGGGCTGGCCTAACTGGGCTGGCCTAACTGGGCTGGCCTAACTGGGATCTCTCTTTTCAGTCCCTGGATGAAGCCCTCAAGTACTGCAACTACGTGTTCACCATCGTCTTTGTGTTCGAGGCGCTCCTGAAGTTGGTGGCCTTTGGTTTCCGGAGGTTCTTTAAGGACAGGTGAGAGCATTTTGAACCCCTGTGGATTTGAGATTCAGGGCTGGATTGACCCACTTTCAGAGCCAGATGCTGGGGAGGTGCAGCATCGCTGTGGTGGCACAGGAAGAGCCCAGGGCTGGCTCTCTGTGGGTGCAGACTTTGTAGTGTAAGAACTAAAAATCCGAAGAACTGCTGGCTGTGCTTTGCAGGAGGAATTCCGGAAATCTCCCAAAATTCCAGATGCATCTTTTCCCCCAGTATCTCCGTTTCCACCAGGCCTGACAGGCTCAGCTCAGAGGTCAGAAACACTTCCCAGTCAGCTCCCAGTCGCTTCCCAGATTTTGTGGCTCGCAGGATGTCTGTGCCAGCTGCTCTGAGCTGGTTTTGTACCACCTAAAATTCATGGGCCCAGATAGGAATGAGGAGATGCACTTGGGATTTGCTGCTGCCTGTTATTAACACAACATTCCCTCCTCTTGGATGTCTATCCATGTGTAATTTGGACTTTGTGTGTCCTTCCTCTCTTTGTAGGTGGAATCAGCTGGACTTGGCCATAGTTCTCCTGTCAATCGTGGGGATCACGCTGGAGGAGATCGAGATGAACGCTGCCCTTCCCATCAATCCCACCATAATCCGGATCATGAGGGTGCTCAGGATAGCCAGAGGTGTGTCCTGCTCCGGGGGTCTCCAGCCACCCCGGGAAACCCTTTGGACATTTGTCCTTCCAGCCCTGCTGGTTCAGTTCCAGTGAGGAACATGAGATGTCAGCTCAGAGACAAGCTGGGGGTTCCGCAGGGTTTTCCGGTGGCATCCGAGGTTGGATTCTGATTCCAGCCTGGGATCACAGAGCAGAGTGGGAAGCGATAGCAGTTAGAGCTTGGGAAGATGCTCTTCACTGATGAGGTGTCTCCCCACCCCTCTCCCATTTTCCTGCCAGGGCACATTGGAGTTCTTGCAGGGTTTTGTCCGTTTTCATGGAATCCCAGGATGGTTTGGGTGGGAAGGGACCTTAAAGCCCATCCAGTTCCAACCCCAACACCTTCCACTATCCCAGGGCGCTCCAAGCCCCGTCCAGCCTGGCCTTGGGCACTGCCAGGGATCCAGGGGCAGCCACAGCTTCTCTGGGAACCTGTGCCAGGGCTTCCCCACCCTCATAGGGAGGAATTCCTTCCTAATATCCCACAACCCTGCCCTCTGGCAGTGGGAAGCCATTCCCCTTGGGACTGACAGTGGGGCGCTCAGCCCTGCTGAGATGCAGAGAACTCCCCTCGTGTATAAACAGCAGTAAGAGAGATTTCAACCCTCCCTGCCAGACCCGAACCTGGACTTCCGTCAGGGATTTTCCCTGCAACATTCCCCAGCCCTGCTGAGCAGGATTTGCTCCTCATTTCAGTGCTGAAACTGCTGAAAATGGCCACGGGCATGAGAGCTCTGCTGGACACGGTGGTGCAAGCCCTGCCCCAGGTAAGCCCCCAAAATTCCTCCATGCCCAGGGTGTCCCCCTTGGGAACACAAGTGCCTTTGGGGCCTGGGGACAGCTCTGTGTTTGGTGGCCTCTAGAAGCCACCTGGGGAGGGTCTCAGCTTTCTCCAGGCCTTGGGAGCGGAGTTTTGCACGGCTCATCCTGGAGTGTGTTTGATGGGAGAACCAAAATGATGGGAAAAGAGTTCCCAGAGAGCAAATTCCTGCAGGCAGAGCTCCGATAAACCCCAGATTTCACTGGCAAGTTTGGGAAACACCGGGATGGACAGAGAGGGATGCTGGAGAAAGCACTGGGAGCAGA
Source organism: Rhagologus leucostigma (assembly GCA_013397725.1). NCBI lineage: Eukaryota > Metazoa > Chordata > Aves > Passeriformes > Rhagologus > Rhagologus leucostigma. The sequence goes on along the minus strand of VZTD01002300.1, from coordinate 164,563 downwards.
CAGCTTCCAGCTCGGGAGTTTGATTTGGGAGGCAGGAACCACCACAATTATTGACAGAGGAGCTGCAGCCTCGGAAAGGCAAATTGGGGAGATGCTTCTGAGGGTTAAAATCTCGATTTGGGGTCTCCAGTCACCAAACTCTCCTGAGCTACAAGAGGAACACAACCGCTGCCAGACTCAGTGATATTGATAGGATCCTGCAAGTGTTCACTTCCTGGGACTGCTTTTTTATGGATCTGTTTATTTGAGAAAAGAAGGAAAGAATCTTCTTGCTGGCTTTCAGTCCTCCGTCAGAATTCCAAGGTGTTTAGGGGTTTTTTTAAATCTTACCCTTTTTAAGGTGTGTTCTGCTCGTTTGTGGCTGTGCTGGTGTGAGCTCTGATCTTTCAGGGTTTGGGGTTAACTCAGCTGCCTGCACATCCCAATTCCCCGGATCCCAGGAGCAGCCAAGGGCAGACAGCGTGTGGGAGTCTCCTCCAGAGGATGAGTGGCCACAAGAGAACCAGGAGAAAACATGGAATTACCCAAAACCACCCCGAGTTCCTAAGTACAGAGCAACCCATGATCCAAGCACCATGATCCAGTTCCAAGAGAACTGGAAAACAGGGAATTTTTTTTTCCTTGGAAAGACCCCTTTGCTTTGCTCTTCATCATTGCCATGAAGACGTTTCTAATCTGAACACTTGCCTTTTGCTCTCCAGATTTGAAGGATTTTGGCTGAGACTAAAGCAGAGATTTACCAGCCTGACCCCCAGGCTGGCATTTCAAGAAATCCTTGGATTTGTGTCTGGTTTTTAATTTACGAAGCATTGTGACCACAGACCGTATTTTCTCTCCCTCCTTGTTTTCTCTCCTCTCCACAAACAATAGGGTGGCTCCAGGCCAGGCTTTTGGTTTCCTTGGGGTGTTCTTGCAGTTTGCAATCCAAGCGAGGTCTCTTGTCAAGGGAAGACCCCAGGGATATTCCCAGCAGATCGCGTGCAGATAAAAAAATGCCACTTTGGCCTCCAGTGAAGCTCGCAAAATAAGAAGGGAATTTTAGGAAGAGCTCTCTGAAAACCATCACTCTTCATAAAGCTGCAGCTTTCATTTCCAAGGCAAGGGATGAGTTCCTACCCTAATTAAATTAGCATCCTAAAACCACAGCTGGAAAATCCTCATTGAATGTGGCTTCTAAGTGACAAAAAAAGCTAATTTAATGTTTATTCATTAAGGTTTGGGGGGAAATTCTTTGTCTGGTGTGTGGAGAATGCCCATTTATGGGCTGACGATGACAAGGAACTGTCATTGCATTTTTGGGGGGTGATTTTCATCAGCTTCGGATTTGATTTTTATTCAGCAATTTGAGTAACACTTGGAGAACCAATTATCCCCAAATTTGGGGGAATGTAGCATTTTGATCCAAGATGTCACAGGATGAATCTCCTCTTTTGGGATTTCAGACAGAGCTTGAGCTGCTCTTTTCAAAGTGTTCCTACTGCACCCTCCGTGTGTGGTAACCTCTGTCTGCTGGGTCAGAGACCTTCTCCTCCACCTCATCTCTGGAAAAAATGAGATGGAGAAGAGGGAAAAAACAAGGAGAGGCCACAGAGACAGAAAGAATGGTCAGGGAATGATCTCAAATTGGCACCTCCTCTGCCCACCTTCTCCATGTCCTCTCAATCCCAGAAAAAACCCCAACACCTGGTTCTTGTTTTAAGGACTCAAAGTGTTAGGGAATCAGCCATCCCCTGTTGATGGAATACATTCATGTTTACTCTTCCTGCTAAAAAAAAAAACTGGTGTTTTCAGTCTGAATTAGCCACGTTGGTTTTTTAACTGCATGTAATTTTGCTTTTTTCTTGTAGCACGTCTCCTTTTCGGAGCGATGGTAGATAAAATAATCTCTTGCAGTCTGGCGAACAGGAGAGAAATGAACTCCTTTAATCTCTCAGTGTGGAGCAGCTTTTCGAGACCTGCTTCAAGTGTTTTCCTCTTCTTTCTGAGCGCTGTCGTCGTTAAGGCTCGATAATGAATTACACCACTCATCCATCACTGATCATCTCCTTGCTTCTGCATCTGGTGGCTGTTGGGTCTGGAAGCAAAGGCTGCTCTCTAAGACTCCTGTTTCGTGGTGGTCCTTTAGTCCTTTTCCCATTCCCAGCTTTCCAAAGTCCAGTTCACCCTTTCTGTAGCAGATTTGGAATTTAAATTTGGTTTAAAGTGCTCCTGGTGGAAGTGACTCCCCCAGCAGTCGCTGCTGAGCTGCCACAGCTCTTCCTGGTGGAGAGGACAACTGGAATCCAGCCCAATTCTCATCCTCCAACATCACTGAGATGTGGAACTTCCCTATCAAAAGATCTGGGTTGTTTTCCCTCATCTCATCTCACTTGATCCGTGGATGGCACATTAATTCCCTGCAGGCTGGACAAGAGATTCCTCTTTGTTTTCAGAAGCTTGGAACTGCCCCCACAGGGACTCTGTGCCAAGAAAAAAGCGAAGAACTCCTCGTTCTAGCAGAGCCCTGAAGGGCAGGACCTGAAGTTTGCTCCTGTTCAGGAGTTTATCTCCTCTTGGTGCTGGAATTCCTGGGCTTATCTCAGCTTCAGCTCCTGAAGAGCTTTTCTGGCATTGTCCGACTGCAGTGGGGGGGCAGAAACAACAACCTGCCTTTGCCAGACCCTGGAGAGCCACAGGGATGTGAACTCAGAGAGCAGGAATGGGAATGTCTGAGCAGCCAGCACTGGGGATGATGGATTTGGGGAGACAGGGAGGTGTGGGCTGTGCTGCAGAGATCCCTGAGGGATTGGAGCAGTGATACAGAATTCCGTAGGTACAAACATCCTGCTGGCTCCTGGGGCTGGGCTCCGTGGGGCTGAGGGGACACAGAAAGGGGACCTTGTTCAGGTCAAGGTGACTTCACCCTCCAAGATTCTGTCTCTCCACCAGTCTTGGAATTCTCACAGATGGCCTCTGTTTTCCAGGCAGAGGTGTCCGTTTTCTCCAGAGCCTAGTGCATAAATTAGGCTGTGTTTTCCCACTGCCGGGATTATTACCTTGGCTGGAGAGTGATGGAAGAAGATGGGGAGGACTCACAGCCTTGGAAAGGCTTGGCAGGAGCTTAATTTGATGAGGAATTGCTCTGGAGAGGCATCCCAGGGAGCTGAGTGCATCAGCACCGGGAATGCCAATGGACGTCAGAGCAGGAGGAGGCACAGGAGGAAGTGGCTTCACTCAGGAGTGGGGCAGCAGGACACACAAATTCCATCAGTGCCTCTCCGAGAGCCAGCTGGGTGTGTGGAGAGGGAAGCCCCTTCCCTTGAGCTGAGCAGGTTATTCCAGGGCTCTTACAGTGGCAGGGCACAGATCCAGCTGGGATACCCTGGGAGAGGGTGCAGCCCCTCCTGGAGGCTCTCCCTGCTCCTCGGGGTGGGATGGGGGACTCTGCCCGTGTCCCCACAGCATCCCAGCACACGGCCGGTGCTGCCAGCCAGCATTCCAGAGGGAAGGTCCAGGAGGACTCACCGGCATCTCCAGCTCTTGGGGCTTCTCTGAGGTCTTCAGGGCACCAACAACATCTCTGAGATGTTCTTCATCTGTGCTTCTCCCCCTGCAGTCCACAGCCCCCCCTGAGCACTGGATTCCCAGGAAATGATGGATAGCCCCAGAGATCCCCAGAGACAGGGGATGTCTGGAGTTTTCTGTGCCCGAGTCAGAGGGAGTTGGATGGATAACAGAGCCTGGGCTGAGCTGTTCAGAGCCAGAACCTCTTCTCAGAGCCTGCTGGGGCTGCCAGAGCTGAGGCTGCTGCCCAGAGCTGGATTTCTGTTCCTGGTGCAGCATCCAGCACAGGCCTTTGGAGAAAAGCTCCTGCCCCATCCCGCTCCTTCCAGCAGCATGATTCACTCACCATCTTTTCCTTGTCCGGTCTCAGTAGATCTCAGAGTGTTTGGAGACATTAATTACATATCCCCGAGGGGATTCCAAAGGGGAACGAGGAGTTACAGGACGGGAATGACTCACCAAGGTCACAGACACACACACAGGCTGCCTTCCCTGTGCTCAGCCCCTGACCCCGCTCCTGCTCCTCAGCCCATCCCTGGGAATGTCCCTGGGGTCCTTCTCTGTGCTCAGGCCTTGGTGGAGGCCGTGGGGTGAAGAGGACTTTTCCTCTTCCCTCTTCCCTCTTCCCTCTTCTCTCTTCCCTCTTCCCTCTTCCTCTTCCTTCTCCTCCTCCTCCTCCTTCCCTCTTCCCTCTCTCCTCTTCCCTCTGTCCTCTCCTCTCCATTGAAAGCCAGATAACAGCCTTGACTCATAACCTGGTAATAACTTCCACGTTAGCCTAAATTCTTTGGAATTTCGTCAATGCCATAAGTTTGCAGGCTGATTATTTAGGCATCAAAATATTCAGGCTGCTTAGAGCAAAATCCAACACCCTCTCCTGTTACCCCAACCTCGAAAGTTTATCACTTTTATTTTAATTCCCTGTAATTATTTGCTCGTTTGCCTCCCCAGCAGCGTGTGTGGTGTGTTTGTGCTTGTGCCTGCTCATTTCTAATGTCTCCCAAACCATCAGTGGTCCAGCAGACGTGAGGTAGGAAAGCTATTCCAGAAGGCAGCAGAGGCAGATGAAATAATCCAGCCCAGCCATCCACATCCCTGTTTTATCTTTATTATTCCCTGGAGGATGGTAATAATGTTAGGGAAATTGCAGAGCCAGTTTAGGCTTTATAGCAATTACAGCCTGCACTGGGTGATTGGAATATTCCCGTTTCTTTAATATAAAAAATCCCCTCTTTCATCAGCAGTAGCCGTGTTAATTTTATAGTGACACATGTCACACTGATAAACTTTCTGATGAAATTAAATCAAAACACCCAACAACGCTGTGGCTGCGCCACCTCAGAGAAGAAAACTCTCCCAAACTAAGAGTTCCCTAAAATACACCTCAGAGATCACGAATCCCTGGGCCTGACTGCCTGGATCACCTCCTAATTCCTTGGTTTTTAGGGTTAAAATCCTGCTTGTGGTGCAAGAACTCGCTTTGTCTCAGTTACGAGCTGCTAACAGGAGCAATTAAAGTGGCAGGAGAGATGAATGTGAGCAGTTCCTTCCAGGTGGTAGCAGGCCAGGTTACTCTGCCCTTCGTGTTCTCTGCCTGAATCACCAAAAATGTGCTCTTGGAGATGTTTTGGAGGCTTGGACTCTGTGCTGGGATGGAATCCAGCACGGAGAACTGTGATGCTGCTGGTGTGAAGAGCTTTTGTGCTGTTTTCCTGTCACTTGTCACCCCTTTCAGCTGCTTTGAGGGGCTCGGAGCACCTCCAGCAGCGCCTGGAACTGCCAGTGTTGGTGTATGGGATAAGGCTTTTCCTGCTCCTCCTGGGAAGCTCCAATCCGGGAAGTTGTTGTTGACAACCTGTTGTTGAGGGCCTGTAAAGGAAAATACTCAGGGAGCTTCTCCCATCCCTGCAGCACTGACAGCCCTCCATGCCAGTGAAATCCTTGGAAACCAGTTCCTCTTGTGGCTCATTGCTGTCTCAGAGTCCCAGCAAGGGAAAGGCCCCGCAAACCCAAACCAGAGCCCCAGGTCCCGCACCAGCCCTGCCCTGCAGGGTGCCCTGGGCTGGCCAAATTCCAGGGAGCGGAGGGTGATGGAGAAGCTGCTGCTTTCCACAAGGGCGTTTCTGCTCCTTCCCCCACACAAAGACGTCTCTGGGCCCCTTAAAGCAGAACTCTGAGAGGGACCAGGGTGCCGGGAGCCAAGGGAAAGTTGCTTTGCCTCTGGCCACCCTCCTTTGCTTGTGTTGAAAATGTGATGGAGTGATTTCATTCATGACCTCGACTTGCCTGACCCTTGTTCTGCTTTCTCCTTGTGTAGGTAGGGAACCTTGGCCTACTTTTTATGCTCCTGTTTTTTATCTATGCTGCCCTGGGAGTGGAATTGTTTGGCAAGCTCGGTGAGTAATGGGCCTGACGCCACTCGGTTCATCCGGTTGATGTTTATTTGGTATCTGGCTGCTTCCTTTTTTCTCTCTCTCTCTCTCATTCTTGGGCCTTCCTCAGCTTCACACTCGTGTTCTGAAGATGAAAGTTGTCTGTTGATCTCAGGGTCACAGCTGACACACGAGGATGTAACACAGAACCTGTCTGACACACACACACACACACACACACACACACACACACATTTAGGGATTTGTCCAACGCCACCCTTGGCTGTGGAGGAGCTATTTGCCGTTTAAATCTCATTGCCCAGCATGGATTTGTTCACAAAGATGGAAGTTTGCTACTGGGGACAGCACACGAGTCTGCAGAGCTGGATGGGGGTCAGATTCCTGCTGGAGAGGTGCCACCATAAACATGTCCCTGCTCGGAGCTTCCCCCGCACCCCATCAGTTCTCCGCTCTTGGCTGCCACTGCTCTTCCAGCTGCCCAGGGCTTGTCTGCCCCGTGTTCTCAGCATCATCTTCCCCTCTCTCCATCCATCAGGAGGCATCCAGTGGTTCCTGGCTGTCCGGCATTAATTAATCCTCCAGTCTGAGGATACTGGAGCTGCTCAGCACATGCCCATCACTAAAATCAGAGCAAACACCCGGCCCTGCCTTGCCCAGCCTGGGAAATGCTGTTGGAAGGAGCTGTGTCTGCATCCTCAACATTTCCATCCCAATTAGAGCTCCAGGAGCACCGGCAGGGCCCTTCCTGAGCAGAGTTTATGGCTGTCATTAATCCCGTTTAGGAGCCCAGCCCTCTGCTCAGATTACAAGTGCCTGAGAGCAGAATAATTCTCTCAAGCAAAACCAAATTATTTTTCAGTCTCCCACAAATTCCGGGGAAAGGATTAGTCCTGCATCCACCCTGAGTGAAACAGTGTGGGTTTATATTCCACCTCTGGAGTTGTGGGTGTGTTTGTTCAGTCACAGGGGTGAAAAATGGCTCTTCTGGTGTTTCCACACACACCTGGGCAGTGCCAGCCCAGGGAACCCCTCTGGGGCAGGACTCTGCTTCCCAGCCTGATTTAATGGGAATATTCCCTCCTTTTTCCTGATCAGTCCAGGCCACAAGAACCATCAGCACTCTCTCCCCCAGGACTGGTCATTTGTGGGTTTTTCTTGGATTTTTTTTTGTTTTTCCTTCCAATTTATGTCCGAATAATTACCTAAGAGTGAAATGCCCAACCAAGAGCCATTGCTGCCTGTCCTAATGGATATTTAACGAGCCTGTGTTTTATGGGAAGATGGATATTTCATATGTTCAATTTGCATTCATTAGGATATTAATTCTCAGGGGGAAAATGTCAAATTGCTCCACTTTATCTCAGTGAAAATATCCCTCGTGGTGGATGTACCCTGTAAAAAATCATCAAGGCAAGGGCGCAATCAAGAGGAAAACAAAGGAGGCTGTAGAGCAGGAGTAAAGAAAATCACAGAAATCATAAGATCATGGAATCGTGGAATGGTTTGGGTTGAAAAGAACTTTTAAGCCCATCCAGTGCCACCCCCTGCCATGGGCAGGGACACGTTCCACTAGCACAGGTTGCTCCAAGCCCCATCCAACCTGGCCTTGAATGTTTCCAGGGATGAAACTTCCACCAGCACCATTTCCCTACCTCCTGCTGTCCTGTCCCAGGGTTCTCCAGCTGAAAACAAAATTCGCACTGTCCTCCCTGTTCCTTCTGAGCAGGATGTCACCACCCCCTGATGCCATAGATCCACGGCACATAGCTCCGGGTGCCACCCCCAGCTTTGGGGGCTGCTGTGGATGATCCAGCGTGGCTTGGCTGATGTGCTGCTCCTTCCCTGTCCCACAGATTGCAGCGAAGAGAATCCCTGTGAAGGCCTGAGCCGCCACGCCACCTTCACCAACTTCGGCATGGCCTTCCTCACCCTCTTCAGGGTGTCCACGGGGGACAACTGGAATGGGATCATGAAGGTGTGTGCAATCTCTGGGAATCCCTCCTCCCGAGAGAGCTGTAGGTACAGTTTTCAAATGGATTTAGGCAACTCTTGGGTGAAAACAAAAATGTTTCTTCTTAAAACATCAAAAAGAGACTTCCTAATTTAAAAGCCAGGTGTGTTTTCAAGCAGGGATTTGTCCTAAGTGTCACCAGCCTGAAACTTCGTTCCTGGATATAATATTTAAGGAAAATTATGCAGGTTTTTTTGGCTGACAGGGGTAAACATGTGCTCTGTGTCCTGTGCTTTTGGGATGTGTGCCTGTGGGATCACAGGATCATGGAATGGTTTGGGTTGGAAGGGACCGTAAAGCTCATCCCATTCCACCCCCTGCCATGGGCAGGGACACCTTCCACTATCCCAGGCTGCTCCAGGCTCTGTCCAGCCTAGCCTTGGACACTCCAGAGATGGGGAATTCACAACTTCTGGGTGACACATCCCCCTCTTTGTAGGTGATCTAATTCCTCGTCCCCACATTTTCTCTTACCCATTTCAGCTGTACCCACTTTGTGTTCTTTTGGTGTTTCGGCCCTTGGAGCCCAAGCAGAGCCCCATTAATCCCTGCCCTGTCCCTCCCTGCTGCAGGACACGCTCCGGGAATGCACTCGGGAGGACAAGCACTGCCTCAGTTACCTGCCCGTCATCTCCCCCGTCTACTTCGTCACCTTCGTCCTCATCGCCCAGTTTGTCCTGGTCAACGTGGTGGTGGCAGTGCTGATGAAGCACCTGGAGGAGAGCAACAAGGAGGCCAAGGAGGACGCTGAGATGGACGCTGAGATCGAGCTGGAGATGTCCAGAGGAGCCAACACTGCCGGCGGGAGCCGGGGTGGGGCCGTGGCCCCCGAGAGCCGGGCGCTGCACAGGAGCCAGGAGCACACCAAGGCCATGCTGCAGGGGAAGCACCAAGCCCTGGTGAGAGCCCACACAGAGCTGGGGTGGGGACGGGATGGATCCCACCAGCCTGGCCAGCAGATTCCACATAGATTCCACACAGGCAGATTCCACACAGAGCCAAAGGGACGGGAGACAAGGAGCTGTCCCAGTCCCCCTACAGCAGGGATGTCACCACCACCCCACGTCCTGGGTCAGCTCCCAGGGCTCCCAGAGGTGGAGGCTGCTGGAAATGCTATCCTGAGTGTTGTTCCAGGGAAAGGTTGAAAGTCCATCTCTCCAGTTCATTCCCAGCTTGAGGAGTTTAAGTTCAGAGCCATAATAGCCACAGGTCCCTGTCCTGCTGTCCCAGCCGGTCCTTGTCATTTATCAGGGCCAGGGAGCAACCCCATAAAGCCTGGGAATGCTGGCACTGGGAGCCCTGGCACCTCCAGCACGGGATGGGATAAATTCCCTTCACGTGGACACTGCTCAGGTTGTTTTTAATCCCACTTTGGGATTCCCAGAGGATCCTCCAGCAATTCAGTGCTGATGTAAACCTGCAGCTCCCCACTGGCTCTGCTTAGGACACGGATGACTTGGGAATTGTCAGAGCCCCTCAGCAAGAAGCTGGAGGTTCCTGGGTTGCTTTTCCAGACACTGCCTGCTCTCTGATTCCTATCACTCCTCTAGGAAGACAATCAGAAGTGCAGGGGGGAAGGAGGGCGTGAGATAATTGTCTCATCCCATGTCAGCAGCCTGTGATTAAGAGTGAACATGGAATTGCTTTGTCACCATGATCACAAATAAATCTACCGCGAAATCAGTGGGGGCTTGGAGATTAAATTACATTAAATTAGATTTTTGTGAAATCTATCAGACTCCATTAAGGCAAGGAAAAGGAGATTTGGTTACACAGCAATGGGGAATTGGCTATTTGAATGTTGTTCCTCGCAGACATTCCTGCAGGGAAATGCACAGGTTGCTTTTCTAATTGGGGAGAGAGAGGGCACGTCCTTTCACACGGGCTGGGATTGCAAACTGAGTCCGTTCTCCTCGGGTTTTCCTCATCTTCCAATACCTCCCAAGCACATCAGGAGCTGGGCAGAGAGGCTCTGTAACCCTGGAAACTCTGCAGGGAGAGGTGATGAGAGGGAAAAGCATCCCATCCTTCTGCTCCGCTTCCCACCATGTCCTGCCACCTTCCCACGAAAGCCCAGGCCATCAGGCTGAGGTGGCTGATGTCCCACCCATCGTGGTGTTGTGCTTTGGGGCTGAGTCTGAACTGTCCCAAACCTGTCCCTTCTCAGCCACGACCTTTCCAGCCTCCGTCCTTTCCAGCTGGGAAAACAGCGTGTCCCAGAGGAATCAGCCCTGTGTGGGATAGGAGTGAAATCCTCTTTTCAGCCCTTAAAATGTGCATTTGGTGTGCAGGGCGATGTGTGAGCAGTGTGACTTCAAATGCTAAACGGAGAGCTGCAGGCAGAGCCTTTTCCTTGTGGAGAAAACGGTGTCAGGTTTGATTTTATTGTTGGTATTGTAAGAACTTGTTTATGATACTGAGGAAACAGAGGCAGGAGGGGATCAACATCTCAGGCTTCCAGCAGTCCCCAGAGCTGTGGATGCAGGAGGTGCTCCAGGGAGATTCCCAGCAAACCAGAAGGGCTGTAGCCCCCTCTGCTCAGTCCCTCCCGATCACCCCACATGCCCACGATTTCCAAGGGAATGGCATCAGGCTCTGGAGTGCAGCAGGTGTTTCCCAGCAAGGAGGAGGAGCAGCAGTGCTGTCTCCAAACCATCCTCGCTGTCCAGAGCAGCTCTCCAGGTGGGAGCCAACAAATTTCCCGTCCATGGTTCATATTTCAAGCACTTATTTCATTTGAAATTTGCCCACGTCCCTAATTCAGTCAGGTCTCAACAGCTGAACCTTTAAAAATTGAAGTGGCTGATGTCAAGAAGGGCTTTCTGTTCATTTGTTCCAGCCCGAGACAAACTGAGCTGGAAGAGCCAAATCCTGAGATCCTTCTGTTCAAGTGCTGAGCGAGCGGAGCGAGACCTTTTGTTCTCGGTGTGGCTCCGGGCTGCAAACAAGCACCCGGCTGCCCCCGGCTCAGGTGATGCCGTGCTGATGGAGCTGATTAGCTGGGATGGCCAGGCACCAACTGGCACCAGCTGCTGAGGCTTTAATTCATCAGCTGACAGCCCTGGGTGGCACCCGGAGGGCTTCTGGGCACAGCCACAGTTGGCAGAGCTGGATGCCAACGAGCTGTAAATACCTGCTGCCCCCCCCTTCCCAGCCAAGTTCCACAGGGTAAAAGCATGGAGTAATCCATCTTGGGGTGTGTGGCTTCAGGGAGCTGAGGAAAGACATTTCTAAACCAGAAATACAAGGAAAAAACCAGATTGAACCAGATCCTTGGTGAGGTCCAAACCTGAGGGATCTCAGGGCCAGGTTTTGCTGGTGGAGAGGGAAAACAGCCCGGCAGAGCAAAGCAAAATACATTTAATTTAAGACATGCGGCTGGGAAAATGTTTTCAATCAGTCACTGGGAGGCTGACGTTAAAGGAAAACCAGAGGGATTAGCTGCGTTTTAGATAAAAAAGGGAAACTGGGAGGGGAATGTGTCCAGCCAGGCTGCAGGGCCTGGCCTGGGGGCTCCTGCTCTCCCAACACTTGGCCAAGTCATGGCATCACCTCTCAGCTTCTCCATCAGCACCTCAGGGACATCATTTGTGTCCCTAAAGCTTCCTGAGACCCCAGGATGGGTTTGCTGTGAGGTGCCTGAGAGGGGTCAGGTTTAAAGTGTGTGGTGTGCTCTGTGTGGGCACTTCCAACCAGGCCCACTTTGGTGACAGCAAAGAAAAACCCCTTTTGTACCCCCAACCAGGCTCCACACCCCACCCTCACTGCCACGATGTCTTCTCCTTCCCTCTGCCTCCTTCTTCGGGGGTCAAGTGGTGCCCAAAATGCTCCAGGTTGTAGGAGAGAGGCCTCAGGGTCTGCAGTGGTGCGGATGTGTTTGAATGTCTGCCCCGCGAGTGTGTTTTGGGGAGATAACACATGAATTTCCAGAAGGACTTGGTTTGGCCCCTCTGTCCTCTGTTTGAGGAGGAGGATGTCACCCTCAGGCCTCCTGAAAGCATCTGCCTGCAACATCAGATCACGACAATGGGAGAAACGCTGCATTTCTCGTGTTTTTAACAGATGGGCCCCTTTTTCCTGGCCTTTCCTTTCTCTCTGTGTGTCCAAGAGTTGGCTGAGTGGTGGGTCATTGATGGCTGCCTCTATTCCAGCTGCATCCTGAGCTCTCCCCTCGGTGTAACTTTGCTGTCCCCTGCACTCACCGGGGCCGCAGCCTGTGGGCAAGATCCCAACGGGAACACCTGCACAAGGTTTGGAAGCAAAAAGGGAAGGAGTTCCCTGTAAATTCCCCACTGAGGTGACCCCATCTCCCTCTCTCCTGGCTCTGCAGGGCAGTGCAACCTCCCTGAGGCCCCAGGACTCCCAGAACCTGCTGACCGTCCGCAAGATCTCCGTGTCCCGGATGCATTCCCTGCCCAACGACAGCTACATGTTCCGGCCCGTGACTCCGGCAAAGGCCCCGTTCCCTCTGCACGAGGTGGAGATGGAAACCTATCCCTGCAAAGCCCAAAGAGGTACCACCCGTGGAGATTCCCCTGCTGTGAGATGAAGTTTTGGGCTCGGAGCGTGTCCGGGGAAGGGGCTGGAGCAGCAGGAGCGGCTGAGGGAGCTGGGGAGGCTCAGCCTGGAGAAAAGGAGGCTCAGGGGGGACCTTCTGGCTCTGCACAACTCCCTGACAGGAGGGGGACGGTTCAGGCTCTGCTCCCAGGGAACAGGGACAGGATGAGAGGAGACAGCCTCAAGCTCTGCCAGGGGAGGTTTAGATTGGATATTAGGAAAAATTTCTTCCCTGGAAGGGTGTTCAGGCATCAGAACAGGCTCGCAGGGCAGTGGTGGAGTCACCAGCCCTGGAAGCGTTCAAAAAACGTGTGGATGTGGCACCTGGGGACATGGGTTAGCGCTGGCCTTGGCAGTGCTGGGTTAATGGTTGGATTTGATGGTCCTTTCCAAGCTTTACAATTCCATCATTACAACCACGAGACAGCAGCTGCACAGGGGGGTTCAGTGGGGAGCGAGCAACCCAAACGTGGCCTGAGCAGGCCTTGCTCCGATGTGATTCCATCAGCAAGACCAGTGTTTCACACATTGTGCGTAATTCCACGTTTCCATCACTTTCCCAGGAGCGAGCTGGTGGCTCAGATGTTTGGGGAGAAGCGAGGCTCCCGAGCAGGGCCGGAGGCACAGGGTACGGGCTGTTAGCTGAGGCAAAGGGAGCTGTGCATTCCCTCTGAATCCTGCCTGCGGATCAATAACATCCCCAGGAATAAAAGCCGGAGTCGGGATTGCTTCCGGCACTATTCCTCATCGTTTCAGGCAGGCTGCAGCCTCGGGGCAGTGCCTTTAGCACCACACATCGAGTTCAGAGCTGCAGGAGTTTCTTTGGGAGCAGAAAGATTAGAAACCACTCTCTGGCTCTTCCCGAGCCTGGCCTTGTAATGAATGTCATGGAGAGACCCCATAATCCGGGAATCACGAGTGCACGGAGCCTTTGAGGGGGCACTCATCCACTGCATCCGAGTACATTTCCCTGAAAGTGCTTTCCTGTCTCTTTTGTCGAGCTGGTTTGAAGGGGAAATCGATACGAAACACAACCTCTGCCTCCCTAAAAGCACACGTGCTCCAGGAGCGGCTCCCAAGAACTTCTCCCAGCCTGGTCTCCTTTGATCAGGCGTGGTTTGAAATGCAAGAGCTGCTCAGTGGGTTTGCAAAGCCTGATTTGCTCTGATTTCCTTCGGAGAAGGAACTCTGTGTTTGTTCAGACTCTCTGGGAGCCAGGTCATGTTCTCTGCTCGGTGTTTGTTATTATTCACCTGCAAATTCCTGGCCAAGGAAAGAAAATAGAGGTTGAGTTTCACGGGCAGCCTCCTGGGGCCGCTTTCCATCCCTGGAGTGGCTGTAAAGCCAGATTTATATCCATATAAAAACCCTCTGACGCTGGCAGGGGTGGGTAGAACCCACCAAGAATTCTCTGATGTTTCCCAAATTTCTCTCCAAGAGGGCTGGAGGGATGGATATGATGGATATGATGGATATGACTTTTTACCTGGTGGGAAAACCAGCAGCACCCTGAGCTGTGCTGCTCCTGAGCTGCCCAAACTCTGCTTCCAGTCACAGTTCCATAAATTATATCCAGGTAAAACTGAGCCCATGGAGTCTCCTATGAGCATCTGTGTTTGCATGGGCTTCAGGATGTCTGATCTGCTCCCGATACTCCACCGACCGCACAGTGGAAGTCTTGTGGGATGAGCAGATCTCAGGATATTTGGGGTTTAGATGCAGTTTCCTGATTTCCCAGAAAAACAAGAGAAAAAAATATCCAGCTCCAGAGATCTTCAGTGTTCCTGAGCATCCAGTTTGGAGGGGGTTTGGGTTTCCTATATGAGAGCTCGATGGAAAGTTTGCAACAGGAGGAAATTCCAGCTGAGGACGGGGAGTAGAGCATAGGGTCTGGATTTTATGACCATGTTTGTGACAGATTTTATGACAGACTTTTTCTGCATCATAAAAAGCATTTTATAAAGCCTGGAACAGCACACGAACGGAACAGGCTCAGCCTGAAGTGCTGGGTCTAGGAGAGCCCAAAAAAAAACTGGGGAGAAGTGGGGTGGGGGTGGGAATTCCTTCTGTGGTGTTCTGGAGAAAAGCTCCAAAAGAAAAATTGTTAAACACTCACTTTTCTTTCTCCCCACCAACAAATCTGTCTGTGAAATGCAACTGCAATGTGTCTGGATGGCTTTTGTCAGAGGTTCAGTTCCCTGACCCCTGGGTGAGATCTCTTGGAGTGATGGATAACGGTGTTTTTAACACGGAGTGGGGCAGCAATGGAGGAACAGACGTTGGGTTTCAAACTAATGAGGACAATAAATCCTGCAGCCAAAAAAACCAGAGAAGCAGGAGATCTCTCGAACAGCTCCCAAGTGCAGTAAAGCAGCACCACGGAGGGGCTGGGGAGGAGGGATTGCCTTCAGACCCAGCCTGTCCACAGCTGTCTGACAGCTCGGGGCTGTCGGAGCAGGCTCCGAGCTCCTGGTGGGACCACTCTGAGCCAAGCTGTGCCTCGGGGACAGCCCGTGGTGGTGGCTGGGCTGTGGTGGGTGGGAGAGCTGTCCTGGGCCTGCAGCGGTGTCTGCTCCCAGAGAAGCTGCAGAATATCCTGAGTTAGAAGGGCCCACAAGGATCAGAGTCCAACTGGTGGCCCTGCACAGACACTCCACCACTGATGACCTCCCTGCCATCCCTGCTGAGGTTCAAGGCAGGAGACAAGACAAGGGTTTTTAATCCCAGCATCGCCCAAGGGTTACGCTGATGTTCGGGATTTCAGCCAGGCCCAGCAGGTTTCTCCTTCTCCCTCCTTTGTTTACTCGCCTCTTGAAGCTTCTGCCTCAAGCCTTGAGAGCCCGCAGGCCAAGCAGTGACTGCTCCCTCTGTCCTGCCCTAGGATCCATCACCTCCATCCGCTCCCAGCCCGTGGGGACGAGTTCCTCGCTGAGAGTGCCCACGGAGTCGCTGCCGCTGGCCGCGCGCTCCCCCGGCCACGAAGGGCGGCACCGCTGGAAGGTCCTTCCCCCCCACGGCAGCCCCCGATCTCCTGCTCTCAACAAGCTGCTCTGCAGACAGGTGAGAGGCCAAGAGCATCCACAGGTAACTCCTGTTTTGTCACCTGCTTCCTTCTCTTCTTTCCCAGTCCTCTCTTGGGTTTCTTTGCTTGGAGCTAAGAGTAGAGTTCCTGTTTCAGAACGAAACGTGCCATAAATTTTAATATACTCCTGTCGCAGCAAAGGACATGTGGGAAGGCCCTTTTTCCGTATTTCCATCTTCATGGCTGTGCTGTTCCAGGAAATAAGAGCTGAAGTGTGGAGAGAAGGTGCCCAAGTCCATTTTACCTGTGCTGGGAGAAGCCTCCAGGGAGCCCTACACTGTGATGGATTGTGCTGGCTCAGGATTTGGGGCTGGAGCCAGACCAAGGCCCAGCAGACGCCAGCCCTGAACACAAAGGCTCCTGCCAGCAGAAGTTTATCCTCTTGTACAGGAGGGTCTGACAGGACTGCCACGATGGGGCAGGAATGAGGTGGGGTGTGTTAGACCCACCAACATGGGCTCCCCATCCCTGGGAGTGTCCCAGGCCGGGCTGGACGGGGCTTGGAGCAACCTGGACTGGTGGAAGGTGCCCATGGCAGGGTGTGGAAGGAGATGAGCTTTCAGGCCCTTTCCAACACACTGTGGTTCTATAATTCTGTGTCCATCACTAGAAGTGCTGGTGCCCAGCACATCCCCAGGCTCTCACCCCACATCTCTCTCTCCTCCCCTTCCAGGAGGCCGTTCGGACGGACTCGGTGGACGGACAGACTCAGGAGTGCAAGGACAGCCTGCAAGCAGAGCCTGGAGAGCCCCAACCTTCAGCAAAGCAGCCCCAGAGCACCCTCACCCCCAGCCCTCTCCATTCCCCTATCCCGGCCACCCCTCCGCGCTCTCCCCCGTCCTCCCCGCACCGGCCCCTCGGCCCCCTGGCACGGAAGCACACGTGTGGCCAGCACGGCATTTCCAGCCGGCCACCCAGCCCCGCCAGCCCCTCTGGCCCCGAGGGCTGCCAGGGCGAGCCCTCGGACCTGGCTGACGAGGAGGTTCGGCACATCAACAGCTCGGCCAAAGACTGGGCAGAGGAGCACTCGGACCCCGGCAGCCGCTCCACCTCGCCCTTCACCTCCCCGGCCCCGTCCCCCGTGCCCCTCAAGAACTGCAGCACAAGCAGCCTCTCCCGCAAGGAGAAGGACTTGAAGAAGTTCTACAGCACCGACACCAAGGGCTTCCTCAGCAAGCCCAGCTGGGCCGACGAGCAGCGGCGCCATTCCATCGAGATCTGCCCCTCCGGCGGCGCCTCGGACTGCGGCTTCCAGGACCCCGCCGAGGACAAGCAGCGGCCCCCTGCCCACGTCCAGCCGGAGGCCGACTACATCCACGGAGCCCGGAGGAAGAAGAAGATGAGCCCGCCCTGCATTTCTATAGATCCTCCCATGGAGGATGACGGCGGGGCGGCCCCGCGCACCAAACCCTCCGAGAACACCCTGCTGCGGAGGAGGACCCCCTCCTGCGAGTTCCCGGCCTACCGAGAATCCCTGGAGCTCCCGGAGAGCCAGCCCCCGTGCCGCGGGGAGCACCTCAGCATCCCCAACTTCTCCTTCGAGCAGCTGGACGGCGGCTCCTTGAGCAGCCTCTCGGAGCTGCTGGACAGCGGCCAGTCCACGCCGGCCTCCGCGGACTCGCGGCCGGACGCTGAGCTGAAAAAGCCGGATCACTTAAAAACTCAGTGGAGCAACGGCGAGAGGAGCAAAGAGCTGCTGGGCACTGCCAAGAGCCCCCTGCGGAAGCAGGACTTGGGCCCCGTGACTGTTGCCACAGAAGAAGGCGCGGATGACCCAGTATAGCTGCTGGGCCGGGGGAGAGGGGGGGTCTCAAGGGCTTTGTCACCAGTGTGGGGGTTCCAAAGCGAGGGCACCGAGGGCTCGGGGGTGGCTGTCACCGGGGCCTTCCCCTCCCCGCGGTCGCTCGTTGGGAAGCGCTGTGGAAGTTTGCAAAAAAAACCACACACACACACAAACACACACACGAGAAAATGAAAAAGAAACCAAACAAACGGCTGGACGAAACCGGGGATGGGTTTTTGGGGGATGGGGAGTGGATTTGGCAAGAGGTTTTGGGGTTTCTTTTCTAAGGGGAAGGTGGAGTTGACGCAGGGGTGGCTTCGTTCCTCCCACCCCGCTCCGTGGCCTCAATCACATTGATTCGGGTCCGAGGCGGTGGCGGTTGGGATTTGGGGGGATTCTCTTGGGGTTTTGTTGTTTTGTTGGGTTTGGTTTTTTGTTTTGTTTTGTTTTTTACAGATGCTCAGCTTTTCCCGAGGCACCTTTTCGAGCTGTCACGTTACGCCCGAGTGCCCGGGAGCTGGACATTGTCTGTATATCAGCAGTTCTATAAATAGAAATCCTGTATTTGTGAGCTACAAAATGAGGAAACAAACAAACAAAAAAAACCTGGAAAAAAAAAATAGACCCACAAAAACTCTCTCTTCATAATGCACATATTTTTATAGAGAAACAGAGATGCTGGTTTTTGCATTACATGGGTGGTGTTTCCTTGGGTTTTCTGTGGAATTAATTATTCCAGCCATTCATTTTCCAAATGTTTCTCCTCTTTCCTCGCTTCCCTTCCTTCCCTTCCCTCCACCATCACCCCACCAACTTCTTCTCACAGCTGATGCTTCTGACGTCTCGCTCATTTTTCTTTTGTACTTTAGAGGTTGTCCTAATTACAGACAAAAAACCAAATCACTACTGAATTGTAGCCAGTGCAATAATAAGTTATTCATTCTTCTTGTCTGTCCCGCTGTCCTGTTGCTTTTTTTTTCCCCTTTTTTTTAACTGAAATTCAGGTTAAACGTCGCAATAATCCGAACTAACGTGCACAAAGACGGTTTCTTGTGTTACAAAGAGACGAAACTAATGAAAAAAAGGAAAAAAAACCCCTACATTTACAGAGAGATTAAAGAAAAAGAAACTGAACAAATAAATAGTAAATTATTTAAGAAATGTATTTTGTTTACTGCAGTTCTAAGTAAATTATTGATACAGTGTGTAAAGGTGTAAAGAGCTGTCGTAGGTGATGTTCTTTGTGAGCATTTAAGGTGATGATTTGTCCTCCTCGTGGCAGAACGGGGCAGTTTGCACTCCCTGTCCTTCCCTCCCCATCCCTGCACCCACACCTGGACACGTTCCCTTCCCAAGGCCCTTCCAGAAGCCTCTAGAGGAATCCAGGTCACCTTTTAACACCACTTTGGGGGGTTTTTTTGCAGCTTTTGGGGTTGATTTTTCTTTTTTAGCCTCTGGTCCCTGCCCCTTCCCCACCCCTCCTGCAGGCCCTGTGTCCACAGCACAGCTTGGCCATGGGAAATAGGAGCAGGAAGGAGCCCGTGGCAGCAGCCCGGACATCCAGGGGGGAATAAACCCATCCAGTCGTTTCCGTTTGGTTCCTTCCGTGCCGCCTCATATTTATGCATTCACATTTATCTTCTGTTATCGCCGCATCCATTACTCCAAAGGAAATGTATCTTGTTTCACATCTATTAAACTGTATAAACTGGAAGCGTGGCCTCCCTTTGTGCCGCAGCGGGGGGAGCCCAGGTGTCCCTCCTGCTCCCAGAGCTCGGCATTCCCTGAAACCTCTCTGCTCAACCTCTCAAAGCTGCAGCCCCCAGGTGTGAGCCGTCCCCGCTGGAGTTTGAGGCTTCTCCCACTTCCCACTGAGCTCAGAGAATCCCTCACTTCACCCAGGAGTCTCCATATGCTGATCCAGCTCCGTGCCGGCTGCTTCCGAGGAGCACCTGCGCCGCTGTAATTAAGAGTCATTTAGCATTATTGTAAATAATGATTCTGTCTCGGCAGGATAGCGAGGAATTCCAGAAAAGAGCCATAAAACCCGTGATTAACAGTGCTTTGGGGAGGATGGCAAACTCCTTTTGCTGCAGTTTAAGGAGGGGAGGTGAATCCCTCTGCTCCAGGCTGAATCCTGCCTGGAGGCGTGAGGGATGCTCCGGGGTGTCCGCCCAGGGTGTCATTTACTGCTGGGATTATTTAGCTTTGCTGGAAAAGGCCTGAATTCCCTTCTGGCCCTGTGCTTGAATTCCTTTCAGGGGGAAAAGCCTCTCGCCCTGGGGTTGGTGGCTGATGGTGGTGACGGAGAGGGGGATGTAGAACAATTTGGAAGGGCTTGAGGCCGTGGCAGTGTCGGGAATGAGTTTGGGTATTTGCTCCTGCTTCTGGCTCTGCCCAGGCTCCCTCTGACAAAGCCACACCTTCCCAAATCCCCCAAAGCTCATCAGGACATCCTGGCAGTGTGGGGAGAATCAAGCTCCAACTGAATTTTCCAAGAGCAGAGAGTGACCATGGATTGCTCCCTGACGCCTCTTTCGAGACACTCACCTGGACGTGCAGGTGCAAAACCCCCACAGCTGCGTCCCCAAACCTGGCCATGACCAGAGAAACTATTTAACATCAGCCAGTGTTAATTTTGTTGATTAAATCTCTGCAGCATTAAGCGATTTCCCCCCGGACTGTCTGCAAGTCTTGCTTGAGATCGGAAGCAAAAAGCACCAGGGTAAATGCAAGTCATGATTATTTAATTGGATCGATTTCTATTTTGCATTTTTAATGGCCATTCAGTCCTGTCCATTTATCAGCCAGACTCTGTCCCACCACTGTCCATTCCAGCAAACCCACAGCCCGCAGGGATGGGCACTG
This sequence comes from Rhagologus leucostigma, assembly GCA_013397725.1. Taxonomy (NCBI): domain Eukaryota; kingdom Metazoa; phylum Chordata; class Aves; order Passeriformes; genus Rhagologus; species Rhagologus leucostigma. Next base: position 144,326 of record VZTD01002300.1, on the reverse strand, counting down.
TTTCCATCTGGGCTGGCCCAGAGCCACCTCAGCACCCTTTGAGGAGCAGGAATCAAACAGGGATTAAAAACCACCATGTTGAGGAAGGAAACCATCACAGGGGCTCTGCTTCAAGGGTAAATCTCAGATGGCATCGATCTGAAATTCTCTTTGTCATGCTGGGGAGGAAAAAAAAGCTTTAAAAAAATACCAACCACCAAATCTGACGCCATCCTGGGTGCAATTAGCCCCAACCTTAATCTGTCAGAGCTGTGAGATCATACAGGTTGCATGAATGCTAATAAGCATTTGATATTTGTACAAGCTTTCTGGGGATGAATAATTCAATTGACTTCATCCATTAAATTTCCCCTATTAAGTTTTCAAGCCGTGGCTGGGTTTTAATGGCTGGGGCCACCTCATCCTCCAGACGAGGGGGCTTAATTAGGAATTTTAGGAGAGCCAGACAGAGCCACGGGGGCTGAAATCTCTGTGGCTCTTTGGGTTTTGAGCAGCTCGTGTCTCTCTGCTGGAACCCCGCTGTGCCCCTGGAATAACTCCAGCTCACACCAGGTGGGTGCTCCATCCTCTTCCAGCATTATGGTGCTGCCACAGGCTTGTTTTAGCCCTTTCCATGGGGTCAGCCCCACTGTGGAGGCTGGGAAGATGAGGAGGGGCTGCTTGGGATGAGGGATGTGCAGATTTCGGCACCGCTCGATGATCCTGTGGGTCCCTTCCGACTCAGGATATTCTGTAATTCCATTCCATGATTCCCTGGCATGCACTGATGCAGAGATGTCACCAGGAGTGTCCCATACCCAGCCTGGGCTGCTCCTCATGCCAGGACCCTTCACTTGTGGGTCAGCATTGGGTTGTTTTTTTCCAGCTGTGGATGTTGGACTACCCAGTGAAAAATAAATTTGTTCACAATGAAAGGGAGAAAATGCCAACAACCCTCATTAAGTCACACCTCAGGGAAGAACCAGATTAACGATGTGAATATTTGATTGAAATCCCCTGGAGCAGCTTGTTCTGACTCTGCTTTGCCCCACGTGGAGGCACAAGCTGCCGAGGGCCCGTGCCCACATCTCCGGGGTCTGTTGGATGCACAGAAAACAGCGTTCCCACCTGAGTTATCCCCAAAAAATGCAGTCACCCCTGGACAACACACAGGAGGGCTCCATGCCTGGCAGGAGAAGGAGCTCGTTTACCCTCCCCTCTTCTCCCTGCTTTTATTCCTTATGTCCTTATCAAATCCAACTGTCCCGCTGGGCACCATCTCCCCAGGTCCTCCTCACCCTCTCCCCTCCCTGCCTCCATGTCAATTTATTCCAGCTAGCTCAGACAGAGACACTAATTAATTTTGCTCATTAATCAAAAGAAATCTCACCAATGATAACGAGTTCCAATACAAATTAATCCTTCAGGGAAGAGAAGACACTTCACAGCTCCTTGGCAGTGACAGCGTCCGGACCCAGCAGGGCCCCTGGCACGGGGCTGGCGGCCACATGGACACAGGGATCATCCCTGGAAGTGTCCAAGGACAGGTCGGACAGCAACCTGGGATAGTGGAAGGTGTCCCTGCCCATGGCAGGGGGTGGAATGGGATGAGCTTTAAGGTCCTTTCCAACAGGAACCATTCTGGAATTCGGACACGTAACACAAAACCCACCTGGCTTCACGCGGGCACCTTCCCACCACACTCAATCTCCAGGTAAATGTATCGGCAGAAATTACAGCAGGAATATCCCCCTCCGCGTGCTGCTGTGAGATCCCACTCCTTCCCTGTTTGATTCGAGCAGCAGGAGCAAAAGGCAGGGAAGACAAAGGGCAGGGAAGCTCCCTGCAGCCTCCTCGCAGGCAGGGATGAGTCAACGTTGTGCAAACAACTCTAAAAATACAAACGGTTTATTGCAGATTAATGACACCATAAAATGGATTTCACTGGCCATTTACCAGGTGTTGATCGTAAATATTTGGGATTCAAAATAAACTTCTGTGCTGTGCCATTGTGTTGTTGTTTGTGCCTCTCCCGCCTTCCCCGAGTGCCCGTTGGCAGCGACGGATCAGCCTCGGGGCTGCTGTGATCGGGCTTGAGCAGGTAATGGAGACAAAGGACCTGCTCCCGTTCCCTTTTCCAGGGATCTACTGCTCCTTCTGTAATTACAGCGGATGAGCCCAGAGCTGGGGCGATGGGCAGGAGATACACCCCACAGGTATCCCCCGCTGGCACTGCTGCCTGGCAGCTTTGCCCAGGAGAGGAGGAGAGCCCCTGCCTGCTCCCCCACTCCCCAGGGCTCATCCAGAGGCAGTCCCAGGGGAAACACAGGGAAAGGGCTCAGCAACACTCTCCAGCTTCCCTGGGAGGCCCTGGACCCGGAGCCAGGCAGCCTGGGCAGGTCACGGTGCCTGGGTTTGATTCAGAAGCTCCCAGTGGCAGAGCTCCAAGCAGTTTGGGTTTTTCCAGCCCCTTGCTCTTCCTGGGAGTGAAGCAAACATAATTCCCTCAGCTGTTTGACATGCCTCCAGCACAGAGGCCAGTGCTTAAGGGACACTGAGAATCACTCTCCAGGAGCTGGGATCCCACCTGGGCACAGCACCTGGAAGAGGTGACAAGTCAGTGACCAGCAGGAGCGTGTCCTTCCTCCCTGTGAGGATGGCTGCGGCCCCAAACACCCCAAGGGAGGCTTCCCGTGAATCCCATCACAAACCACGGGATCGGGACAAGTCCAGGAGAAGAGGAGAATGTTTTAAATGGCCAAGAGAAGCAGCAGCATTGCTAAATAACACCCATGGGGTCGCCATCATCCACCAGCCTTCATCATGCCTGGAAAACTCTCTGATGGAGCATTAATTAAGTTTTCCAGCAGGATAAAAACAATTCCTTGCTCGGGATTGCACTCTGCTCACAAAGATTAAAAATACAGCTAATTAAAACAAGGCTGGCATGCAAAGCAGGGAAGAATAAAAGGTCTTGTTACGGCTGGGAGGGGACAGAGTCCTTCCAGAGGCAGGTACAGATGACTCACGGCTGCTGAATAACCCTCCTGCTGTCTCTCTGCCATGGGGAAGGTCTCCTAGTGCTGAGAGAACTCCTCCAGCAGCTGTATATCACCTGCCAGGCAACAAAAATGTCCTGAAATTGGCTCCAAGGTAGCTGGTAGCCAAGCGCAGTGTTAATTAAACAGCCTCACTAGCTGCTCCAGACAGCTGCTCCAGACCTGCTTTACTTCCCCCCCACCCCTGATAATTTTCAGTTCAAATGAATTATTTTCCCTGAAGCATTTCTGAAGGGCTGTGGAGAAAGGATAACACTTCAGGCATTCCCTCCCATTCCTCCTGCTTTCCTGTCCCATTCGTCCCTTGGCCAAATTTGTTTGGCCTGAAAAATCCAGTTGAAATAGGTATTGACCGAGAACACATCGACTGAAACATGGAAGGGCTTCCTTCACTCCTCCCACCCTTCCCCAGAAGGTCTGGCAGCAACCAACCACCCCACAAATTCCTCACGGAGAGGGGATCATGGCCTGGGATGAGGAAAGGAGGCGAAGGGACGAACCACAGCAGATGGTGGCCGAGCTGGGGAGTCTCCGCGGCGCTGACGTGTGTGTGTGTGGGCAACAAAAATTTCTGGCGTGAGCGGCGGCACGACCGCGGTCCCAATGGGCCAGCACCGTGTCACCAGCCCAGCACTGTCACATCAAAGCGCCAACCCCATCCTGCCGCCAGTCCAGCCCCATCCTGCTGCCAGTCCAGCACCGTCACACCGTGGTCTCTGTGGGGAAACAAGTCGCCATCAGCAGATTTCAGCGGTTCCAACTCTTGCAAAGCCTCAGCACGTTCATCCTCCTTATTTACACACCGAACTCACCCTTTCCTTTTGATTAGAGTGGGCTAATTAAACCAGCACTGTGCTGTTTCCTCCTTTTCCCACGCATATCCAGACCCCACGGTATGAGGGCACTTCTCCTGATGTCCGTAAGGAAAAATCGCTGTGCTGCGGGCACTGAGGGCCCCTCTCCTCATCAGTGACCCTGCAGGGAGCACAAAAGCCACCATTTCCCTCTTTCTCCCTGGAAACACCTCCTGGATCTGGCCCTGGCCCTTGCCCGGCAGCCAGAGCCGCTCTCAGCTCGGCCGGCAGCATCATCTAGTGGCCGTGGCCTCGCCACACGGAATCGTAGGACCGGGAATATCCTGAGCTGGAAGCGACCCACCAGGATCATCCCGTCCAGCTCCTGCCCTGCACAGACACTGCAAAAACCCCGCCCTGTGCATCTCTGGGAGTGTTGTCCTTGAAGTCTGGCAGCCTTGGGGCCGTGCCCATCCCCTGGGGAGGCCGAGTGCCCGCTTGGGGTTGCTTTAGGCTGATACTAAATAATAATAAATAAAGTTCTGCACACGTGGCGGTGCGAGGATAACGGGGCAGCGCCGGGCGGGCTCGGCGGCTGAGGGGAGCGGGCAGGACCCGCCCGGGGACACCCGTGCCGGGGGTGTCGGGTGTGCCGGGAGTGCCGGGGGTGGGGTGGCCGCGTTTTGGGGCGATTTTGGGGATCGGGAGCCCCGCAAAGCGAAGCGAAGGGCAGCGCGGCGCCGGGGAAGTTTGTCCGCTGCGCCGCCCCGTCCGTCGCCACGGCAACCGGCGCGCCCGCCATGGCGGCGCCCAGCGTGTTCCTGCTGGCCGTGAGCGGCGAGATCGAGAGCGGGGAGGTGCGTGAGACCCCGGGACACCACGGGAACACCCCGGGAACATCCCGGAGGGATGGGGGGATCGCCCCCAGCCCGGTCCGCGCGGCCCCGGCAGAGCGGCCTGGCTTCGGTCTCGGTGCTGCGTCCGCCCGCGCGGGATGAGAATCTCCCCCCCTGAGCCTGCCCGGCCTCAGCCCCCAAACCCAACCCATCCTCACCCCCCTCAACCCTGCACACCCTCAGGCCCCATAACCCTGCCTGGCTTCATCCCCCTTAACCCATCCCTTTCTCAGCCTCCCCCAAACTCAGCCCGGCCTCAGCCCCTTGACCCGTCCCAGTGTGAGCCCCCCAAACCCAGCCTGTTCTCAGCCCCCCGAACCCACCCTGGCTTCAACACCCTCTGACCCAGCTCAG
>VZTD01002300.1:88512-129724 GCA_013397725.1 Rhagologus leucostigma | reverse complement strand
TTTTTTTTTTTTTTTACAAAATATTGAACACTTTTCTCTTTGGTCAATTTGACCAGTAAGGCTCTTTTGGGCTACTAACATTTTAAAAACGAAAAAAGAAAAAAAAGCACTTTGAATATTTGCAAAGTGAGAAGAAGGAGACGAGGGGGAAAATGGAGAAATGGGGCAGAGGGGACGCGATGGGACACACAAACATCCTCCAGAAATGGGGGAGGGCCAGGAGAGAGGGAGGATTATTCTGGAGAGCAGGAAAATCATCACAAAAAGAGCTGGAGCATCCCCAGCCAGCACAGTGACCCCCTGAGGACACAGCCCAGCCCAGGAACATTTACTAAACCAGCTCTTTCTCCTCCTAAACTCAGCTCCTGCCACAAGCCCTCTGCCAGGCTGGGATCTGGGCTTGGTTAGCCTCAGCCTAAATCTTAACAGCACCAGAATTTGGGGTGTGGCTCCTCAGGGAGCCTCCTCGGGGTTTGTTGTGCCATAAAAGTCTCTTTAATACAAAAGGGATGAAGTTCTTGGGGCAGTGACTTGCTAAAAGCAACAATTTGCCATTCAACAGCTTCATTAAGCCGGGGCTCCCTCCCAGAGCCAGAGCACAGCTTCGGCAATTCCCGGTGACAGCTCCAACTGCAGATTACTTCAGCACTTTGAATATTTCTTATCAACCCCATCTTGCCTCGACAAAGTTACCCAGGACGTGGCCGGGAGTTTTGGCTGGACAGACAATGCCCCATCCCACTGCAGTTCAGGTGACAGAATAAGGGAAAAACACCGAGCGACCCCAGTGCTGATAAAATCAAACTGGGAAAACAACCCCGGATAAATCTTGCCACAGATCAGCTGGAAAGCACTTTCCCCCCCCTCATCTGCAAGAATCACACCCTTCCTGCTCTACACTTTTCAATAACTTCAGCAACAACAAAAAGTCTTTTTCCTTGCTCTGAAAGGCAACATGAATGGGGTTTTGTTTAGTTTTTAAAGACAGGCTGGGTGTGGACAGCAATTCTCTTTCCTCCCATATAAAAACAAGAGCAGATGAAGATTGGGAATCCTCCTTGCCAGTTCCAGAGGATCCAACATCTGCACAGGAACATCCACACACTGAGCATTCCGTACACTACCAGAGCTACACTGACCTACACAGCTCCAGTCTGGGACTGTGCCCTAAATCTGATCATCCTTCAGCCTCCCCTTCCCACCGGGAGATCGATCCCAGTCCTTCCCTGGGACCCAGCCCCTCTCCGGCCCCACAGGGAACTGTTCCACCACAACACAACTCTGGCAAATTCTGTTTTCTATTTTCCCCCTCTTCATTAGGGAAAGGCCACCGAGTCCATCCAGAGGTGCCCTGCAGGCAGGAGGGAGCACTGGGATATCCCTTTCCGTGGATTTTTGGGAGAGCAGAGCTCAGCCCCGTCGAGGCCGGGGCTCCAGCAGAACCCCTGAGCGTGGTTCGGTGCCGAGGAGTCCAGACATGAACATTAAAAAGGGATAATTCAGCTCCCAAGGGATGGCTGGACACGGAACCAGTTATCCTACGGAGTGCACCTTCCAACAGGAAAAATCAGTGCATAAAATGAAACAAGTTGTGTTTGCACATCAGGATTTTTAACAGCTCCAGAAGTTTTACAAGGAAAATAAAACCAAACAGCCTCTCTTGGGATCTTCATCAAGGCTGCTAAAAGTCTGTCCAGTCTGGGGATTGGAAAAGGGAACAAATCAAGGGAAAGGCGACTTTAGTGTTTTTTCTTTTTAATGCAGTCTTAAATCATGTTATGCTCAAATTCAATTCATCTAAAAATAATTAGTCACGAGGATTTGTTTTTGATTTGCATTATGAATACTTCATTTAAAAGTAAATATTTTAGTGTTAATCTTCCCTTTTAAACTCTCTTTACAGAAACAAAGAGCTAAAACCATAAATAAGAGGGCATTAAAACCATAAAAATGACATTTGCCAATATCTTAATTTTTCAGCCAGACTTGATAAATCTATCAAAACCAGACAGTTAAATAAGAACCACATTATAAAAATTAGCAAAAAAAGGACTATTAGGTAACTCTGCAAACTCAAAATATGAAACTGTACTAAACAAAATATGTGCAAAAGTATACAAGAGTAACTGCATATAGCAAGGTTAAGCCTGAATTAGTTTTAAAGCTTGCCCCGGTGAAACTGAATTCAAAGTTGTCCCACTGTATTTCTTTTTTTTTTTTCTTTTCTTTCTTTTTTTTCCGTTTTTTTTTTTTTTTTCTTTCAGCTCACATTGTAAGTCAAATAAAAACAAAATACACATGAAAAAACTTCCAAACGAAGCCGGTACTGGACAAGCACAGAGCAGGACACTCACTCAGCACGAGTGCAGCCACTCACAGAGAGTTCCAGGAGTCCTTAGAGTAGTGTAGGAATTCAACACTGCACACGACAGCACAACTCGAGCATGGTCTTGGGTGTTTTGTCTGGGGTTTTGTGTTATTTTCCTTTCGAGACAAGCTTGCTTTTCTCAGTCACACCTCAGAGATACCAAAGCAGTGCGAGTTTGCAATGTTTAATGCATAAAAACCAAGCCCCCCTGGGCCCTCCGGGTCGGTCTCTTCTAAGAGTAAGGACTATGGGTGAACCAACAGTCTAGAACTGTGTGTAGTTATGTGCAAAACATTCACTAGCACTCGGAATCTCAGGTCTATCTTATGGGCAGAGGAAGTGACAGATGCAGGGGGAAGAGTAAATTCAGGAATCCAGCACATGATCTGACATCTACAAAATAGCCAACGGAGTTTTCGAATGGCAGGATCTCTCCCTAGAAAGTGTATTTGAAATGATTAACAAAGTAACAAAAATGGGCAGAATCTAACTTTGGTGAAAAGTCTGAACATTTCACATGATGCTCAACAAGCCAAAGTAAGGTACCATCTGTAGCAAAGACTAGATTTAGATTAACTGGTAAGTAGAGACAACTCTTCAAAGATCATAACTGTAAACTGCAAATCTACTTCCAAGTCTCTCACACACCGTTCAGTCCACACAGGCCACGTTCGTTTCGCTGGAAAGACTTCAGCCTGGAAACACTAGGAAAAGAAAAGTTCCTTTAATTGGGTCTTTATAGGAGGAAAGGGTTAGTTGTATTTGCAGACTGGGAGGCTGCCGGCGGCATTCCTGTACTGTGCAGAGCTTGGGGCATTGATCCTGCAATGCTCAGCCCCTGGCCCATCCTGATGGTGCCCATGGCCGGCAGCGGTGCCATCCCCACGGGCACGGGGGCCATGGAAGACAGAGGTATTGGCTCCATGCTCATCGGGGGCACAGCGCTGAAGGAGGGGCTGCTTCCCATCACGGGACTCGCTCTCATCTGGTTCAGGGTCAGTGGCTGAGGCTGGTTCACCTGGAAGGGGTTGATTGGAGTCGGTGCGGTGGCGGCACCTGGGTTGGAGAGAAGGGGACAGAGATGGCACTGCCATCAACACCGGGGTCTGGAAATCGTCTTTCCTGGCAAAGAACACTCCCCGTGTGCATCCCCACCCCCAAAACACCCTGTGGAGCATCTGCCAGCCAGCAAAGCAGAGCGCCAGCACAGTCAGCAGCCAGTGCCTCCAACACCCCTACACCGACCAACAGATCCCACTTCTGACAGCCCTGACTGGAGACAGAGGTTCCAAATTTGGTTACCTGGAACAGCCCTAACCATGACATCCACATCACTGACTTCATTTTTTAAATGCTACTTTGCAGGCTCTCTGTACTCCTTTACTGCAGAGAGTGGGTTTACACTGGATATTGGGAAGGAATTGTTCCCTGTGAGGGTGGGGAGGCCCTGGCACAGGGTGCCCAGAGAAGCTGTGGCTGCCCCTGGATCCCTGGAAGTGCCCAAGGCCAGGCTGGACAGGGCTTGAAGCACCCTGGGACAGTGGAAAGTGTCCCTGACCACGGCAGAGATGGTTTTTAAGGTCCCTTCCAAACCATTCTGGGATTCTGTGATTTGTACGTTCACTCCAAGCTCTCAGCAGCCACCTCCATTTTCCTGTTTCTGGCACCGAGCTCGGACAAGAATTCCCAAAGTAAACAACTTGTTTCCGAATTACAGCGGTGCTCAAAAAAGCAGAGCACAACTTTCCCAGCCTTTGAGGTTCCCTGGATTGCTGCCAGCCCTGCAAATTCCTTTTACCGTACAAGCCCAAGATTATTTGGATGGCCCAGTGACCCCTCACAAACTTTTTGTAGTACCCGGGAAGGGCAGATACACAGATTTCCTCTCTCTCCCTGCTCACTGCCAAGGCTGCTCAGAATCACTGCCTTTTTCCTACTCAAGGATTTTAATAAATTGACTTTTTTTTTTCCATTGGAAGAGTGAAGAAAATAAAAACTGAAAGATCATTTCCAAGCGTTTCACCCTGCGAGCAACACAGGAAAACGTCAGTGCAAATTTCAGCTTTTAAAAAACACATCTGCCACATGTTTGGTGTCACCATTTCAGTCTGCTCGGAGCAAGGGCTCACTTCTAACAGGCCCAGCTTACAGGAGAACTGCAGCAGCCAATTTTTTTTCCCCAAAATACACTGAGAACGTGTTTGCAGATCAAAACTGGCTCATTGTGCCGTTAAGACAAACTAACCAGCAGCTCACTGAATTACCCTGCAGAGTTTGCTCTCTGGAACTTCAGGCTGCAGTCAGAGATGCTCCTGTGCCTGCTGCAGCTCCAGGAAAAGGGCAATTCCAACCTGCTTCCACAGGAAACTGCTACCTATAACCATCCCAAAATCTTACCTGTTTTGACAATAACCAGCTGGAGTTCAGCCATTTTTAACAATCCCAAACCTTCCAACACAGATCATTTTCAGTGAGGGGAAGGGGAACAGCTGGAATAAAGTTCAGCTGCAGACCAAGAGCAGAGACTTTGTGTTTTCAGGGACTGTCACCCTGCTGGGCGAGCCCAGGATGCCTCTGAGAGACCCTCCTGCTCTTGCTCACGATCTGTTGGCTGAATTAACCAAGACAACCAAGCCCAAATCACCCTTCTTTAACTCCAACAGCACTGAGCTATGCAGAGCTTTCCTGCAGGAAGGGAAAGCTAAAACAGAAATGTGAAGGACCGTGCAGAAACCAACCTGGTGCCAAGAATGGGTTCAGTGAAGTTACAGGTTGTGGTGGCTTAGACACCAGAGAATCCAGGTTCACCAGGGCAGCGTTGGGGCCCAGGAAGGACTCCGGGGTTTTCCGGGCTGAGCTTTGTTTGCCTGATGTCCCGCTCGAGTGCTGGGACTCAAAGAGATCAGGACTCGTGGTACCGCTGTGCTGAGATGGCAGAGTGGAACCTGATTCAGCTGCAACAACACAAAGGGACAAACCAAACTTCTGGTTAATCCACAGAGGCAGGCAGAGAGAACTCTGAAGTTTCTGAGAGCAGAAATGCTTTATTCTAAGTTTGTGTTAGTCAGGGCTCAGTGTTTCAGGCTGGTTACACCCTCTCAGCATGCAAGCAGGTCAATGTTCTTTAGGAGAGCGTGAAGAAGCTACAGTCAGAGTTGCAGTGCTCTACTGATGGAATTCCCACAGCTTTGCTGCTCCAGGTGGGACTCACAGGCTCCAAGGAAAACATACTCCAAAGCCTTGGCTTGTGCCTTCGCCCTACACCACTGCTGTGCCCTTCCTAGCTGGATTCCACCCAGGGTTCCTCTGTTGGGTTCAAAAAGCCCAGCTGTGCTTCAGGCAGAACCATCCTGAGAGCAATGGTACTACAGCACTTACAGGGTCTGACAGTTCTGATTTACTGACCAACAACCAGAGAAAAAGTAAATCAGAGTATTCACAAAGGGTATTTTCTCATCTTCCTACTGGAATTTACACATTTGAGAAATTCAGTCAGCGTGGTTCTGGTTGACTCTCTGAGCATAAGCCCTGCTCCAAACATGTTGGACACTGGGAATTAAGAAGTCCAACAAATTTCAGGGTCAATGCAGCAAAAGGTCACACAGTGCAATTCCATGGATTACAGTGCAAAAGGCCCATTCCCCACGAGTTCATGCACAGGCCAAAACGTGAACAAGGAGCTTTTACTGCTGCATCATCACTTCCTTCCCTTTGTGAAAGCTGATTTTTTTGTTCAATAAAATTTGAAAATAGAGACATTTGTTGCTGTGACTGTCACCCAACCTGTCCACATGCTAAGAATTTGATTCGTACCTGGCTTTTTGGAAGTTCGAAGTGTGTCAAATTCAGAAAAATCATCTTTAACTGTACCATTCAAATTACTGAAGAGGTCAAAAGATGTACTTCCTGTTCAAAACAACAAGACAGCCCTGTCATTAACACATCTTCGGTTGCATCACACAGCTGATCCTCCTGGAAGCAATTCCTAACCCATTCCTGTTACCAAGAAGCCACGACAGGTTCCAGGGCAGCAGGTGGGAGTGCTCCTACTCTGAGCCAGGAGCTGGGAGGAGGAGAATGCCACAGAACTGTCCTTTCTGACAGCACGAAACAACTAAATCAGAGCAGTTTGCTTTTAGACCAGTGTAGGGCACACCTGAGCACGCTGGGGTTTGGCTGATTGAGTGTCTGCACTAGAGACAAGCAGATCTTGCTGTGAAAGGAGAGAACAGAAACGGATTTACAGCCTCAACTATCGGGTGTTAATCGGCCCTCAAGTAAAACACCACCAGTGATGATTTCACTTCTGCTTCCCAAGTGGAAAGGAGGAGGAATGCCATAGCAAAGGTTGTGGAGATGGTAAAGCCCCGTTAGCTGAAGCACCAGCACTCGCCCAGAGTTTGCAATCAGTAAAACGTCACCATTTCAAAATGTGGACACACTCTTACCTCAGATTGGAGGCAGAAAAAACACACCTAAACGACCAGCAATCACACTCCTGAACAGCTTTAAAGTTTGTGTGGGTATTTTTAATGAGCTGAAATGTTTTCTTAATTTAGTTTTAACCTTCCACACATTTCAAGCAAAAAGGGCACAAGATGACAAACTCCAAGAGAAGGAGTGAAGATTGAATATAAAAACAATACTTAGCAAGAACCAAGAGCCACCATAGTTAAAGGCTCATTTCACACTGCTCCAGTTACTGCCCTTCGCCAAGGGAAAAGCTGCTTAGACAACTTTTTGCAGCACTCAGGTTCCTTTGTCTGTTGTGTACTGGGATGAATGACGAGCAGAAAATGAATTTTGGATGCTTTTAGCCACGGTGCCAATATGAAAATGCCAGGTATTAACACTCATCAAGGTTGCATTAGTTACAGAGCATGAACAGACAATTTCAGCAGCACCTTCTGCATCTTTACCAGGGCTCAGGGAGGGTTTCACACCCTCAGTGTGAAGGAACAAACCTTCATTTGCACCTCTAAAAGTCTCCTCTGAGCTCCGAGCTGCTCAACCTGTCAATCTACATCTGCAGAGACATCCATCTGCAGAGCTATTTATCATAAGGAAAGGTGAAATTAAGAGTATCATTCATTGCCAGAAATTAAGTCCTTGTCCAATTAAAGATAAAACCCAAGAGCAGCAGCAGTCCTAAGTGCTCAGCAGGAAGCCACAAATACCAGGAAGAGACGTATAAGGGACAGAGCACAAAGCACCACCACGAATTCAAAGCTCTAAGTTGAAATAATTACATTTAAATTTCTTTTTCCTGCTGGTTATTACGACTCCCTTTTATTTTTGCAGACCTGTTCTGCCAATTGTTCAGCTTCTCTGAACCACACAATGCAAGAAAATAATTTGGACTTCTCCTCATTACTCAAATAACATGGATATGGGATGAGACCGTTGCTCACCAGAAGTAGAGAGAGGTTTGTTTGCAGGTGCTGATCCCCAAGGATCCACAGAAGATTTTGCTGCAGTAGAAGATGGCTGAGCAGGAGCCCAAGGGTCCACATTTTTGGACAGAGGCTGAGCTGTGGATCCTGCTGGTGCTGCCCAAGGGTCAACGGAAGCAGCTGGTTTGGCACCTGCAAGAAGAATCAGCAGGAAGAGCAGTGAGTCCAGCTTCCCTTTGGAAAGCTTTCCCTGGAGATCGACCCCTCTCAGGAGCCTGTACTCCCAATTAATCCTGAGCAGAAATGGGAGCAGCAGTTCAGCACCAGGAACATTGCTAACTCCCAGCATTTGTGTCACGCACTCTGAACAACAACGAGCACCAGGAAATTCTGAGCAAGGCGCAGGAATAAACAACTCCCCTCTCTGAACCTGAATAAAAATACCCACACTTCCAACAAGAAAATAAACTTGCCTTTATTACTGACATTGCCACCACAAGTGACAGTCCCTGGCTGGAGGTGACCTAAATCACAGGGTCTATTTATGAACTCGGGGGAAAGTGAGTTTATAAAAAGCCCGAAGGTAAAAGGTACGAGATACACAACATTAACCCTTGGACAAAGCGATCTGTAAGATTCAAAGGGAATGTTTTCCAGCTCTTTTAACCATACTGCTATTTTATAAAAATATAATCAGCTTCCCTGAGCCAGCTGTGCTTTTTTATCCCCATTTCTAAGCACTCCTGACACACATCTAAGCTGCCCACTGATACCCCTTTATTTATTTTTTTTTTTACCCAATGCCTGTATATTCAGAGTTCTCATTTTTACTGGAAGATGCTGACAACTCTTCATTCCCACAAATTCAATCACCAAAGGTTTAATTCCCAAATGAGGATTTTATAACCCAAGAGCAGGACAGAATCACCCACATGTAACAACTCTTATCTTTAATACCTTGTGGGTTTCAAGTTACAACTGAGAATTATTTTAGCTTTTAAAACTCCATTCAAGCCCCCAGCACCCCAATATTCCTGTAAACCAACCGAATGCTGCACACAGTGGCACAAACTCCAACTGGAATTCTGGTTTTTGTTTCATCAGCAGGCACGTGGCCGCTACAGCTCCGGAGCAGGAAATACCAAAACTCTCCAAGGAAGCCCCTCTATTCCCACACCAGTACTTACATTTCCTTTATCTGCCCCCAGTGCTGAGTTAGGAGCAACGCCACACTAGTGACAGCATTTCCCATCAACAGCAGCTTCCCAGAATGTCCTTTCTTTCCTAAAGGGAGTGCCCGAAATGAGAGCGCTCGGGAAGATCCCTTCCCGGAGCTCCCAGCAGCTCCACTGAAGCACCACAGCACAGGCAGGATTTGGGAAATGCAGTTTCATGAGTCACTCTTTTATCAGCAAATTCATGAACTTGCATCTTCGAGACTATCCTTGGGAGAATCCAGCATGCTGGAAGCAGGGCTTGGGCTGTGGTGTAAGAAAGTTGGGAAGCACTGAGGAAACGCTACAGCTGGAACTGGTACAAGGAAAATCCTGTCAGAGGATGACACATCAGGCAGGAGATGTGAGGAACATGGATTTTGGTTGGTTTTAACCATGGAAAAATAAACTGAACGGCCTTAGGGCCCAAAATTTGGGCTTTTTCTCAGTTCCTATCACCAAAAAAAACCAGGTGACACTTGGAATGATGACCTGGCAGTTGGCCCAGGAGCTTTGTAGGTGCCTTTAATGCCATCATGAGCAGGGGGGAAAACCCAAACAAGGCATTTCATTATTAAACATCCAAATTTTCATCAGGAATCTGATGGTGGTGTGTGGAATGCAAATGACTTTGAAGCACTTTAGAGCAGAGGTGGTAGAATCACCAGCCTGAAGCAGAACTGACAGAACAAAGCTGTTAATCTTCAAGCAAAAGCTTCCATTTGCACTTAAAGTCCCTGTCCTAGTCCAAAATTCCAACAAAAAAATAGATCCAGCTCCAATTACAAGTGTGAGGAACCAACTGCTTTCTTATCAAAGGAGTAACTCCTCGGACAGGCTGTGGCTGACCCAGACACCAGCCCACCACACAGGCAGCAACACACACAAAAGGAACACACAAAAATTTGGCTTAGTTGCTCTTTAAAATATGAAAAACTGCATCTTTCCCTTCAGAAATATTCCACGGATTTAGCATCAAAATCCTACGGAACGGTGAATATTTTAAATGGCAACCTGAATTTTTTTGTCTGCTACAAAAATCTCCATTTGAATAACTTAATCCTTTTGCTTCTGACCATACACGAAGACATCACAATCCTCTAGGAGCAATTAAGGACATGATAATTCAGATCTATGGCCTTCCTAAGCTCAGCACCCTGCCTAAATATTAAATTCTGGGAGGAGTCTAAACCCATGGCACTGGTGTGTTCCACAGCAGTGAAACACAAGCATCCTCCCTGTGGGAGACAAGTTGGTTTTGCTGTACAAAGACAACAGAAGTGCCACTCTCCTGTTTCTCAGGATTCAAACAGCACACACAAAAACCCAGCTGCTTAAAAAGAGTGCAACTTCCATTGGTTTCTGCTAGAGAATGAGTGGAGGGATTTAGTGGAATGACTCAAAATGGACTAATACACAAGCTGGACATTGAGGAACTTTGAAATGCTCAACGTTAAAAAGCAAAACCTTTTAAATCCCATTGCTGCTGGCAGTCTTCTCTTACCAAATGATTGCCACGGGTCAGAGGCAGGGGCTGCAGCTGTGGATCCTCCCCAGGGATCCGTTTGGTTCGCAGCAGCAGCAGCAGGAGGTCCCCAGGGCTCCGTTTTGGGTGGGGCCGGTGCCGAGGAGGGCAGGGCATCCATCAGGTCCAACAAAGTGGTGTGCTGAGGGCAGGAAGAAGCTGAGCTTTACTCAAGAGCATTGGCAGGCTGAAGTACAAACCCGTGAGAGTGAAGAAGCAATTATTATTATTATTATTTTTCCTTTTACACGCCTGCATTGACTAGTAGCTCCAAATTTAACCCACATGGAAGAAGCTTTAAGCTACACAACAAAGCAAACCCAAAAGCATAAAAGAGCTCAGTATTAAGCTAGTTTGTGTTACTGTATTTCAGCTTTTGGCAGCATAACCGGGAATTTCTTAGGCGAAGGCACTACCTCCTTCTTTTTGGGAATTTTAATTGTGTCTCTGCGACTCTCCTCCAGAGCCATCTGTAATCTCAGATCGTCTCCGCGTCTGAGGCGCTCCTCCTGCAAAGGAAATCAACACTGGTGATATAGACCATGAGCCTGCACTGAGCTGCTGCTCCCTCCAGGGCTCCAACCCTGCCACCCTGTGCACCACAGGGGGATGTTTTGGCTGGAATTTCGACATAACACGAATGAGGGAAAGGAGTTTTCCTGTGATTTCTGCCTCAGGAGCACCCTGACCCTGCAGTCACAACAACTTCCAGTTCGCTGATTGGAATTCGCCCTGGTGTTGTTTCATTCCTAACGAAACATTATTTCCAAAACTCAGTTAGAAACACCACGGAACTTCAAGTGAACAGCCCATTTTTAAATTATCATAATGGTTTTTCAGCATTCAAATCACCACTAAAGGTTGTAGGGAACTAAACTTAAATTTCCCTGGCTTTTGTTCACTTCCCTCCACACTGGCGCAAGATCCACCAAGAGAATCAAGTCTTGCCAACTCCATGTGTAATTTGAAGGTTTAAACATCTGTAACTTCAGTGTTTATGCCACATTCAACTACTTTAAATATCTTTGCTTGCATCATGTCTCTCTGAAGTTGACTAATCCCCCAGCTGGTATTTCCCTTGTCATTTTTGAAGCTGCTTCAAATACTTAGATTCCGATTTATATTTTCATTCCCTTTATTGCCCAATAATGATAAAGTTTACTGGGTGATAGCTTTCCTTTCCAAGCACTCATGCTTAACATACAGCTGTAAACTAAATTGTCACAGGAAGTCGCTAAAATACTACAGGCACTCAGCATGGCTGACTTGAATTTTCACTCAGAGCTGAGATTCAACTTTGTTATATAAGAAATGCAGTAATTTTAATCACATTTACTCCAAATTCAGAACGAAGCTCCTAAGAATTAGCACAGTAACATAACCCAGGTGATAGATCAGGAGTCAATTTACTTTAAACCAAGTTTTTTTATATATTCTGGTACTTTGTGTCAGGTCACCCTCCTGTTCCAGACACTCCCACCAAAAGAAACAGACCGTTCCAAATTCCACTGGAATCAGAATTCACTGACATTAATGAAGGTTTTCAGGACCAGTCATGTTTTCAGCTCTTCCTAACTGAAAACATCTTCAGTAATGTGATGATTAACATCCTCCCACACAAAGTCTTCTTGCAAAGTGACTGTCATCTTCCACTAGTCTCAACAGCTCGGAGGCTGAAGTTACTTTAAAAAGAGATTTAAAGAATAAAAATAATAATAATAAAAAAAAAAAAAAAAAATCACACAAGAGCAACATCTTCCAAAATGGCCTTTCTCACTCCCCTTATTCCACCTGGAGCAAAGCCAAGCTGCCATTGGAAAAAAAAAAAAAAACCAAACCAACAAACCAGGATTGCAATCTCGAGTCTCAAAGCATGGACACTTTGGAAAACCTACACGGGCACCGACCTGCTCCGCCACCTCCCGGCTCATGGCCAGCGCCAGCTGCAGCTGCAGCTCCTCTTCCCCGCTCGTCTGAGGCCGGGCCTGCTCGAGTTCCGAGGAGACTCGAGGGGATGTCGCTGTTGGGAGACAAAACCCAGCACATTCAGCACAGCAAACAGCAAAAAGAGGGGTCAGGTTCGGTTCCTGCACCCCGTTTGCACACGTTCGGTCTCAAAGCTCCCTCAGGGTCAAGAGATGAAGCTCCTGCCAAGGGTGAGTGGGACAGGCCGGGATAATTTTAGCTCTGAGGATAATTTAGCTCTGCAAGACAGTCCAGCGGCTTTAAGGGAAAAATATTCTTGGGAAACAAAGGCTTTTTGTGGGGCTGTGATATCAAGAAGTACCCCCAGCTCATGCTGGACATACCCTGAGTGTATCAGAGCTCCAGGGGCAGGACGCTGACTTAAAAACGTACGGAATTCATTGTTGGAAGAAAACACTCGTGGGTATTTCTTACATCTTCCAGTGTCAGTAAGGATCTGCTGGGAGTGGGCCAATATCAGGGTAAAACTGGATACCACCCACTTTTCTGTAAAATAATACAGTCTTAATGGGAAGATAAAGAACTATTCTTAACTGCTGAGCAGGCTCGGGGACAAACAAGCCAGCTATTCAGACCCCAAATTTACACAAATACAGGATCATTCTCTGTTAAAAAAAGAGTTTGGTAAATGGGTTGAGGGGTGTTGTTTGGTTGCTGGGGTTGGTTGGGGTTTGTTCTGGGGGAAGGTTTCTATTAGCTGGGATCTCCCCCACTCCTCCTCAAGGAACAGTCAAGCTTGACAGCTAAAATATGCAATTTCTCAATACACAAACCATCTTTTAGTGATGTTTTCACTCCAGGAGCATGTGAAATTCCCATCCTACACCACTAGCAGGTTTAGCACTATACAGTAATTAAACAATTTTGTGCTCACTCTCTCTCAGACAATTCTTTAGCATCCAAATCATTCACACAGAAATTTTATCTCACTTTGGCAAGGAAGTTTGTATTTAGCGGCTGGAATGATGATTAGTTTGGCAAAGTATATACTGACATTTAATACATTTAATTGAGTGTTTCAAACTAGCATGTCAAGCTCGAAGAAATCAAGTTTCTTCCTACCAGGTCAGCTGGGCATGTGAAAACGAGATTGCCAAACTCTGTTTGTAAACCACTTTTTCATCACTGCTTTAATCCTCCAAACATTTCCCAGTCTTGTCTCTCCGTAAGTTTGAGGCCCAAATGACATCACAAAACAACAAGTGGAACTTTCTCATCCACCAGGCCAGAAGGAAGGTGACTCTCCATAAACAAGGAATGGCCTTTCCTCCTTCCCACCACACCCCGAGGTGCCATCCCACCCCACTCTGCTTCTAAAGGCACAAATTAATTTATCACCCACAACGATTCTTCCACATTGTGCTGATCCTGAAGCTCTCAAGCCAACCTTACTTCAATAAAGACACCTGAATTCTCATACCTCAATTCTATTACGTTTTCAAACTTTCTCATATAAAAGAATTAAATTTAGCCTGGTTGATGAGTCCTCTCTGCTCCAACAGTCACTGCTAGGCTCTCCAATACAGTATATTAAAAATGTGATGATTAAAGCATGTGATAATTCCCAGCCACTCACCTAATACAGGTAATAAATTAGCACTAATTCTAATCATTCCAATCCAAAATGGATGATTTTAAACCAGAATGGAGGTGGAAACACTTCCCTCTGGAGCGCAGAGAATGTTTTATCTTTGCCAAGAGAAGATCGAGCAGTGTATGGTTGTTAAATACCTCAGGCTTGCAAATACCAGAGAGAGAAAAACTATTTCAGATAAAGGGGCAAGAATTAATGGTATAAATTTGCCATAAATAGATTTGAGATACAGATGGAGAAGAGCAGTTTTCCAGCAGGGATTAGAGAAGGAAAGAATCCTAACTGGTTTAAAAACAGAGCCTGGGACAAATGGGACACCAGCAGAGTCACCTGAGAACAGATGGCACCTGGACGAGGAGCAGGGAGGAACCTTCTGTTCCGCTGGGCTTTTAACTGTGGGGGGAAATGGGATTTCCTGCATTTCCTGCATCCCAGCTTTTCCATTTCTGCTCACATAACTGCATTCCACAACAACTAAGAACCTGATGGCAGAATGACGTTAAAATGATGCAAAATGAGTTAAATTCCATGGCTCTTCCTCTCATCTCCACACAAAGGACTTGCTGAACACACTGCCCGGTTGCATTCCTGCCTGGAAAAGCTGGAAGAAGCAGGGACTGCATCCCACTCCGAGCCTTTCCCTGGCTCTCCACTCCCAGCTGTGCATGGGAAGGGCTGGCTTTGCTTTGGCAGGGAGCTCCATGAGCTCACAGCTCCCAGCAGATCCCAACAGCCAGCGGCTCCGGGATCCCCACACGGATAATACGGGGTCACACACACACACAGATTATTCCTTCTCACTTTCAGGCTTTCCAGCAATTCATTCTACTTGCTTTCATTAACTCTAAAAGGTATTTCCAGCTCTTTTTTACTTTAAAAAAAAAAGGGAAAAATGTCCATTTGAAGTTCTTCCTTGGGCCTCAATGAAATAACAAACTCTAGGAACGTTGCTGTTTTCCATGTGAGCCTCTGCAGTGTTATAAAACCATCCACATTAAAGAGCTGCCAGCACGGGGTTTTTTTTTTGAGAAAGGATTAAGGGAAATTCAAAACACTGCTGTTGGGAGTAACCTGACAAGTTTTATCTGAAATTCCCACAGTCCTATGACCACCTTTCCACAGGGGCCTCATCCTGCTCTAAGGTTAGAACTCCCAGGATCCAGCAGAAAGGTTATTGCCTTAGTAACAGGATGGTGCCACACAAAGCATCCCTTATCCCCCAGCACATGACAGTTAACTCAGATGTTTATGTAAGATGGGACTCAATAGATCAATTCTGACCTGCTAAGCTCTGCTTTGTTGGGAATTTGGAGATCCCAGTCCCTGCAGGCTGCCCAGGAGCAAATCTGTGGGAATCTGCTCCCGCAGGGAGCACCGGGCCTGGCTGCTCGGCAAGGAAATCATCTCCAGCCTCAATTAATCACTAAGGCAGGATTCTGCTCCACCATCTGTGCCTGGGCCAGGCTCGGACATCTCTCAGACACATCTATTGACAATTTCCTATATTTTGGCTCTATTAAAAGGCCTCTGTAGCTAGCTATAGATCTGGCTGAGTTAAAGTGAAATACAGGACACAGAGAGCAGAGCCTGTATTAATAATAAAAATCAGACTCTGCATTTTCATTCTGAAGCCTGTGCTTGGGTTTTGGGGCTGGGTTTGTTATTTGTGATTTTTTTCTTCAGTGTCAGGCTTTCTAATTTGCAGGTGGAGGAACAGAACAGAATTCACTGCTCAGTCACATCTGTTCAGAAAGAAAAGCTGCTTCCTCACTCAATCAGTGAACCCACAAAGGTGGACAAAACCAAAAGTGACTTGAAAAATTAAAACAGTATCAAGGTAAGGACTAAGAAACCAACAGCAATTCCCTTGGGAGATACCATCTGTCAGTCTTCCACTCAAATAAAGATTGGATAATTTTAAAAAGCCAATCCAGCCTCTCAAATGATGGAAAGACAAGTGCAAACTGCTTAATCTAGAAGGAACTGTGTAATCCACCTTTCCCACGGGAATTAAGGAATCTTTAAGAAGAGAGTTGATAACACCAGTGAACGTGACAAGGTGGAGCTGCTCAGCCTTCCTGCAGGATTCTGATTGCACTGAGCAGAGTGAGAACTTCTGAAATTCATTTAACACTCCACAAATCCTTCGGGTTTGTTTTGTTGGGAATATTTTCCTCTCTGGTGATCCCCACACCCACAGGAATGGACACAGTTGGATAATTCAGTGCCACTACAGGAGTCTGGATACACCAGTGGCACCTCCCACCTTCACTCTGAGCACCAGAAAAATAAATGTATGATGAGAGGATTTAATCAAGCTGTCAAATGACATCTGACAGGAGTCTGCCACATTCCTTCAACACCTCAAACTACGGGAATTCTCCACACTGTTCAGCCAGAGTCATTGCTGGGTGATATTCCCTATATTCCCTGACTAAGATGGAAGGGCAGGGATGTGTTCCAACCCACAGAGATGCACAACAGATTATTAAAGAAATAATTATTAAATAAAAAACCAGACCCTTTAAAAACAGGAGCATTCTGAATGGAACAGGGTGCCCAGAGAAGCTGTGGCTGCCCCATCCCTGGAATGTTCAAGGCTGGAGCAACCTGGGATAGTGGAAGGTGTCCCTGCCCATGGCAGGGGGTTGGGACAAGATGAGCTTTAAGGTCCCTTCCAACCCAAACCATTCTGGATTTTATAAATTTTCTATTGTGTCAAACCCAAAATAGCAATTCCTCTGAATTATTTTCTACTCCAAGCAAAAGGGGAGACAAAACTGAAACAGATGAGTGAACACAAACTTGCTGAGGCTTCACAAAACTGGTTTTAAATAACGAGTCAATTTAACACGAATAATCACTGGAAATATTAGAACTCATTAATTCAGCTATAGCAAATCGCTCCCAGAATTTTCACGGGTTCAGGTTAAAGACTTGGCATTTCCCAAGATCCATAAAAGCCCCTTCCAGTGCATCTTTATACATCTCCTCTCCAGCAGGTTCTGAGCACAACGAACCCGAGCTGAGCCCACCTCGGGCAGTGCTGCTGAAATCAGGTCACACCGAGCTGTGTTTGTGTCACTGAAATCAGGGCATCCATCCCATCCCTGCTTCCCAAACCCTCCTGCAGCACAGGGGAAAAAAGGTAGAACGTGGGCACAACCCAAAATAACACCAGGATGTCCCGTCTTGGGCATAACAGGATTGGATCTCTTAAAAAGCGTGGCCTCAGTAAACTTGGTTTTAAAACACGACCGGCGTTTGCCAGGCTGGAAGCAGCATCTCAGCTCAGGCTTAAGAGGTCTAAATTAAGAACATCCTACTTTTCCCCGTGCAGCCATAAATCCAGAATCCTATTTAAGTGGTCACTGGCAGCTGGAGATGAAACAAGGCCAGGAACAAGAGGCTGAAGTTTTCGAAATTGGGTGACAAACGTCAGGCAAAACCCCAATTATTTAGACCCAAAGGCAGATTAGGAGTGAGGGACTACTGCTCCCAAAGATTTTAAATATCCATCTTATATCCCTTCCTCTCCTCAGTAGGTTTATTTTCAGCACCACACAAGAACATTTCCTTAAGGTGAAATAAAACCTGATTATCAGATTTGATGCAACTCCACAGAATTTGCACATTTTCTAAAATAAATAAAAATTACGCATTTTGTCATGGAATATTTAACAGCTCCTAATCTGAATATTAATTGTCCCTGGTTTAAAGGTGGAAGACAAAACCAATTGTTCTCAGTATGTCAGAAATTGCTGACAAGATGGAGGTTGGGAGGAGCTTTATTTTTGCTTTTTGCTTTTGAGTATCTCTCCTGGTTTCCATTTACAGGTTATGAGTAGAAAAAAAATACAAATACTTTTACAATTCGCATGCCATAATGTGCTCCCTGGAATTACCCAAGCACAGAGATCTTCAGGGCCAACAAAGTCATTAAGGCAAAGCTTTGGGGGAAAGGATTTTTACTAAAAATGATCAAGTTGCACCATTTCATTTTGCACAGTTTCTAAAGGATTTTTAGAGATTAAATGAAAATATTCACAAGGAAACAGGGAAAAACATCCTTATTTGCCAGTGTCTTGCCTGCAGCAGTGAGGGATGATTGGACATCAGTCAAGAGATCCTTTTCCACCCTGAATTCTCTCACACTACACAAGGTACCAATATTGCTTTTATTTTGTCACGAAGGATAAATCTGGGATACAAAAAACAGCAGCTCTTTAAGAAAACCCCTTCTGCCTCAACATCAAATTAAAATCCAATTGTTCCCATCCAAACCTACACAGGTTGGGAAGCTGGAGATGAGCAGGAGTTTGAGCAGAGCTCAGTCAGTGCTGTCTGTGCAGTGCAGCTGATTCAACATTCTCAACAAACTGACCCAAAAAAGCTTCACTGACTTAGCCAAAATTGCATTTTAGTCCCTGAGAGGAGAGCACAGAGATCCCTCACGCCCAATCCAGCATCCACTGGAAGGTACTGCTCCCTGGAGGAACTACCAAACTCGTTCAGCTCTTTCTTCTGCAAGAAGGCATTAAAAATGAGATTTTATAACCCAACATAAATTCTTCAAGCAAGGGGAATAAATTCTGCAACCCCCACCCATCACGTCTAGAAGGAACACGAGTAGAACGTGCTGAGAGCAAACCACTGAGGGATGAAACGTTTCCTGCAGTGGTGATGGCAAAAAGGCTCTCCCACTCTCCCAAACTTTATTTCTATTTGCCTGGTAAGATGTGCTAAACGTTTAGCAAAGAAGGTGGATGGACATTTTGAAGAGGCAAATCTCATGCTGTAGATGGCAAATCTGAATGTCTCTGATCTCTTCTTCAAAGGCTCAGAGGAATGAAAGAGAATTCTGCCAGAATATACAGAGCAGCAACAGCATCTTAGGGATGTTCTAAGGGGAGTATTTCCCAGGAGTGAAGCAGAACTTCATTCCTTTTACAGATTTTTTTCTGAATCCGTATTTTCAGCACAAAAGAAGGGTATAATTTAAAAAAAAAAAGAACACACGATGGATACAATCTCTTTCACTTTAAATAATGAAAAGCATCTTTTCCATCGAATGTAGCAGGCACAAGAATAACCCTACATTTATGTAACAGATTAAATGTCTGGATTTTAATGAAACTCCTTCCTCGTTTCCTGGGATAAAGCTCTTCACAGTTTCCCAATATCAGAAGGACCTAGCACAGCTGTTCTGGAAGGTGCTGGTTTGCTTTGCTCTACTCAATTAAACCAGACAAGAAACATATTAAAACCTCAAAATATACAAACTGACAGGCACCTGGATTTTTGCTGATCCACAGCGAAAAAAGTCCAGGAGAGTTGCAACAGAGGAAGAACCGAGGAGGGGGGTAAAAAAGCCTGAGATTTCTAAAGCTTCTTACGGGGTGAGGAAAAAAAAAAGCTTAAGGAATCATTATCTCCAAAGCAATCCTGCCACAGGAGGCACACAGGGAAGCGGGAGCAGCCAGTAAATCCACACTTTGGAACGCGGAGAGCACAGCCAAACTCGCTGCTTCTCCCATCAAAATTCCTAAAGCGTCCGAGGAACAATTCGGGGACACGCCCTGCATTGCTCAGTTCTGCTGGGAGGAATAGTTTGGAGCCTCTGGTAGCATTTAAGATGCCAAACAATAGTTGCAGGCATTAATTAAAGTTGAGACTGGTGGAGCAATAACCCTGTGAAACCCAAGGTGTGCTCAGCATACCTCAGTTTCTTATTTCGGCCCACCAGCCCAAGTTAAAAACAGTATTTCAAGCTACCTCTAAATTAAGAATTTTTGTTGTAGTCACCAACAATCTACAGATCTGAAAAGAAAAAATGTTGTATATTGTTACCTCAATAATAACAAGTTTTTCTTTAAAAATTCACAGTGCTCACGCATGGTTATTATAGAAAAACTATATAAATACAAAAAATACAAACAGATAGAAATATGATTATTACAGAAAAAACTAAGATGTTTGTTATCCTACTGCTATGTAAAAGACAAGATCAAAAATTCTCATACCTGGAAACCTTCACTCACATTTTTTGCACCATGCACCCTTAAAAGTATTTCTTTTTGGAAATAAAATATTTTTTCCTGCTTCTCCATAGCTTTAAACAGAGAAAGATGTTCTCCATTCCTCGTTTGATTTTCCTGGTATCTCCTCCTGCAAATGTCAGCAAGGCTGACCCCACTCATGGATTTATGATTTAAGAAGCACTTTGGGACTCAGGACATGACAAACTTCAGATTCCTAAAACTGGTGCTCAATGGTTTCTCCACCCTGGCTCAGTTACAGCCCTGCACACACTCTAAACATTCATTTAAAGAAAAGATTTTCCTTCAGAATTAGACCACAACCACTGACATTCCAGCCAAAGCAGCTTTCATCAGATCATTACTTACATTAAGGAGGATTTAGTGCCAAATCAGGCCTCTTCCTAACATGACAGGGAGTCCCCCCAAGCAGTGACGGAAAGAATTTGTTCTTCCCACATCACTGTATTCATCTTTTAAGAATGAAGTACAATATTTAGTACAGACACTCACACACCAAATACTGAGAATATAAATATTTAAATACAGATTCAAAGCATTCCTCCTCCAAGAACTGCTGAGTAAGCAATAAAGGAAATTAAACAGCAGCCTTGTTGCCAAAGTACAATTGGAGCAGCATAAAGTAACAAAATTATGCCGGAAATATTCTGTATTTTTTATTTATTCTTAATCCAAGGCCAGGGTGGATGGGACTTGGAGCAACCTGGGATAGTGCAAGATGTCCCTGCCCATGGCAGGGGGTTGGAATAAGATGAGCTTTAAATTCCCTCCCAACCTATATCATCCTATAATTCCGTACTGAACAAAAAGAACACATTTTCAAGCACTCCTTTTAAAACCAGAAGCGAACAGAAAAACCCCTTCACACCCTCCCCATCACATCAAACACTGGAACACGTTCACAAGAGCAGCCTGGCAACGCTACCTTTGGGAACCAACAGTAAATAAGGGCTTTTAAAATCAATTTCCGTCACCACACGTCCTCTCCAAAGCAAATATTTAACCAGGCATCCGAAGAGACATCAATACCAGGGAGCAGATCCAAAGAGATCCCAGATCCCAGCCCCTCGCAGGCAGCATTTCCACTCTCCCAAAGGCACCATTCGCTCCCACGTCCAACAGCAACTCTCGGAAGAAAAGGAATAAGCCTTTGGGATGTGTCTGCCTGTACTTACAGCCATGGTAGGATGCTGGCGATCCTCCAGACTTTCCATACTCCTGCTCCGAGTAGCTGGTGGATAGGTTGGGCTGACTGGAGCCTCGGCCAAAGGTGATCTGGTTGCTGCCCACCCCAGTGGCCACCTGAGCCATGCGTTCTTTGGTCTTCAGGGCTTGGGCCCTCTCTGTCTTGAGGCGCTCGTCGTCCTTCAGAAGAGACACCAGCTGCTTGGATTTCTCCCTCACGTTGATGCCCTGGTCTTTCCCATCTCGATCTATGTACTGAAAATCTTTCAATGTCTGGATAGCAAAAATATTCTCTTTACACTGCTGGGCCACCCTCTCGGACCCAGTTTTAATCAGGTAATCTAAGAGAGTGAGGGCCTTGTACACGTGTCGCCAGTTCTTGCCGTGGTCGTTCAGTCGTTTCCAGATCATGCTCATAATTTCAGAAAAGGCCACAACATTGTAGGTCAGATCTGCTATTTCAGTCATTAAGGAACTGGAAGGACCCCAGGGGTCATTCGAGGTCGCTTCCCGAACTTTTATTTCGGCCTCTGAGTAATTGTTCACAATGTTCTTCATCTGCCGTCTGATAGACGAAGTCGTCATTTTTATTTCCCTTTTTACCAAGACAGATTCCAGAACGCAAACAGCAAAGGGCTAAATTTGCTCTTCTAGGAACGTTTCTGAACTGCGAAGGCTCCGTATCAGTGGCTTATTTGTAACGCGTTCCACTACAATCATTTCCTCTCCTCAAGAGAACGACACGAGAAAATGAAAATCATGACCTGAGTGAGGAAAGAAAACAAAGCAGGTTAGTTGGGTCTGATTGTTCCTGCACAGCCACCAAGCCACACACACTTGGGAGAAATTTTCCTAGATTAATTTTTTCCTCCTTGAATTTCTTCTGATTTTGGAAACAACTTGTTCTTCTCACAAGTCACATTAAACATTTAAGATTAAAAACCTGAAGTGCTGAGCAAAACAAAAGCAAGAAGACAATCACGCTGATACAAAGGCAAAATTTTAAAAGCGAACCAGAAACGAAGTCCAACCCTGGAGACTTAGTTTCCAAAGTAGAACCTACCTAGAATTTTAAATTACAGAGCTCAGATGAAACCACATGAGAAATTCCATGTTTAGCAGCTTCCCTCTAACAGTAGGAATCTGCATCCAGAGAGAACGAGCAAACCTCCTAAAAATCAACCGAGGAATTTCTGAAATCCTGGATAAGTTTAAAGGACTCTCAGCCTCAGAGATCCTGCGGCCCAACACACTCCAACTCAAGGTGACCTTTCACGATAAGCAGATTAGAAGGAATTTTTTTTTCCTCAAATGCATTTACTTTGTACATTTGACAACACTCAGCAGATCCACGGTTTCTGCTCTGTGTGTCTTTCGCACAGCACAGAAGAATTTTTAATTATATGGGAATGGAATTGTAAAGCCAAAATGACTGGCAAGAAAAGCCAAGGACAAGCTGTGGAGCTGGAAAGCTGTGTCAGTTCTTTAGCTAAGGTCACTGTTTCAAGTAAACAGAGGCCTATTAAGCTTTGGAATAAATTACTTGAGCAAAGCGGCAGATTTGCCATTACATTAACACAGAACAGCCCTGAGAGTCACCAGTTGCACAAACACTGAGCAGGGACTCTGGAACTGAACTGGCCACATTCACAGGGACGCCCATTCCAGATGTCCTTTAATAATGTTCCTCCAAACACTCCCAAGAAGCAACCCCATCCCTTACAGGGACACTGGAGAGAAGGAAAGCACAGATTTCAAGCCTGACACTGTTATCATTCTTCAAATGACTACAGTGCCATTTGGAATGAGAGCGGAATTCAGCGTCAACACAGGTTTACAATGACTTTTTTTAGCATAAAGACATATTCCCTTCCTTGGAAACCTTTCTGGGCAGGTTAAACTACCACAGAACACACCTAATGAGTTGTTTCATTTTTATCTTCTTCCGCTAAAGTTGATTTTTGGCAGAATAAAAACCTCTTATGACACGTTTGAAGATTAACTTTGAATGAGATCAACACTAAACTTCAGGTTAACTGCATCCCCCTGGTGTTCTCCCCAATATTTAGAACCAGCTGTAGCAGAGTGTCCATCTGGTGGCAGATGGCTCACAGCAACAGGAATAAAAAGGGGCATCTCCTGGGACATTTAAGTTCTGGGTGTTACAAAGCCAGAAGTTGAAAATGTTGATCCTACATAAGCATTCCATGACTGCT
The DNA here is from genome assembly GCA_013397725.1 of Rhagologus leucostigma. Taxonomy (NCBI): domain Eukaryota; kingdom Metazoa; phylum Chordata; class Aves; order Passeriformes; genus Rhagologus; species Rhagologus leucostigma. The sequence goes on along the minus strand of VZTD01002300.1, from coordinate 106,184 downwards.
CCTTCCCTCTGGAAGTTTACATTGCCCAGATCCGTTGGCTCACCTGCCCCTGGGATCACTCTCTAATGCGTGACTTGTAAAAGGTGAGGCAACGACAAAAATTAAATAGAAAAAGCACAACGTGCGTCTTATTTAGCCTAAACCATTTCTTTTTGCCAAGAATGGGTTAAGGCAAGTTCCCAGCCAAGCTGAGACCAGTTATCCAGGGGATCTGGATGTTCACACTGAACTGGGAGCAGGCTGCAGACAGGAGCTCCTTCAGCTGAAAAAGCTGGAGGCAGCTGAGGATCCAAGAGCCAGGGGCATCATGGACACAATCCTGATTATTACACAGATCCCAGAGCAGAAGAATCCAATCCCCCCATAAAAACTGAGTTTTTTCAACCAGAAAAGCAGTGAATAACATGAAAAACCAAATCCAGCAGAACTACAAAACCTTCTAAACCAGTCGGATAAAAAGTCCACCAAGCCGGACATCCTCAGACACAAATCCTTGCGCAAAGAGCACGAGAAAGGAACATTTTTATTCCCTTGCCTTGTGTTATCAGCAACTTGGACACCTTGGAGATGGCAGTGGGCACACTGGGCCTCTCCCAACCCCTCCAGAAGCCACCTGAGTCACCCTCAGCAAGTACAACCAGTGGCAGGGTGACCACGCTGAACTAACAACTCCTTCAGTTCTCTAAGAAAGAACACATCACCTTGAGCTTGGTTATGTCCCTCATGGTTTTATAGGAATCGGCCAACTCCTTCTGAGCTGAGATCTCCTGAAATTCAGGCTACTTAGAAGCTTCTCCATATCTCCATCATCCCTGTGGTCTTTCCATGCATGGATTACACTCCCATTTCTTGGGATACACGCAGTTCCCAGCACTCTGCATTTCACATTTGGCAGCAACTAAAGTTTATACCACAACATGGTCATTTACTGCTTAGCACTTCCCATTTATCAAATACTTCCTAAAATTCCATGTGACTCTTGGGAGTTGTACTTCTACTGCACATTTCTTCTCCCTGTGCATTTCACCTGCCACTTTATCCCTCAGCAAGTCTCAATTTTTAATCATTCCTTTCAATTCAAGATTAATTTCAAATTTGACTAATTTGCTTCAATTTGGCCACGTTATTATTTAGGGACAATGTGCAAAAGGAAGTATTTGCAAGAGCACTGATCTCTGGCAGGACACTCGGCTGGGAAGAGCCCTTCCCTGTGAGAACCAGCATTTACTCCTAACCCCGTTTCCTGTCTTTTAACCCGCTGCAAATCTATGCAAAACATTCTTGCCTTATGAGAGTTTTATTTCTTTCAAGGCCAGGGATGAGAGGTCTTCTCGAAATATTTTTACATGTGTACTACAGGAGCAAGTGCCTCACCCTGTGCATCTGCCCAATCAAAGACAAGTTTTATTGCTTTACAACTTCACAAGCTTTTGAAATAATAATTTTAATACCTCACATGTGAATCCCTGAAGAATTAATCGCCCTCACACAACACAACACTGCTTCCCTTTTCTCTCTCTTGCACTAAATCCAGCCATTTTTACACAACAGCACAGGAAAAATACTCAACTCAAAGTCTCCTAAGCTTTGCTGCACGGCAAATTGCAAGACAAGTAAGAACAACCCAAGCCTGGCTCACTTTCGGAGCTGATTAAATGCAACGCAAAGCTGTCCAGGTCCAAAAAACAGCCCCAGAAAGCAAAGAGCCTTCATTCCCTCCCAATTACAGCCCCCTAGGAAAGCAGGCACCTAGGTTTGGAGAAGAAACCAAGGAAGAACTCCAAACTGGAAGCTTTTCTAAGTCTGGAGTAGCGCTTCGGACAAACAACCCCAGAGCAAACACAGGAGAGAACACACTGGATAAAGAGAAACCAGCAATTTACACTCCTTCAGGAAATTAAATATTTCACTTGTTGTTCCGTAACAGACTCAAAACCCATCAATCCATCAACGCTGAGTGATTCTTCACTTTTCATATCTTCGAGTCCTGAAAACCAAGGCCTTTAATGAGAGAAACATTAACGTTTGTTTTTTCCTTTTCTTGATGGACATGTTTCCATCTTTGCTCATAACCCACTACAGACAACTTACTCTAAACTTCATCTTACTCTATTAAAAGCACTAAGGATGACAGGAGTGCAAAGCTGATGGAGCTGTTGCTCCCCTCAGCAATGCAGCTCAAGGTCCTGCCTTGGCAGTGGGAGTGGCCCTCACCAAGAGCCCTGTAAGCCTTTGGTACCTGCTTTACACATTCTGCTCCCTGACCACACAATGGAAGCCTTTTCCTGGATTATTCCAAGTCTTGAAGCACCACAACAGCCTCTTTTACCATTAAAGAGATCAAAAAGCCAAACACCCCGACTGCATAAAAGTAAGGAACTGTTTCTAACACATGATTAAATTCTTACACAGAAAGCTTAGATTTTTTTTTTCCCGAGACCTCAGTGAATTAACTTCTCACAACAAACCACAAGGAAGCACAATGCACTTGCAACTTCAGCAAAAATGTGAGTTTGCATTTTTAACAGCAGAGTTGCAAAGAAAGCAGAAAGTGAGACCAGATGATTAAAGCTGCTGTTTCTGGTTAGCAGGAAAAAGGCTTGAGCAGATTTCTGTGAAGTCAAACAGTTTAGTCCTGGGGAGACTTCCTCATTTTCTTTCTTGGTCCCTACGGGCCGCTTTCTCTGATTTTTAAGTATCTTGACATCTTCAAATAGAAAAGCAAACAGATCTGCAGACAAGGAGGCGAAGCTTACCTGTGTTACCAAGGGTAACCTGCAGGGAAACACCCCATCCCCTTTTCCCTACTCCAACAGTTTCATTACACAAATAATGAATTCTCATGGTGCTTTTTTACACACAACGTGCAGACAGAAGGAATTCTTGACTGAACTTCTCATCTCTCTCACAAGAGATTAAGCTCAGTGAATGAAATCTGCATGAGGAAACATCTTTTAACTTGCTGAGACTAATACAGAACCAAGGCCAAGCCACCAAGTCCTTCATAGACTCAGTTCACAGAGAACAGCCACACAAATCCACCTATAGACAGGCTTTCAGCAGAATCCATTCACACCTCTGGAATGTAAAACTCCAACCAGGATTTGTCTGCACTGATAAAATGCCCTTCATATCAGCCTGAAGGTAAATATCTGCATAGCCCAGCTAAGCATGCGCCGGAAATATATGAAAAGCCTTTTAATATCAAGTGTGAAAATTAACGCTAAACATGAGTTCACCAGACATTTGCATAAAATTTTAATTAACACTATTACAGACAACATACATCCTTAGATTAGACATTTACTGTAAGCCACATGCACGAAGAGCGAGGTTTGGAAAATAGTTATTAATTCAGTCAGGCTGTGATCTGAATCTACAGACACCAATCTGCATAAAAATATCCCTGCCTTACTGCCTCACCTCCCAGGTGGGAATACACACACACACACACCCAGAGATCTGCTCTCCTTGCTATCAGACTGCAATGACAGAGGCAGGGGATCCTCAGGGACCTGCATTCCAGGATAAATCAGGGAATTCTTGCCAAGCTGCAAAGGATCAGGCTCAGAGAAGGTGCTGCCAGGTGCTGACTGAGGAAGAAGCTCCCCCAGACAGACACACACCGACATCACACCTGCACACACTCACAACCCAATCCCAACAGGCAGTCAGCTCCTATTTATGGCAAAGAAAAAGGATTCCCATCGCCTGACACTGAATTCACATCCTGGTTTTCTTGGGATAGCTCATTATGTGTATAAATCCAAGCCCCCTGTGTTTTAGAAAGTCTCATTTTCCACAAACGGCTCAGAAATAAAAAAAAAAAAACCTCAAGCACAAACCTTTATATAAAAATCAGGAATACAACGCAGGAAAAAAGGCATTTTTCTTATACTAAATCCACACTGCTAGACAGATTTTCAAACTTAACTAATTCTCTTTCTGATTTTTTTTCTCTCTTCATAAATAATTCCCAGAGAACAACCAGCTGACCAGAGGGTATCATTACCCTGCCTATGATACAATATTCAACTGCAATCCAAACACTGTTCCCAAAACCAAACAGGAAAAGGGGCAACTGTGCATCGTTGGCCACTTGGAGGAGAGGACTAAGAGAAGAGAAGACACTTGGCACTACACATAAAAGCCAACAAGCAGAACACTTATTAGCTCTCTTTCGCTATTGTACAGCGGAGAAAACAGCAATTCATGGGAATAAAACAGCAAAATGAGGAGCCTGAAATTCCCATCAATGCCCTTCCTCAACCTTCAAAATTATTTAGGAAACGAGTTACAAATACAGATTGGCAAAGGGTTTGGAGAACAGGGTTAACTCCAGAGGAAAGGTTTCACTTCCATTTTTCACAGCTTAAATGCTTGTCTTCTTCAGTGTAATTTCTGAGGAGAGGAAATGGTTCAAAATTCAAAGTTTTGGAAGCTTTCCACTCTCTTTTACAAATGAGAGAACAAGGTCAGCTTTCACAGACAGCAGGTGGCCAAATTATTTCTTTATTTAAAGAGTTAAAGCTGAAAGATAATTCTCCTTCAAATTTATGCATATTCATGCCTGCCAAGGTTCAGTTCTGCACTGGCTTTACAGTCCTGTCTCAGCCTCACTGAAGGAAAGTAACTCCAGCTTGAGCGGACTTTTAGCCGTAAAAGAGATTTCTGGACACAAATCTGGTTCAGTTTTCTCCATACCACCTTTCCTTACTCCTTGTCTCCTTAAATTCCCAAGATTTGAGCTCCCTGGGGAGCTCATTTCTCAGAGTGCATGGGAAGGGGGAGTGAGGAGCAGATCTCTAACCTGCCTCACATGGCAGCACCACCTGGCCACGTTCTTTTGGGACCTGCCAAGCCACCGGTGCTGGGGTTTTGTACCACCCCCAGCTCCACTTGCAGCTGGAATTAATGACAGAATGGCTGCAAATGTGCTCTGAAGGGCTGGGAGAGGGGACAGGCTCCGCCAGACCTGCAGATCACCACTAACGATCCAAATCTGACCTGCACCGGGATCTAATTTTAGGATTACGAGCTTTGACAACAGCTCTTTAAAAATAACACATTCCTCCTTCTACGGCCAGGTCAAGTGTCACCCACAGTGCCACCTGCACTGTGGGCACATCTCAGTTGATTCTTCATACAGCAAGTACCAGCTGTGCAGTGAATATCAGAATATTGCAGAATTACAGAGCAGTGTGAGGTCAGGCCATTACGCACTGAACCAGAAATTCCAAATGCAAATTAATCCACCAGGGCAGTGAAAATACCTCCCCAAACTCCCCAAAGGAATTTGTTCTCTGGGGATTACCTGCTTCAACGAAAGCATTTCGTCTGTTTTCTCACAAATCGAGTAGGAAAAATAATCACCCAGTGTGTGCCTTGACTGAAAGGTAACAATCTGAAATAAATTCAGCTTATCAAGTATACCTGAACAGTATTTTCAACTGCATTAAGGACAGCAGGAGACACTTCTTTCATATTTTCTTTCGGAAGGGAAGAAGATATCAAATATTCTTGCCAGATAACATGTCCTAGAATTTATTACTAATTAGAAAAGTCCAGCCTTGTCACTTAGCCTGTTATGGGGTGACAGATCAGCCTGAACACAGGAAGAACTGCAAAAAATACAAGACCACAAAATGTCAGCTCCCTTCTTTAAGCCCCAGTGTTTTCCTATAGAACTGCAATTTTTAAAATTCATATTCATCTAGATATGTGCTCACATATCAGACTCCATATTTTGGGAATGTGTTTTGGGAAGATACCTGCTACTTCAAATTACCCGATGATTTCATTAACTAAATTCATTTTGCACTTTTATTAATATGAAGCAGACATCACCAAGTGCAGTTTCTCCCATCCTCCTACACACCACAGACATGAAACCACATTAATACACTCAGTAGGCCAGAGGCAAATGCTCACCATGACAAAGATTAGGGGGGAAAAAACAGTTTAACTCTCCCTGTTTCTACTGGTAGAAGCTAAAGGATTAATAGTTTTATTTTATGACACGAATTTCTAAGGAAAAGGATTGTTCAAGGAGAAGTACAAGATGCCAAGAAATTCCTGTCCATACATCTAAACACTATTTTTTCCAAAAAACAAACTACAAGCCTGCAGAGAAAACAGAGATTGATTTAATATCCTACTTACATTCATCAATGTCCATTCATGGCATAAAATTTCAAGTGCCTTCCCTCACAGCCACCAGATTTGCACAATCATCTTGAAACCTCAACACAATGTCTTAATTCAACTATCAGAGCTGGTAACAACATCAGATTGCTTTAACCCTCAGAAATTCAGGTGCATGAGCTGTCTGCCCATGAGACTGGGCTTTAGGAGAAAATCCTGCCCTGTGAGGTCCTGGCACAGTGTGCCCAGAGAAGCTGTGGCTACTCCATCCCTGGGAGTGTCCAAGGCCAGGCTGGATGGGGCTTGGAGCTACCTGGGATAGTGGAAGGTGTCCCTGCCCACAGGCAGGGAGAGGAATAGGACGAGATTTAAGGTCCCTTCCAACCCAACCCATTGTGAGATTCTGTGACGAAGTTGCTGTAAGATTGCAAAGCAGGAAACACACCCCAAAATCCTCCCTGCCCCTCGCTGGAGGAATGTTCTGGCCAAAGCCCAGGGTTCCACAGCAGGATTTGCTGCCCAGCAGTTGGGCACAGAGAAGAACTGAGGATGGGATTCTCAGAAGGCAGAGCCCAGCTCCTGCCTGCTCCACTCTGCCTCACACCAGATCTCCAGGTGGAATGGCTCCCGTGACCTGATCCGACACACCGGGGGAGGCCAGCGGGACGGGGAGAGCTGGGGCTGCTCACAGATCACGTCACCCAACCAATTAATGCCAAGGTCACTCTAATTACTTGAAAGAACACCCCAAATAAGGGGAGCACCAGTCATTTCAACAGCAGTCTCCAGTTACAGCTCACTGGGCAAAGCTGCACCTGGGAAGCTCAAACTGGTGCTGAAGTTGAAGATGATGGTTTAGATTTGGGACTTGCTTCAGCAGGTGACCGTGCGAGGACTGCAAACCGGGATTCTGGGAAATCTCCTTTTCCTGCCCAGTAACAGCAATTCCATGTTGAAGACAGTCACAGAGAAGGAGGAAATTTGGTCCTTCACTCTCAAAATTACCAAACTTCATAAAATCTTAGCCCTGACCTTTTCCTACACTCATTTTAGCTCTGTCCTGCAACACCAAATGTTCAGCTTTCCCTCTGACTCCTCCATATCTCCTATCTTTTCATGCTGTACACACTAGTTTCCAAAATCTTTCCCAAACCAACCTACCTCTTCTCCCTCTTCCTATCAGACCTGTCTAACATGTCCAGCATCACCACTTTGGCAGGAGCAATTCCAGAGGAGAGGTCCCAGCTGTGCCACCAGCAACCTGGATTTAGACTGGATTCCGGTTACCAGGAAATAGAACTCAAGAATACTGAATAATATAAAAATAAGTTGCTTTGGTCAAGTTCTGTGCTGCCCCAGTTCGGGATTCTGAGCTGCATTTTTAAGTTCAGCTTTGATGGAAGTGAATCACTAAAAGATTTTTTTTAAAAATCAGCACATTTGACATAAGGATTTTGTCTTATTTTGCTGTTTGAAACTTTCCAATTCCTTCATTCAGGCACAAATGAGAGCCATCCTTGTTCAACAACACAAAGGTTTGTTATTATTTTATTATAATTTTGCTGATTTTTGTGGAATTGGAAAAAAAATTCTGGTTTGAAGATGCCCGTGAGTCCCACGTTCTCCTATGCAGATATACAGAAATTTTCAGCTGTCAGCAGAACAATTCCTCAAGTTTTCTGAATCCATCCTGCAGCAGTAAAATTCTACCTCCTCTTTCATCTATTCTGGATATTTAGACGGAAAATTATTTGAGTGGGAGGCAGCTTGTTCGTTTCAAAGAGGATGACAAAGACTTGTTACTCAAAAGCATCTGTGCCTGTTCCATCATTAAAGGTCATTTTCTTCCAGTCAGTTCTTGCAGAGAACACGTTCTACCCCCTTAGCTCTGACACCCTGCAAGCAGCAACTCTGCTCCTGCCCTTGGGACTCCAGATATCTCCTAAGGAATCCACATGGAGAAGGCAATACCCACCTCTGTTTTCAAAGCAGCTGATTATGGCTTGGGATGTATTAAACAAAAAGCAATAAATCCCTTGCGTAGCACTGCTCCTCCCCGTCCCTCCCAGAGCTGCCTGCTATCTCTGCCTGGTGATTATTGTTTTGACCACTGTTTTCATGCAAGTCATTAAAAAACATTCTCTCGTTAGATTTAGAAGCAGAACACGAAAGTGGCTTAAAAACTCACCCGCTCCATTTTCTCATTTTTTCAAGAGCTTTCCACCTAGTCCAAATGCACTGAAGAAATTCTAGCCCATTAACATCCATCAGAGAGCAGTAATGAATTCATCAATATTGCTCCAATCCGTGGGCACAGCATCGTGCTGAATCATTTAGTAACTACATCTGCAGCAGGAAGGGCTCACACAACCCTCCTCACACTGCCAGCAACCACCTCCCTGAAGAAGGAAAAATGAATGTATTGAGATCTCCCCTGGCTCTGTTATCCCTTTTGATGGGGTTGGTGGTGCCTCTCCACACCAGTATTCCCACAGCCACCAAATCCTGCCTGGAGTTGCTCCCCCTGGACATCTCCCTCCTTTGCCAAGCCACCTGCAGGCTTGCAAGGAGCTTTCAGTGCTCTTTCTTTCCATAAATGACACAAGGGTTTGGATTTTCCCAGCTTTTTAATCTACGTGGCAAATATGTTAAGCCTTAAATTGAGTTTTTAATTTGCAAAGGAAAAAAAAAAACCAACAAAAACCCTTCAACACCAGGTTACTGCAATCGTTATTGCCACACACCAGACTGTGACTTTATTTTAGTATCTATTTACAGAGCTATGGAGGGACAAACTTCTTCCTTCAGCAAGCATGAAGTTTTCCTAACAGTGAAAGTTCTATACATAAGAAAAGCTAAAAGCTACCAAAATCAGCCAGTCTCAAAAAAAAAAAATTATCAAGTAACACGGACATTTAGCTACCAAAAAAAAATAAAAAAAAAATTTAAGAAAAAACCCATACCTGTGGCTGGAGTACAACAGTATTAAATTACTGTTCTCATAACAAAGGAAAAGGAATTTATTCTTGAAAAAACATAAATCAGCGTTAATGATATAAACAAAACTATCCTTAAATGCAGATTGGAAGCTACTTTGCCTGCTTTGCCTTGCCTAGGGATGCCAAGGCTGGTGGGCTCTGCAGTTTCCATCTCTCTAAGTCCCTTCCTTGTGTTCACGCTCTCAGTTGTAACACTATCTCTAATTAACCCCAAGAATTAAGAGGGTTTTGTTAAGGTAGCCCTTATAAAAGCAAGTACAGCTAATTCAAGTCTCAGTACCTTTGCTGCCTTACCACAGATGATGTCTCAGAGCACATACACTCACACATGTGTCTACATATCCTCAACTCCCACGGCTTAATTCAATTAATACTATTAAATCTTTAATGCTTGGCTTCAAAGGCTTTTTTTAAATTTTTAATAGCTCTCATAGGTTAGCACAAATGTTTTAAGTCTTTCTGCTATATTTTAAATAAACTCCTCTTTTCTTGCCACTTTGATGTTTGCCTTTCTGACAAACCTCTGCTCTGTGAAGCTGCTGCGACTTTGTTTTGTGTGCAACGATGACATTACGAGCTCCAAAAGATATGTTAATCACCGAGCTGGAATCTGGGATTTTTTTAATTCCTCTCACCTGCCCTCTGGGCTGGGAGTTGGCACCAGAACAGCTTTCATCAAAACAATGAAACCCATAAGGAGAGAAGATGCAACTGGAGGGAGGGGGCTCTGATTTGCATCTGTTTAGCATGGAAGCGGCAGGCGGGGTTTAATTCTCTTTTACTCTGCTTTCCCATGAAAGGAGAAAATGCCAAAGTCACCATATTTTATTTAAATTGTTAAAATAGGAGTTTTGACAAAAGACTAGTCAAGCTGGATGGAAGAATAAAGCCTTGTGGCATCTAAAGGCACATCCATTTCACACGTTTGACGGGCACTCAAGTGTGTTTTTCATTCTCTCCTTCTCTCACTCCAACTACCTTGAGACCCTTCCCCACCTTGCCCTGCCCCATTTCTAAATTCTGAATTTGTGAGACAAAAGACAAAGCTTTGACAGCACATTTCAGGCCTTTCTATAAAGCATAAACTACAACAAGAAACGAAAAAGAAAAAAAAAAAACCAGCACAGACTTTCCTCCTCCTTTAAAGTTTATTTTTCTTCTGAGTAAGAAAAAGAAAACCCTTCTTAAAATAAAACTAAAAATCAGCATTTCCAGGGACAGGAAAAGGCACTATAGTATTATATACACTATCCAAGCTGCCACAAAAAAGAAGAGATTAAAACCCTGGCTGTAAGCCAAGGCATCCAGACACAATTTTGCACAGAGCATACATAACAAAAGTGTTCCTGCATTCAGGATGTTGGAGCGTGTTTCCTGCACTCACACCTGGAAAGCCAACGGCACTAAAAACCATGGATCCCAGTCAGCCCCAGATCAACAGGTCCCTCACACCTCCAAAGGGAAGGATGTGCTCACACTTGGCTTGATCCAGACCATCTCCTGCAGAACAGAACCCCCCCTCAAAAGCAAATTAAACACAGAATAATAAAGACAACCTACAAAACTCTCCTGCTGTTCTTCACTCCTCAGCATTTCAGCAGTTCCCACCACGCAGAGCACTCCCCAAAATTCCAAATCTCCAGCCATACAACATGTCCTGACTTTTAAAGCTGATGTAAATACTCTTGGAGGCATCCTATGGTCGTACTATTATGAAATTAAATACACACAGACACTATTGGTTGGCAGACAGACACCAAAATGGCAGTTGCAGCACTCAGTGTGTTTAAAGCGGCAGGCCAGGCAAAAGGAGATTATTCACTAGGTAGTCAAACGTAAAAAAGAGCCAGACATTTCAGTCTGTCTCAGAGTCTCACAAAGGGGTCAGCGATTTGTAAATTTTAAACACAACACTTAAGCAGTTTTGCAGACTAAAAATCCTTTGATGATTTACCTCAGTGCTTCTCTGCAATAAACCAGTTTAAAAGTGATTTCGCTGTACGCAAGCTTTTATACTTCAGCTTCTCTACAAGAATTCTGATAGCCAAGTCAAACCAATAATAAACATTCCTGTATTTTACTTCCTTATTAAAGCTTCCCAAGAGAACCAGTAAACATATAAACATAAATATCTTTCAGAGGAGTCACCCAAGTACCAATAAAATCTCCAGAAAGCAGCTGCTTTGCTGAAAAAGTATGAAAAAATATGGGCTGCACAATCATAGACCAGCACAAGGACAGTCATGCTGTTCTGAGCAGCAGGTAGAAACTTCTGCCTTAAAAATATACATAAATTGTAGATTCTCAAAAAATGACAGTATTAAATATTGATTTCCAATCTGCATTTGCATACTCCTAAGAGAAGCAGTCGGTGTCACCTATGCTGTTTATCTAAAAACATTCCAACAGAGGCATTATCTTGACTTTCTGAGAAACTCTTCTAAATTGGTAGACAAAGTTTAACTTCATGAACTCTGCTCAACAACAGCAGCAAAATATAGTAACACTTCTCATAGGTAATAAGCATTCCACCCTTAAAAAAAAAAAATCACTGCCAGCAGCAGAACACTGCAAGAAGCAATCAAACCCCTGCAATAAGGCAGGATGGGCTCAGAAGGCAAATATTTCATTAGATAAAACAGAGGCGAGTTTATGCTTTCAAATGGTCATTAGAGAAAGAGGTTTTTATCAAATAATTAAATACCTAGGCAGGGGCATCTTAAAGATGCACCAGATCTTCCCTGGATCTGAATATTGACGGTAATGCATGATGAGGAATCTCTAATATTTACCACTCACATTCTAGCCATGTCACAAAATGGGAGGGTGTTTCCCTGATTAATTAGTTAAGTGAATAATTAAAAATATTAAAGTTCTGTTTTTCAAGTAACAATTGAAGTGCTTTCCTTTACATACACCACATGGCAGAGCACAGTGTGCTTGACCCTCCACCAGAGAACAGGCATGTTAAAACAGCTCTAAACAGAATTGCAGGATAAGGATTAATTAATGATCTTCAATTCTGGCTGATTTCATAGGTTAGAGCAAACATCTCTGCCTTACTGCTGTTGTCACAAGCCTCATCCCTGTCCAAACAGAGCTGAAAGTCAGTAGAAAAGCAGCTTCAGCAGCAATTGGGTCAACAGATTTGGCTGAAGAAATCCTCATCACTAAAAAGAAAGAAATAAATAAAAATCAGAATGACAAAACTAAGGTGATGCTTGGGGTCTGCTCACCCCGTCAGCAACACACACGAGGAACCTCTGGGGAGCAAAATTCCTACTTCCAGGGAAACATGTCTAAAGGATTCTCTTGTGCTGCCATCTCAGGGGAGGAAGTTACCTTTAAAAATACTTTGCTTTGTCTCTCCCTGAGGAGTATCAGAACTGTCTGTATCAGTTGTTTTAGTGGGGTTTGTCCCACAAAGGTTTTACTTGTGAACTGCACAACCCTTCCACCGGCGAGCAATTTACTCATGCGATTACTCCCAGTGGACTCAGAAGATCTGTGTGAGAAAGAAGGAGCTTTGCCAACCCAAGGGTTGCACAACCAGTGGGGGAAAAAAAAGTACAACCAAACCAGGGAGGGGGATAAATTGCAACTGACAAAAACTACAATCAAGAAATAGCTGGTGACAGATTGTTATTTAAGTACAAGGAAGTGATTTAAACAGGAGCAGTTGTAATAAGATTATACGATTCTCTATTAAGATTCTTAAAATGTCTTTGTTCTAGCAAAGCTCTGAAAAGACCATTGCCCTTGCAAAGGTTCAGAAACTACTAAATTGATGTTAAGTCTAGAAATTAATATGACTTGGGAGAATAAAGAAAAAAATGTAAAAGAACATCCCAGACATCATTAGTACCTTGTCACCCGTGCTGGTATTTTTCCCCAGTCGGGCTATAACGTGTGCTGTAGCATTTCTTTGAGCAAAACTCAAACCCAACAAACAGAAGTAGGGAGCTCGCTCTGCCTGGGTTTCTGCTTTTAAATAATGAAAACTCCCAGGTTGATTTTAGAAGCCATCACATTATGTAAGTGACATCTCCAGAAGGGCAGGGAAGTCTCTATGAGGTTATACTGGAGAGAGATTAAATCAGTGTCTGTCTGCTGAATGTCAGCCATGACCCCCAGACTCCACCATGTATTTTAAGTAGGCAGTTCTAAAAATTTAGCCCCCAAAATTGGCCGTAACTCCTGCAACACTGAAAAGCAAACAAGGGAGTCTTCAGGTTTCTATCTTGTAGGGTGGACATAAAACATCTCTAGCTAAGGTGTCTGGCGTGGTTTGAAACTAATAAGCAGCTTTGAACTTTCAAAATAAAAATTATTACTTAATTTGTTCAAATATTGTTCACTGAGTGCTGCATTCTGAGAAACAGAAAAGCCTGAAAGAGCCAGGTCAGTCCCAAGCCTGCAGAAGCAGCACAGAAGCCTTCTCCTGCCTGGGTCACCCTCCAAACTCTCCTGGACCTCGTGGCATTTAGTATTTATTATATGGCAACAGGACAAGGCTCAGGCACTGCAGACAACATGGCTAAAACAGCTCTGGGAGGGAAGGCAGGAGCAGGAACAGTGTGGAAGCAAACAGGAGCAGGAACGCTGTGGAAGGAAACTGCAGAGGCCTCATGCACAAATTTCAGCTAATTACTTGAGACAGCTCAGGGAGTTCCACTCCTGATGGTAGGAAGGAAAACTATTCCCTGAAAACAATTTGTGTGGATCAGGACAACAAAACAGAGTGTGTTTGAGATTCCTTAAAACTTCCCCCAGCCACCTCCACCATAAAACACAGATAAGAGGAGCCTCCAAGGCAGAGCTGCACCCAGGCCTGGGCTGGGACTGGTTTTACCCAGTCCCAGAGCAGAGCCAGCTGCACTCCCACTGCCAGTGGGGACCTGTCCGTGCCTGAGCTCCTGTTTCCCCACCCGCACAGAGCTGGATTTTGCAAGCCAAGGCACAGGAGGCGTGAACAGCCCAGGTCTGACCTTGAACACAAGCTCGAGGCACCAGTTAGAGGCATTTATGTTAACAGCCCTGGGTGACAGGAAACAGACAGACACACTATTAACAATTAATGCAACACAGGGAATTGGCTCTGAGATCAATTTAAGTTCAACTTTTGTAACAATACTAGAAAAATGAGCTGAAAATTATCTATACAGAAGAAAAGCGTCTCCCTAGCATAACAGCTCAAAGTTGTATTTCCATATAAAAAGGCACAATAGCGAATTACAAACTGAATTCTGCAAACATCTCCAGTGTCAGTGCAACCAACAAATACAAAGTACTCTTATACTGATTTTCTAATTAGTATCATCATTTATACAAACCCCACTATTAGATAGTTACATAGAACTCAACCTTGGTCACTTAAGCTTAAACTCTGCTTACAACCATTGGTTACCTACAGAAACCACCACAGAACTTTCTGACCCAAGTACTTTGCCTTTATCAACGGTTTGGAGCAGCATCATAAAATCAAGCAAATCCCAAATCTGGAAACCAGAGACAAAACTGTTATTTGTAAAATGATAAATAAAGAATACCAGTTTTCCTGTAGCTTTCTACCTGCTGCACCACTCACCAAGAGGCTCAACCCAACAGCCACTGAGTTCTCGATCCATCCTGAAGCCCACAGTCTCTGAATTCACTCTCACATTCACCCATTCTGAATCCTTTTTCCATCCAGAACAGGAAAGCAGTCCTGTAACAACCACCTAAACTGATTAACTCGGACTTTTTAGGGTCTGTTATTCAGCACAGCCCAGTCTGTACCAAACCTGGAGTGCACCAACACTACCAGACCTACAATCAGCCCCAGCAGGTTTTATTCCAGAGGACAGCGATCCATGTTGTTCTCCTCCATGGAGTCTCCTGCCTTCTTAATGAGCAGCCAGGCTACTGAAACACACAAAAACCTGCTGTTCTTTGAAGCACTTAAGCCAGCAGGATACTGGTACGTTTCGATATTTTCCCTGCACAGATCAGAGCGAGGCAAAGTGGGAAAAGAAAATTACAGGCGTTCCTACAAACCAGGCACATTTCATTTTCTATTAGCAAGGTCCCAAGGGACACTTTAGCGCTCTGCAAATATGGCCCTGGAAGACTGGGAAGTTGCTTCCTGAGTACCAGTCATTAAAGAAAGATATTAGAGTAACTTATATTCTTCTACACCAAGCAAAAGCCAGAGTCATTTCCCCATCCTACGTACGAGACCTAAGAAAAGCAAGATCAGGAACATCATAACTACTCTTTAATGTATTTCCCCTAAACTGATTATCATTTAATGATTTCTCTCTCCCTCTAAAGGAAAAAAAACAACCAACCACAGAAACAAAACACCGATTTCTGTATCAAGAGAGACCATCAGCATTTTTATGAAGTAACAAATTAGGCCTTTGGCATTTCCCAGCAGTGATCCAAGATTTGAGGCTTCTTAAAAGCTCCGAGTTTTAAAGCAATCAAATGGCTGACAGCTGGAACAAAATTAGCATGATTAACCAGTTATGTAAATAATGATGTGGTCAGTCCAAGCTGAATTCAGTTCTGCTGCCTGCCTTATACTGGACATCAAATGTTTGTGAACTCTGCATTAAATGGGACTGTAGGAATAATGGAAGTGAAAACCAACACGACCATCACCAGCCAGGCTCCCTAACAGTCAGGGATGTCTCCTCTGGTCCTTCCACAACCATCAGGTCACTCACAGACAGGACTTTTTTCGCCCAAGTGATACTCACCATTGCTTAGCTGCTACCTAGGGAACAGGTCAGCTACTTTTTCCTCAGGAGACAAGTCCATGGAGAGATGGAGAAAGATGGAGAGAGGCTATTTACAAGGGCTTGGAGTGACAGGACAAGGGGGAATGGCTTCCCACTGCCAGAGAGCAGCACTGGATGAGATATGGGGAAGGAATTCCTCCCTGTGAGGGTGGGGAGGCCCTGGCACAGGTTGCCCAGAGAAGCTGTGGCTGCCCCATCCCTGGAAGTGTCCAAGGCCAGGCTGGACGGGGCTTGGAGCAACCTGGGATAGTGGAAGGGTCCCTGTCCAGGGCAGGGGTGGGACTGGACAAGCTTTGAGGTCCCTTCCAACCCAACCCATTGTGGGATTCTAAGATCCTGTGAGGGTTTCATTTCTTAAAGGCTGATAATAATTTTCATTCCTCAGCAGATGTAAAAGTCAAGCTGCTGTGTCAGAGAACTGTTGTGACACAGGAGTAATGTTGCAGAGTTACTTCATGGAATCAAGGAAGTTACAATCAGCACCCCCAAGTCAAACTTCCTCAAATGTAACCCACAGTCAATTTGGCCTTATCAGAATTCGCCTTCAGGAATGCACACTCATGGGTCATTCGTGTTTGATAATTTTTGATAACATAGTTAAATATTTAATATGGGCAAGATTATCGCTGAAATTCTGTTGAGCTAGTTTACCATTACTTCGAGCTTATAAAGGAAAATTTATCAAAAGTTTTAATTCTTCCCAATAAAACTCTATATTTGAGTTTGTTCAAAAATAACACATCTGAGAATCAGCCAAGACAAACATATTTAGAAGTAATTCCTAAACAGGCTGCATTTTGCTAAAGATACCATTACAATATATTTCTATTTCTAATTTTAAAAAAATCATTCATCCCACATTTCACATCTCAACAATACAATTTCCTATGACCTTGCGTCTCACAAAACACAGCAACACACTGGAATTATGCAAGAGTACTGTATTACCATAAAACATGTATTTCAGTGGAGAGAATAATAAAACTTAATCTCGTGGCCTGATTTGCATTTTGAACTCCTGAAGTCAGACTCCACAGCCCATAACATCTGCAACAGCTTCACAATACTAACAAGTCTTTCAGGCCTCCTGTTGAAAACGATGAGCATGTAGGTAATTCAGGGTATTTTCTTAATAGAAAAGAACAAAAAATGTGTCTAATTGCTGTAAATTTTAAAAGTCATTTAAATTTGATTTTTCAGATCACTGTCGATACCATACTTGAGAAGGGGGAGGGGGAAGCATTACACACCCATAAAACTGAGACCAAATGCTACCAGTTTTAAAGCCTTAGAGCTTTAAATCTTAACATGAATATTTTAACATTTACATTAAAGCCTTACGGCCTTAAAATAGGGGACTTCCATTGTGGGCAGCCTGTGATAATTACTGTTTCAATATATTTCACAGCAATAATGGTTAATGTAATACAGCTCACTGACTACCCAACCCTAATCTGTAGCATCACAGGTACTGCAGGTAAAATTTTTAAAAAATATATACATATAAGTATGTATCAATGTATATATACAGAAAGAGAGAGAGAGAATATCGCAGAACCACAGAATTATCAGGGTTGAAAGGGATCTCTGGAGATCATCTAGTCCAAGCCCCCTATATAAAACAGACCCTTAAAAATGATTAAAAGCATTAATACACATCTCCCAAACAACGATATTACTGAAAATACGACAAAATACCCCCCGCCCCGCCACGATGGAGGTGAACAACGGCGGGGCGGGGGTC